>CAJGYO010000003.1:79762333-80162333 GCA_904845875.1 Miscanthus lutarioriparius | reverse complement strand
CCGGCCGGACCACTTGTCATCTTCGCGTCTCGCTCTACTAGAGTTGCTCTTCGCGGCTTCCGCGGGGCGAGCACAATATCCCTCACAAAGCTCTTCTCCGGAGCACTGCACAAGCTTCTTGCGGGCTTCGATGGAGACCACCACCAAGCCGTCTAGGAGATGGCAACCTCTAAGAGTAACAAGCACCACCGGCTTACAAGACGACCACCTAGTGCCACTCGATGCAACCTCACGATGCAATCGCATTAGAATCGCTCACTCACTCGATCGGATGAACATTGTCAAGCTCAAGTGAGTTAGAGGGCTCCCAAGCACTACCACATAAGCCATCAAGGCTCTAGTGTGCTCAGCTCTACTAAGCTCTCGGCCAAAGGCTGACCAACACTTCTATTTGTAGCCCCACGTGCTAAAATAGTCGTTACCCCTTCACTGGGTAAAAATCAAAGCGACCGAACGCGCAGGTCAAATCGACCAGATGCACCCTGCCAGCGTCCGATCAACGGATAGCTACCATGTCATCCCTGGCTTCAAATGCTAAGTGCCCGATCTCAACGGTCAAGTTGCGACCGGGCGCACCGTGAGGATGACCGGACGCTGCTACGCCTGAGTCCGGTCGTTTCCAAAGAGCTCCCCGAGGCTCTATTTTGCGCCTGCGTCAAGTTGCGACCAGCGTCCGATCAGCTCTGCGCCCGCGCGCCAACTCCAGCGTCGCCTACATAACCATACGTCACACGCGACCAGACGTAGGCCCTGTGCGTCCGATCACCTTTACTGTGCAGCGTCCGATCACTTGACCGAGACCACACCCAACTGTTGTCACTGACCGGACGCACCGGTCCTGCCGAGGCCAGCGTCCGGTCACTCACAGTGACCTCCTTTCGCCTCCGTTTCTTCACCGAGTTGATCCATTTCAACTCCAACTCCTTCTCCTTTGCAAATGTGCCAACACCACCAAGTGTACACCACCATGTGTATATGTGTTATCTTTTCACAAACATTTTCCAAAGGATGAGCCACTCAACTTGTCATGCCACTCGATCCTAGCGATGATGCAAAGTTAGATCACTCGAGTGGCACTAGATGACCGATATACAAATAAGTTTGCCTCTCTTGATAGTATGGCCATCTATCCTAAACCCGGTCAACTTCTCTAGACACATATGACCAGTGAAATGAAATACCCTAGGTTATACCTTTGCCTTGCGCATTCCATTCCATCTCCTCCATTGTCGATGCAACATATGCACCAACACGATCAACAATGATATTATCCACTTCATAACGTGATCATATTGGTTCATCAATCTTGACTACACTTGGTTTTCACCGTTGCCTTCATCCATCGGCGCCAAGTCTTGCTCAAGCTTCACCGTCACACGGTCCATCACTTCAAAGCCTCAAACTTGCCTTTCACGCTTATAACCGGTCCATCAAGCCAAGTCATGTCTTGATCTTCTCCACCTTGATCACATGACTCAATGTCATGTCTCATGTGCAATGAGCTCCTTTATCATCACATGTGTGAGCTTTGCAACATCTCCTAGCCATTTTTACCTTCATGGCCTATGTTGCTCACACACATGTACATGTGGACTAATCACCTGACCATCTCATATAAACACAATTAGTCCACCTAGGTTGTCACTCAATTACCAAAACCACACAAGGACCTTTCAATCTCTTCCTTTTTGGTAATTGATGACAACTCTATAAAGATATGGAAATTAAGCTCTTTTGGATTCATGTTGCTTGCCCAAGCAATTTTACCATGTATAAATGATTTTGGACAAGTACCACAAACCCAAAATGGTAGTATTAGCTTCCCCTACACATGTGCTAGAATGTTTGGTTTGAAGCTCGCACATATGCATAGATTGGAATTATGGGAGAGTAATTACTACCAAATGATGCTAAGGTGTATAGAATAAACCTTTAAAGTGTGATACCAATTGGAGTTGCACTTTTAACACCATTCTTAGCACCATGAGTAGCTAGACAACAAAAATACTAGAAACCCCGTGAGATCATCATTATAAGCAAGGTTCTAGTACCACGTGTAAAAAATACAAGTCTAGCTACCATCCTATGCATGCTATTTATCAAATCATCATTCAAGTTCTACAACTAGCATACATCACACAAGCATGCATATTGAATTTAAGAGCTTATGCAATGCAAGCAAGCACATGAATATGCACATATCAAATGCAATCAATCAAAGTTCATGAGCTTGCTCCCCCTACTTGTGTGCTTCTCTTGTTCAAGAATTTTAATCTATCTATTTTCTTCAATGTTGCTCCCTATCTGTCCATGTCCATGTCCATGTCCAACCTCTACTTGTTTGTCTCAATCTCTCCCAAAGCTTTCATATCTTTGTATAATCTCTCCCCCTTTGTCATCAAGTTCCATAAAAGGTGTGCTTCTCATTGATGCAAAGGCTTGCTTTTGATAGATGATTGAGGCTTGAATCTTGCATTTTTTATGGACATCACTTGAATGTTGGAATGACACCACTTGTAGCCCTTGAGATACCACACATAGGATCTTTGACCTTGATAACAATTTGTGGGACACCTCCCCCTATGTCATAGCATGGGTCATCCATTTGATAAACTTGAGCTTTTGTAGGTGAGGGATGCATTCTTCATTTGATGATCACTTAAAGTTGAGGATCACTTGTGGATCCATCGTCTTGCATTATTGATACCACGTGTAGATGTGATACCACTTTGAAAGAATTTGCTACCATGGAACCACTTGTTGGATTTGTCAATTTTTACCATTTCTTAAACATTTGCTATCTTCATGAGTATCACTTATAGGATATCACTTGTTAGTTGATCTAGACATCACTTGTGAATTCTTGATGAAATACTTGAGTCTAGATACCACTTGAAATAAACAAACTAGATATCCATTTGCATTGTTGTCTTGTCCTTGTACTCTTATCACTATCATGAGCTTCTAATTTTGACTTAACTAAATTGATTTGCCTAAGCTTCCAAGTCCAGTTTGAACCAATGACAAGCTTCTTCACACCTCTTACAAGGGTTATCTTGCCAATGTTGTACTTGTCACTTGTTAGCAATCCAAATTAAATCAAGTACTTGGGTTCACTAGCTCATGAACAAATTCAAATACTAACCACTAGATCAACTAATCATTCAAGCGATAGTGGTAGGCTATGAATTTAAACATTTCATATGTTATGCGTGATCCTATGAAGCATGTACTATATGCACCAATTGCATACTAGTAAGGGATAAAATGATCATGCACATTATAATGACACCTTTGCTATCTTGGAGTAGAGGATAGTCACATAGATTCCAATTCATTACTCCAATAGCAATGTGAAGTCCAATTATAATCTTGGTGAAGACCAATCATAAAAAATGAAATCCATTCTTCACCCATATGATTTGAGAACCACTAATATGATCAAGTGCACTATCTTATTGTTGTTAGCTTGCTTCATCTTTTGATTAATTCTTTCATGAGAGAACTATTTGGAATACCACTTAAATTGCCATGACTAGCTTCCTTTTTGGGTGTTGCTTGCTTTTTCTTGATCAACCCTTTTGATTGCTTCAACTAAGCATCTCAAAAGTCTCTCGGATCACCACTTCCATGTTAGCCTTCCAAGCACCACACTTGGTTTACCTACACAGAGGCGGTAAGCCCTTACACTAGGGAGAAGTGACCTCTTTCCAAAGAACCATCCTTGATACTCACTTGAAATGACTTGATTGATTGATCCAAGTGATGAACTTAACTTGATGAATAACTTTGAATCCTTCTTTAAGTCCTTTTCTTTCTAATTGTTTAAGTCCTTTTCTTTCTTCCAAATGATCTCCAATCATCACTTAGAACTTAAACTTCATCTCCATCTTGAGTTTGATCTTGATCTTCCAATTTGAGTACCAAGTGTGTGCTAAGTACACTTCCACAATCAAATATCCTTGTAATATTTGCTTGTCATGCTTTTAGATCATCTCAAAACCAAACTTAGGTGCCTCAATTACTTATAAACATGTTTCCAACTTGAGGACCTTTCAATCAAAGTGACTTCAAATAAATCCAATAATTGTCACTTTTCTGGCAGATTCTGTACTCTTCAAACAAAAATGCATATCTCTCAAAGTACAAATCCAAATACCACTAAATTTGGTGGAGATGTGCTTCACTAAGTTATATAGCAGCTGTAAAAATTTGAGCTTCATTTTACTTTTAGATTGCTACCAGATTTCAATTCTTCCATCACTGTTACATGCTGAAAACTGCTACGCTATAGCTGACAAGATCCACTCAAAAACCGAAGCATCTCTTATCCAATTCTCATGAAATTTATACAACATCTTATACCATAAGTCTAAAGAATGTACACCAATTTTTATGCCAATCCAATAAGTTTGGATCACTCAAACATGGCTAAGATCACAGCTCACTCAGATTTTCAATATAGGATATATTTCAATCACTTGAGCTATACTTCATTAAACGTGAATCAAACTTGAAACCAACTTGTTTGAATACTTTCACAAGATATAAATCCATTCAACCACTCACTAAAAATCATCTCATGAATTTATCCAACATAAATCAATCCAAACTTGACTACTAATCAATTTATCCATTCAAACATCTTATAGCATTTGCATATTTATCCTATTCAATCAACTCATATGCACCCAAATGAAATGATCAACAAGAGATATACTTTGGTTAGCTCATGATCATCCAATTAGCGAGCTTTAACTCAAATATTTGCAAGCCATCAAATCTATCCAATGAATCACCAACAACTTGAATTATATCACTTGTTTGTTGATAGCACTTGGACTTCACTCAATTTGTCATGGCATTGGGATAATGATCATCACTTATCAACACTTGGCTAAACTACATAATCAACAAGATGAACCAAGCCTCCAATGCCAATGGTACCTACAAATAATCATTCACTTTTTGATATTACCCAAACAAGTTTGGGTCCTCTCAAGTTAGGAGCAACATACTTAGGAAAGCATTAGTATGAGTAGCGGGATGTTTTGCAATAGCAACCATAGAGGTACCATTATCATCCTTCCTAAGCATAGAATCATCATCAATTGAAATAGGCTTAAGAGTGTTACCTAGGGGACATAAATGTGCCACGTGTCCCCTTTTCCGGCATGAGTAGCACTTTCTCTTTGATTGAGCCTTCTCTTCCTTGCTCATGTGGTGCTTCCCATTGCCTTGCCTCTCATGGATTGCTTGAGCCTTCTTCTCAAGCTTGGAAGGACACTTAGAGGCAAAGTGCCCCGTATTTCCACACTTGAAGCACTTGATGTGAGCATAGACTTTCTTCTCATCTTGTGTCTTGCTCATCATCTTGGCATCTTGAGTTTGCATTGGATGCCTTGCCTTTCCACCCCTTCTAGTTTTCTTCTTTTTCATCATCAAGTCACCACCATCTTCATGATAGATCTTGACTTGCTCTTGGGGTGTCTTCTCTTGCTCAACTTGTGGCTTTGGTTGAGGCTCTTCTAGTTGCTTCACCAATTGCTTGGTTGGGCACATTGAGGTAAGATGACCCCAAGTGCGGCACTTGAAGCACTTCACATGCTTAAGCCTCTCTTCTTCTTTTATCTTCTTGAGCTTCTCAATGTTAGGGCAACCATTTGCAAGGTGTCCCGCTTCATGACAGCGGTAGCACATGGTATGAGAGAGCTTTCTTTGTTGTAGCTTCTTCATCTTTCTTTCTCTCTTTCTTTCGCCCTTTGTCATCTTCTTCTTGAAGCCAAGGCCACACTTGTCACTATAGTTTCTTTGAGTCTTTAACATGTGCTCAAATGCGACTTTTGAGTTGTAGCACCTCTCTAACTTGTTGCTCAAATTCTTCATTTTATTTTTGAGCTCATTGTTCTCCTTCAAAAGGTTAGTCTCACAAGACATAGAAGTAGAACAAGCATCTATATGTAAAGAACATGGTATTTCTAATAAATCATCACAAGAGGAGGATACATGCTTCTTGCTTACATCACAAGGGTTAGCAACATTTTGCAATTTATCATTTGATCCATGTGATTAGCTCTCATTATTTTTAAGTTTAATTGTAAACACTTTAATGAGAGAAGCATGTTGTTCTAATAATTCTTCATGAGATGCAAGTAGTGTCTCATGATTCAATTTCAGCTCATAATGTGAAGATTTAAGAACATCAAGTAATTTCTTATGTTCTTCACATGAGTTCTTTAGAAATGAGTTTTCATTTTTCAATTTCAATGTTTTAGCATTCTCATTTTCTAAAGACACGGTCATGCTAGCAAGTCTACTAACAAGCTCATCATATGAATCAACATGATCAACCACATTAGTATTTGATACCTTGGTGTCACCTTGTGACATGAAGCAATGTGATGTAGTTGAAGAGCTTGAAGAAACATCACTCTCATAGCCCGAGCATGATCCATCATTATCACCATCAAGTGTGCATGGAGTAGCATCATCATTGGCATCACTTGTTGCATCATCATCAATCTTGTCAAGTGATCCTGTGGTATGATCATCATCATTATCACTTGACCATGAGGTGGAGCAATCTTCCACAATCACCAAATTGTGGTCATGCTCAACACACTCATGTGCCTCCTTCTTGGGCTCATCATCGTCATCGGAGACCGTCCCATACTTCTCATTGAGATAACTCCGAATCTCATGGGAGGTCTTCATGTCAATGATCTCTCCAAATATAATATCATCCAAAGATCTATACATGATGTCAATAGCTTGGGTGTCGGATCTAGGCATTTCTCTTGTGCTTGAGTTAGATTATTTTCATCCAACACATGCGAAAAGCCTACATCTACCATCCACCACATTTGAGGGAAAATAAACTTAAAATTGCATATCATCCAATTTTTGCACCGTGCAAAGTGTGTGCCATCAAAAATGTGTGGACAATCAATATCTAGCCAATAAGTCATCATCCTCTCAGGTCGGTGAAGACCACAAATAAGTGACCTTGCTCCGATACCAATTGAAAGGTCAAGATAGCGGACTAGAGGGGGGTGAATAGTCCTTTCTAAATTTAATCGCGCTGGCTAACCAAAACAAATGTGGAATTAAAACAATTGGTCTAGCCAAGACTACACCCCTCTATCGAAGTTCACAAGCACCTTATAAATACCCCAATTAGGCAATAAAGGTGTCAGGCTAGATAGAGCTCACCTATCCAATTCTAGGAGCAAGGTCACACAAACCTATGCCACTAGTATTTTACACACCGAGGAGCTCCAACACAATTCTAGTAAGCAAAAGCACAAAGCTCCTAAGCTCACTAGCAATGCTCAATAACAAGGCAACCAATGCCAAATTAGAGAGCGCAAATACTTAGCTACACAAACTAAGCAATGTGACTAACAAGGTTACACAAACCAACTTAGCCACGCAAAGGAGCTACTTCTATGCTACACAAGCAAGAAGGTAACTAGTGAGCTACACAAGCTAACTAATTACAAGAGCAACTACACAAGCACGATGTATATGAAAGTAATTATAAGCTTGTGTAAGGGGATTACAAACCAACAAGAAGAATAATATTGACACGGTGATTTTTCTCCCGAGGTTCACGTGCTTGCCAACACGCTACGTCTCCATTGAGACAAGCTCTTAGGTTGCCGCCGGTCCTCTTGCTAGTGGTGACCCTCAAGTCACACTCTCCCATGTCAAGTGCTTACCACAAGCTCTAGCACTTGACTCGGTCGGACCACTTATCGCCCTTCATGTCTCGCTCTACTAGAGTTTCTCTTTGTGGCTCTCGCGGGACGAGCACAATGCCCCTCACAAAGCTCTTCTCCGGAGCACCGCACAAGCTTCTTGCGGGCTTCGACGAAGACCACCACCAAGCCATCTAGGAGGTGGTAACCTCCAAGAGTAACAAGGACCACCGGTTTGCAAAACGACCACCTAGTGCCACTCGATGCAACCTCGCGATGCAATCGCACTAGAATCGCTTACTCACTCGATCGGATGAACACTATCATGCTCAAGTGAGTTAGAGGGCTCCCAAGCACTATCACATAAGCCACCAAGGCTCTAATGTGCTTAGCTCTACTAAGCTCTCGGCCAAAGGCCGACCAACACTTCTATTTATAGTTCCATGGGCTAAAATAGCCGTTACCCCTTCACTAGGTAAAAATCATAGCGACCGTACGCACCCAGCCAGCGTCCAGTCAACGGATGGTTGTCACATCATCCCTAGCTTCAAATGCTGAGCGCCCGCTCTCAACGGTTAAGTTACGACAGGATGCACCGCGAGGATGACCAGACGCTGCTACGCCTGAGTCCAGTCATTTCCAGAGAGCTCCTTGAGCCTTTGTTTTGTGACCAGACGCGTCCAGTGCTGCACCGACCGGACGTAGACCAGCATTCGATTAGCTCTGCGCCCGTGCGCCAACTCCAGCGTCACCTACATCACCATACGTCACACGCGACCGGACATAGGCCCTGCTCATCCAATCACCTTTACTGTGCAGCGTCCGGTCACTTGACCAAGACCACACCCAACTGCTGCCACTGACCGAACACGCCGATCCTATCGAGGCTAGCGTCCGGTCACTCACAGTGACCTCCTTTCGCCTTCGTTCCTTCACCGAGTGGATCCGTTTCAACTCCAACTCCTTCTCCTTTGCAAATGTGCCAACACCACCAAGTGTACACCACCATGTGTATGTGTGTTAGCTTTTCACAAACATTTTCCAAAGGATTAGCCACTCAACTTGCCATGCCACTCGATCCTAGAGATGATGCAAAGTTAGATCACACGAGTGGCACTAGATGACCGATAAGCAAACAAGTTTGCCCCTCTTGATAGTACGGCCATCTATCCTAAACCCAGTCAACAACTTCTCTACACACCTATGACCGGTGAAATAAAATGCCCTAGGTTATACCTTTGCCTTGCGCATTCTATTTCATCTCCTCCATTGTCGATGCAACACATGCACCAACATGATCAACAATGATATGATCCACTTCATATCATCACATGATCATATTAGTTCATTGATCTTGACTACACTTACTTTTCACCATTGCCTTCGTCCATCGGTGCCAAGTCTTGCTCAAGCTTCACCGCCGCGCAGTCCATCGCTTCAAAGCCTCCAAATTGCCCTTCACGCTTGCGACCGATCTATCAAGCCAAGTCATGTCTTGATCTTCTCCACCTTGATCACATGACTCAATGTCATGTCTCATGTGCAATGAGCTCCTTTATCATCACATGTGTGAGCTTTGCAACATCTCTGAGCCATTTTCACCTTCGTGGCATATGTTGCTCACACATATGTACCTGTGGATTAATCACCTATCCATCTCACATAAACATAATTAGTCCACCTAGGTTGTCACTCAATTACCAAAACCATACAAAGACCGACGTGATTAAATTTTGAAACAACTATTCACCCCCCTCTAGTCGCCATCTCAACACTACAGCTGGCCACAGCTGCCTCGCCCTAGCACACGCGCGAGCAGGCACCTCGCCGCCCGGTAGGACACGTGCATATGGGCACTCCTGGCCCCGCCGCCGCTTCTACCAGCCCCCGGCCACAAGACCGCCTGCGAGCACTAGGGCGCGGGTGCGGGCCTGCCTGAGCCAACCCAGGAGGTCGACGCCTCCTCTACTTTCCCTATATGCGTGTTCTCTGGAAGAGATAAGGGAGAGAGAGAAAGGGAGGGGAGGGGGTGGTGGCAGATATATTAGTTATTTTTCCCGAGAGTCAGCTCCTGGCACTCGGCAAATTTATCTTTGCCAAGTGTCTAGGGTTTTGGACACTCGACAAAGATATTAGTTATTTTTTTATTTCCTTATTTTCCATAACATGTGTTTCCTTTTTTGTTCGATGTACTTTGAAAATACCTTGTCAAATATACTCAACAATATATATATGATTTTTCTACGAATATGATTTCATTATTTTATGCAGTTACAGTTCAAATTTAATTTATATCAATTAAAATTCTATAATTGCCCTTAATAAATTAAAATTATCAAACGGATCCAAAAAATTACCAAAATTTCACATGAAACAATCCATGTTCCCTATTGCCTATATAAAAAGTTTTGATGTTAAACCCCAATTCGACCGTCACTTTGACTCCAAATCTTACCGATTCCTTCTCAACGCTACGATTCTTCTTCTGAGATGCTTCGGTTTGTAAACATCGTACGTGACAAATTATGCGAAACCATCTCAATTTTTTACCATAGCCTCCATGTATGATATCATCACTTCATGACAAATCTCATGATTTTCAGACTTCGTTAGCTTTTTTTAGAATTTAAAAAGCATTCGACCACACGTTCGTAGTCATGTTTTCTGAACAAGAAGTTTGAAATTTCTTTTCATTTCCTGGGTAAGGCCTCACACTAGACTCAATAACATGAATATCATTTTTCTACTCATTTTATTCTATTATTTGAATCACTTGCAGTTCAAATTTGACATATACCAAAAAAATCTTTGAAATGCAATAAATTAATTAAATATAGCATACAGATCCACAAATATACCAAATTTTAACATGGAATACCACTTGTTGTATGTGGAGAGTAGAAAAAGTTTTAAGGTCATTTGAGAAAAAAATGTAATTATTTGTCAAGTGTCAAATAATTACACTCGGCAAACATATTTCTCTGTCGAGTGCCAGGCAATTACACTCGGTAAACATATTTTTTGCCGAGTGCCTAGTTTTGCCGATTGTTTTTTTTCTAGTTTGCCGAGTGTCAAACTTTGTCGAGTCTTTTTTGCCTCGTTTGCCGAGTGAAATTATTTTGTCGAGTGTTTTTTTTGCAGCACTCGGTAAAGAACTTGTTTGCCGAGTGCTCGATGGATTGCACTGGGCAAACCATATTGCACTCGGCTTACCTTCTATTTCCGGTAGTGAAAGTAGCCATATTTATGGTACATTTGGATGAGTTTTCAATTCTTAAAAATCAGTTTTCGCCTCTAGTTTCTAAAATCTGGATTCTGAGCAAAAACTAGTTGGGGTGTCTAGATCCCTCAGTTTTTAAGAATTTAACTTTATTTATTGCTCTATGGGTCAAAAAAAACTGGCAAAAGCTGGAAATCAACAACTTCTTGGTTTTAAGAATCTGACAAAAATTGGCAACAAAAACTGGCCTATTTAGATCACACCCAGTTTCCAAAAGCCATATTCTTAACAATTGCCAAAAATTAGAGGGATCAAACAGGGCCTTAGGTTGCAATCTCTAACTCATTTAAGTTTTGGCATTTATATTGCTTCCTAGGTTGTGTGCTTTACTTTCATAGTCTAGTTTACTAGTGCAATAATAGGATTGGAACATACAGTATATTGCATAATTTTTTTTGCAGCAACGCTTAGCAAAACCTAATTACACATTTAAATAGAAATTTTGCATATGTTTGATAATAAGTAGAAATATAGGCCAAATAGTTTTTAGAAAGGCTAACTCACCCTAGTTAGACATTACAATTCCTTCAAAGAAACATCTATAAGGATTTTTTTGAAAATTTTAAATTTTAATTTTAGAATCGGTGAACCTAAAACAATTGGGACTCTAAATATTTTCAAATCAAAACCTTCTTAACTTCAAAGTTAATATTGCTTTTCAGAGCTATTTATCGATTTACAAAGACGGGCATCCTAAGCATCTGCCTTGTGAATCAATAATTAAGATGCCTTAAGATGTCCACCTCTATTAATCAAAGAGGTTTTCCCTAAAATCCTTTTTTATAGTGAATCCAAGCTATTGTTTGGTTCTTGTTGCATCATATGTGTGTCACGATAATGCATGGGTTGTTTGAATGTGATCTCATATATTAACCAAATTTTCATTCTTCGGTCATACACTCTCCACCTGTTCATCCATCCCATACTTCTCTTCTGTCTGTCCATCCGTCATCCCCAATCTTTTTCTCAAAAACGCAGGAGAGCTGCGCTTCATTATATTAAGAAGACGTCATCCCCAATCTCACCATTCTTGCTTTTGCAAATCCTTTATTGGTGCTGCACCACTCATGTCATGGCTTGGTTGCCTAAGCCCGTTCGCTTCATGAAGCGCATGCAAGCGTGTGGCATGCCTCCCATAACAAGTGCAAATAATATCCATCTATTTAACTTGAGTCAATCTCCTATCAATTTCTCGTATGTGGTTAATTCTTTACTAGACTGGCATTTATTATGGGCCTTCAAATTTATTTGATTTAAGGTTGGATTGGGCCTAATTAAATGCAATAAAAACATAGCTAGCTCACCATTGGCACGAACATCGCATAGCAAATTGTATGTCTCATTTGTAACGTGCGGACATATTTGTTAGTATTATAATATTAAAGACGAAGTGACTCATCCATCTGTTTTTCTACTTCCCATAGTGCCTACATGTCTTCTATGATCCATATTTGACCTAGACTCACGCCCCATACTCTTACGAGTTAGAAGTGTGCGTGTTTGTGCATCTGGCGATGGTGTATGGAGTTCGATTCTAATATACTACCTCTATTCTAAAAAGAATGAAATTCTAGGTGCATTCTTGATCGAAGTGTTTAAAGTTTGACCAACATATAGTTAAAAATATTAATATTTTTGATACCAAATAAGTATATTGTGAAAATATATCTTATGGCAAATCTAATGACATTTATTTGATGCCATAACTATTTATACTTTTCTATATATAATTAATTAAACTTTAGATACTTTAATTTGGTATTATGCTAGAATTACATTATTTTTCAGATGGAGCGGGTATATTAGAACATATGATGCAACTGTTACACAAATCTTTGAGCCTCAGGTCGTCCAGAACTTCAAATGACCGTGCAAACACAACAAGGTGTAGATTCATTGCGATGTATTGGCGCGTTTGCTTGTATTCCCTCGGTCCAAAAAAAACTTAATGTTATAGAATTTTTAAGGATAGTTTAGTGCTCAACAAAAATTACCTATGTACCCTATTTATTGAAGGTGCACTATCGACAGAATATCATTGGTAGTCCTCTGAGGGGTATCCCACGAAGGTAGATTTATCGACAGAGAGGCATGTAATCAAGAACAAGAAGGCAACAGAGACACACGAGTTAGACAGGTTCAGGTCGTCAGTATGACGTAATACCCTACTCCTGTGGTCTGTTGTATTGTATTGGCTATCGTATGATATTGCGTGAGTTTGGAGGGGGTCCCTGCCCGCCTTATATAGTTTGGGGGGCAGGGTTACAGGTCAGTTAGATCTGAGAGATAACCGGAAAGTAATAACATATTACAGGAATCATGGGATCATATGTATCCTAATAGATCCCATAGTATCTTCAGGATATCTTCCCCGTATCTTGCGGGAGGCGCCCAGCAAAGTCATGCCTCACAAGGCTTCGTCTTGTGGATTGGGCCGCCCCTAAGGGCGCAGCCCATGTGGTCTGCCGTGGGTATCCGGGGTCGTACCCCCCATAGCTAGTCCCTGAGCACCTTGTACCCGTTGTGCAACGTCGTCTTGGGCTTGTCCGAGCAGGTGTGAACAAAGCCGAGCAGTCAAACTCATGGTCCGACCACCGTGATGAGTTGCCGAGCAGTTGTGAGAAGTCACTGAGCAGCGTGAACCATCGCCGAGCAGCGTGAACTGTCGCCGAGGAGCGTGAACCATCGCCGAGCAGTGTAACCCAAGTACGGCTTGCCATAAGGGTGTAAGGAGCTCAAGTTTAGAAATGAAAATTTCTTCGCAGTGGACCAAGTGTGCCCACTTAGAGTCCGACCACGAGAAAGGGAGATAGTCTTCTTCAAGAGGCGCGGATTCTTCTAGATTTAAGCAAACACACTCACTGCAAGGTGAAGTGTGCCCACTTAGTCCCGAGCCTGACAGTAGATGACGTAGTCATGTGGTGCCAGGGTCAAAAGTAGAAGAGTAGTAAAAGACTAGCCGAGCAGGCAGCCAGTCCCCGGGCGTAGCCCCAAAGTGAGAAAAAAGCACATTCACCGCAAGGTGAAGTGTGCCCACTTAGTCCCCGAGCCTGACAGTAGGTGACGTTGTCACGTGGTGCTAGGGTCAGAAATAGCAGTCAACTGAGGGAAAAATCCCCAATGCGATGAGGAACCGAGACGCAATGCTGACACAGTCCCCGAACCACAATTGGAAATCTTGGAGAAAACAAAACGTGGAGAAAATACCGGAGTAATGGCTGTACAGTAGTAATTACTGAGCCATAACGGTTGGCGGAGAAATCAGCGAATATTCGGCGAGCCGTAACAAATTGCGGAGATAAATCGCGTTACGAGCCGCGGTTTGTGCGAAAACCCAGGTAACGGCCCACCTTGTTGTTGCGGAGAATTCGGAGAGGCACAAATCATGGGAGCGGTTTCCCAAAAACCCTAGAATGCAGAAAGGTGGGGGAGTGCTTTATAATTGCGCCGCCGCAACCCGCGCTCCCACCTTTGCCACTTTGTCATTTCATCTTCCTCAGCCCTCACATTTCTAGACTCACATCTATGCTTTCTTCTGCTGCTTAACCCTAACCAGATCTGAGAGATGACGCCAAAGAAGGGAGCTGCGAAATCAAAGAAAACGAGCCCCAAGAAGGCGAGCGCCGAAATCCAACGTGACGAAGAGTGGGTGCCGTCGTAAATGGGAGAGGCAGAGCTCAATAGATTGGTGGAAGCGGGCGTTCTTCCTGACCACGTTACCGCCGGATGGCGGTCGTCCCTTAGTGAGCCCTTCCCAATGCCTCATACTGATGAAGCAGTGGTATTTGAGGATTATTTTTGGTGCGTGTTGGGATTTCCTGTTCATCCATTCCTGAGGGATCTGTTGGAGTTCTGGGTGGTTAGTCTGTGCAATCTCCACCCAAATACCGTTTTGCATATCTCGATCTTCATTCATTTCTGTGAGGCGTATCTCAGAATCCTTCCCCACTTCAACCTATTCCGTCACCTGTTCTAGCTAAAGAAGAGACGCACGGTGGTTCCAAGGTGGTCGGCGGAGTGTACCTTCAGCTGTACGATGGAATGGCGGGCGAGTATCTTACTGTGCCGCTGAACACATCACTAAAAGGGTGGAACGCTAGGTGGTTCTACATGACGCAGAGCCACCCTGTCGTCCGCTACGACGCCGACCACATCCCGGAGAGCTAGAAGAGCTGGTCAGAGATGACGAGCAGCGCTGATATGGAGCAAGTGAGGGAGCTTCTTGGCTTAATAGTGCACCGCGTCCAGCCCTATAAGGAGAGGGCCCACCCAGCCTTTGAGTTCAAGGAGGAGACCAACGGTACCCGAGAGAGGTCGGAGATGCTATCGAGGGACATTGTGGAAGAGCGGGCTGCAGAGCTGTTTGCTCCATTTGCCTCGTTCAACTTGCCAGGGCAGACGAGGCCCTTTCACTGCAAAAATCTACCTCCTCAGGTAAATATCGCAATTATGTGTTCCTGATGCTTTTTATCTTTTGTCATTGCCGAGCAGTGGACTGATTCACTCATGCGAAGATCCATTCGTAGGAAAGAGCAGTGTACTTCTTGGGCGTGCCGAGGGGCGATTGGCCACAGGGAGTAGATGCCCGGCCACAGACGCAGCCTGAGGAGGGAGCCGTCAGCATCCCATCGGAGAGTCCATCCCCGGTGTCGGAGAAAATCTAGGGGAAGAGGGCAACGGCAGATGAGCCAGCCCGGAAGAAGAGAAAGATGGCGGGTGAGGCTCCCCTCAAACCGGGTGGCATCTCGCTTGGCGGTGACCAGATCACTCGGACGCGAAGGACTGTGGTGTTAGAGTGGTCGGACGATGATGAAGTTCCAGTTGCTCCTCCACCGAGCACGGAGGCGCCTCCACGCAATACGCGTGCGGAGGTATGATAGAAGAAAGGTGAAGAAGTCCTCGAGCAGCGGGCGAGGGGAGTCCCCGAGCAGCAGGCGACGGGAGTCCTCGAGCGGCGGATGGAGGAGAGGCCAATGGTGGAGACCACGGGACCTCCACCCCAAGACACAGGCGTCGACCCCAAGGCCACGGCTGGGGGCTTGGGTAGGCAGCGTCGGTTTAGAAAGATCTACCAGAAAACCGCTGTGTAAGTACCTTTGTCTTGGAGTTATTTGGTTGTCATTTCCTTATCCTTTTTTGGCGATTGACGAGCTGATCTGATGCAGAGCGAGGCGTATGGAGGATCCAGCCCTGCCCGTCCATGCTATCGAGCAGCCAAAGGCTGGCCCTAGGGCGGATGACGAGCAGCCGAAGGCTGGCCCCAAGGTGGAGGAAATGTCGGTGGACCCCATCCCAGAGTCCCCAAGTGCTCGGCAGCCAGCGGAGGAGTCAAACGCCGCTATTAGTGAACTTGGTGGCAGCGAGAGGTTGGCGTCGATGGTGGATAGGTCAGCGACGGTGCTCAAGGCGATGATGGAGACCACCAAGTCTTTGGGAACAGAGGCTGGAGCCACCGATGTCGCGTCGACGTTCGGAGCGGAGAGGACTATGGTGCCGGAAGGGCAGACGGCGCTGCCTAAGGCGTCAGAGGGCGTGGTCGGACACACTATCCAGCCACCAAGCCCCTAGGTGGTTCCTCCAGTTGTGGTGGAGGAGGACAAAGTGGAAGAGATCAAGCGTGATGAACCTCAACCCCAATCTGTCCAAATCCTCTGCAAGCGCGGCGACGAGGTGGTAGTTGTCGAGGAGGAGGACACCACCAGGGAGATGAGGAGACTGAAGTCCGTCATTGCCGGAGTGATGAAACAAATCGAGGTTAGTACTGCATCTGGAGTGCTCGTCTTTGAGGTTGGAGATCGGAGTTCGTCATTGTCATTGTGCGTTTGCAAGGGATAACTCGGACTACCGAGCAGCGGCACCAGCTGATCAAGAGGATGGAGCCCCTCGCCGATGAGAATGGAAAACTCAAGGAGGCGATGAAGCTCATGGAGAAGAACATCCAGAGGGCCCAGCATGAGCGAGACCCTGCTGAGTCCAACACGCAGGACCTGGAATACAAGAAGGGCGTCCTATCCGAGCAGCTGACGGCTGCGTCCGAACAGCTACGGGGCAAGTCCAAGCAGCTGGCGAGTGCTTCCACACAACTGGAGCAGAAGTCCGAGCAGCTCAGGAACGTATCCGAGCATAAAACAGGTATGGCGTATCGGCGAATGTGCTTTGTACAGTTGAATAACCATATTTGTGGTGATGACTATTGTGCTTGTAGAGCAAGATGAGGACCTCGTCCAGCTACGCCAAACCGTTGAGCAACTATGGGAGGAGAAGGCGAAGGAGTCAAGGTGAGCAGACAAACTGGCCGAGGAGCTGAAAGGTGAATACTTCCTGGTCGAAGTTACTATTGAAGTAGTTTCCTTGTTTGATGGAACCTTGTAATGCTTGCAGGCTATCGTCATAAAGTCAAGGCACAGTTTGATGTGCTAGTGCAGGAGGCCAGGACCCAAAGGGACAAGTTCGATGCCGTAGTCGCCGGAGTTAAACCGGTGCTCGACTACGTCGACCTGGAGGCGGCTCCTCAGCCCAACGGCAGGCCGCAATGTTCGGACACCATCATCCAGAGGTGCAAGGCGGCGTGGGAGAACATCAAGAGCTTCAACCGCGACGCCATTGTTACCACCGCTACTCACGCCCTTGTGATGGTTCGGTCCCACTATCCAGTCGTTGACCTTTAGGCGATAGGGGCTGGATTCGCCGAAGGGATGGTCGAGGCGGAGCACCACCAGCTAGAGGACGAGGTGGAGGACGCGGCGAAGAAGCTGGCCGGCGACATCGACCTATTTGGCGAGACGGACGGCGATGGTGAAGCTCGGTGATCTGCTCAGAGGATATTATCTGTAACATCTAGAGAGGATAGTTAGAGCGAGCAATAGCGCGGAAAACATTTATGTATATGTATAAATGTAATAAAGTGCATGTTTATGTAGTTTGCCGATGTTTGTGGTGAAGAATCATTGTAGTAATAACCCGAATGCAATTATACGTAGTATAAGTAGCGTTCGAGCAGTTAGTTCGTTACTGAACTCTTTGGCCTTAGCTAGCCCATAGTCCATAACGTCGAGCGAGGAGCCCGTGCACGTGTAGGAGGGACAGGCGTCACCAAGGAACCACAGTCGACCACCCATAACGCAGAGCGCAGAGCCTGTTGCACGTGTAGGGAGAGATCGGAGACTAGGTCTTCTCCATAGAGATCAGAGCAGAACGTGTGCTGCTCGGTGGTTTGCGAAATAACTTGGAGATATACATAGTATTAGTGGCGTTCGAGCAGTTAGTTCTCTACTGTACTCTTGGCCTTGGCTAGCCCATAGTCTATAACGTCGAGCGCGGAGCCCGTGCACATGTAGGAGGAATAGGCGTGACCAAGGAACCGCAGCCAACCACCCATAATGCAGAGCGCGGAGCCCGTAGCATGTGTAGGGAGAGATCGGAGACTGGGTCTTCTCCATAGAGCGCAGAACAAGATGTGTGCTGCTCGGTGATTGGCGAAATATCATGGAGATTTGGAGAAACATTGTCGGTGATTTGGAGAAATCTGTTCAGCGAAAAACATTGGAGATTTGGAGAAACATGGTCGGCGATTTGGAGAAACCTGTTCGGCAAAATACGTTGAAGATTTAGAGAAACATGGCAGAGCAGTTATGGTGATCTTGTACTAGAGTTCGTTAAGGAGTAGCTTAGAGCTCGGTGACCGTAAGTGGAGATTAAATCGTAATGGAGAAAAAATGGAGACAAATTATGGAGACCAAAACTTTATTCATCATGAAGTGGAGAGTACATATCTAGAGCGTTTCAAGGATAGAAACGTATAAGGTTCTCGATGTGCCATGAGTTGGGGACATCGATTCCGTCTAAGTCACATAGGCGATAAGACCCTGGTCGGGTAACCTCTTTGATGATGTAAGGCCCTTCCCATGGGGAGGAGAGCTTGTGCATCCCTTCGGTTTTTTGTTTTCTTCGGAGAACGAGGTCACCGACAGCAAATGAACGACCTTTGATGTTGCAGTTGTAGTACCTCTGCAAGCCTTCTAGATATTTGGCTGTGCGAATGCAGGTGATCAGGCGTTCCTCCTCGACCTTGTCGACGTCCTCTATCCGAACAACTGCGGCTTGCTCTTCATCATAATTTTCCACCCTAGGTGCTCGAAAGGCAATGTCTGCTGGTAGTATGGCTTCTGAGCCGTAGACCAAGAAATATGGAGACACACTGGTGCTGCGACTACCTTGAGTTCACAATCCCCAGACCACAGCTAGTACCTCTTTGAGCCATCTGCCCGGATGCTTTTCTTCTTTCTGATATAGCCTCTTTTTGAGGGCATCGAGGATCATGCCGTTCGCCCGTTCAACTTGGTCGTTGGCTCTAGGATGGGCAATGGAGACGTATTTAACAGAGATGCATCGGTCTTCGTAGAAATCCTAAAAATGATGACTAGTGAATGTGGTTCCGAGGTCGGTGATAATGCCATTTGGGAGACCGAATCTGTGGATGATATCTTCAAAGAGCTCGACTGCCTTCTTTGCTGTAGCCGAGACGAGCGATTTATAGTCAATCCACTTGGAGAACTTGTCGATGGTGACATATACGTATCGAAAACCACCTGGCGCTGGCTTGAAAGGCCCGATCATATCTAATCCCCAGCATGCTAAGGGCTAGGAAGCTAGGATGGTCTACAGTTCTTGTGGTCGGCGAGCTAATTTTGATCGCGTACCACGTGGTGGTACTCGATACCGTAGAACTTCCCTACAAGCTTCCTGATTTCGGCACAGTATGCATCCATCTTCTCACTGGAGCAGGACCAGTCTTTGTTGAGCTGGTTGATGACCAGCGCGGAGTCCCCATATACCATGAGGCGTTTGACGCCGAGCTCAATGGCTATACGGAGTCCATGGAGACATGCTTCGTATTCGGCGACGTTGTTGGAGGCCGGAAAGTGTATCCGGAGGATATATCGGAGCTTATCCTTGGTCGGCGTAATGAACAGAATGCTTGCACTAGCACCGTTGATGTTGAGGGTGCCGTCGAAGTAAATCACCCAGTGCTTGGGGCAAGTAGAGGCGATGGGCTCTTGGATCTCGTTCCACTTAGCGACGAAAACAGCAAGCGCCTGTGACTTGATGGTAGGCCTGCTTCTGAATTCGATGGAGTAAGTGCCGAGCTCAATAGCCCACTTGATGATGCAGCCGTTGGTCTCTTTATTGCGGAGAATATCCCCTAGAGGGAACTCGGTGACCACGGCGACCCTGTAATACTCGAAGTAGTGGCAGAGCTTGCGTGATGTAATCAGGACGGCGTACAACAGCTTTTGGACTTGAGGATAATGAGTTTTGGGCTCATTAAGGACGTCGCTGATGAAGTAGATCGGACATTGCACCTTATAGGCGTGCCTAGCTTCCTCGTGTTTGACCATAATGGCTGTGTTGACGACACGAGAAGTAGCAGTGATGTAGATCAGGGGAGTTTCGTCTGGCCGTGGCGCTGTCATGATCGGAGGCTTTGTTAGGAACAACTTGAGCTGCTCGAAAGCTGTGTCTGCCTCCTCCGACCAGGAAAAACGCTCAGAGGCCTTGAGTCCAAAAGACATGGTGGTGTAGCAGTACGCACCGAAGGGCGTGATGAACGACGTCTTGATCTGGTCTTCTTCCTTGAGGGAGATCTAGTGATAGCCAGAGTAACAGTTGAGGAAGGAGACCAGTTCGCAGCCGACAGTGGAGTCTACAACCTCATCTATCCGAGGCAGGCCAAAGGGGTCTTTAGGGCAGTGTTTGTTAAGATCAATGTAATCAACACACATTCTCCATTCTTTATTCTTTTTTTGAACAAGAACAGGGTTTGCTAACCACTCAGGATGATACACTTCTTTTATGAATCCAGCCGCTAGGAGCCATTTTATTTCTACCCTAATAGCCTCCTTCTTGTCTGGCGCAAATCGGTGGAGTTTCTACTTGATCGGTTTGGCGGATGACGAGACATTCAAGGAGTGCTCGATCTTCTCCCGTGGTACCCCCGGCATGTCTGCATGTTTCTAGCAAACACGTCGACGTTGGCATGTAGGAAGGAGACGAGCGCGCTTTCCCATTTGGGCTCGAGGTGAGCCCCAATCTTCATGGTCTTGGAGGGGTCGTTGAGGCCAAGGCCGACCTCCTTAGTTTCCTTGGACTTGGCAGAGGCGCGAGGAGGCTCCAGCGATGGGATCTCTAGGTCATCGGCGGGCACTGTCTTGGCGTCGGTGACCACATTGGCCATCTAGATGGAGAGGTCAATGGCTTCGGTGAGGACGAGGCTCTCTGTCTCGTAGGCATAGGCGATGGAGAGGTTGGCCCACAAGGCCAGGACTCCTGCAGGCGAAGGCATCTTCAGCACTAGATAAGCGTAGTGTGGTACAGCCATGAACTTGGCCAGAGCTGGCCGACCAAGTATGGCATGGTAGGTGATGTTGAAGTCGGCGACGTAGAAGTTGATGTGCTCGACGCGGTAGTTGCTTGCCGTGCCGAACTGTACTGGTAGGGTGATCTCTCCAAGCGGTTTGGATGCCCTGCCAGGTACCACACCCCAGAAGGAGGAGTCTGAGGGTGTGAGATCTATTATCCCGAGGCCCAACTCCTTTAGGGCTCCGGTGAAGACGAGGTTCAGAGCGCTCCCACCGTCGATGAGCACTTTTCAAAAAAGCACTTTCTTGACGGTTGCATCGAGGACGAGGGGGAAACGCCCTATGTAGGGGATGTCCGCCCACTAGTCGGCCCTGCTGAAGGTGATGGGGACCTCGGACCAAGGGCGATAGCTGGGGTTAGCGGCGGCGTCTTCCGTAGTGACGGCGAGCACCCGCCTGGTGGCGAGCTTTCGTTCTCTTCTGCTTTTGGTGGAGGCGATGCCCCCGAAGATGGTGGCGACCACCTTGTCGTGATCTTGGAAGGCATTGTTATTGCCCCCAGGTGGTCGGCGGCCTTCGGCTCCGTCGTTGGCGTCGTCGTCCAGCTTTTTGTCTTGGATCTCCTTAGCCAAACCGAGGCAGTCCTTCATTTTATGCCTGGTGTTCTTGTGGAGGGGGCATGGGCCGTCGAGGATCTTCTTGTACTGCTCGTCGTAGTTACGCTTGGCGCGAGGTTCATTAACGGCGGCGATGATGTGGTCTGGTCGGCGGCGGCTATTTTGACCAGACTTGGATCCTTCTGGCCGATCACGGCCACTATCCCCATGGTAACTACGGTCATCGTAGCGGCGGTCGTTGTGGCGTCGATCGTCAGGGCGGTCGTCGTAGCTGCGAGGTGGGTGATGAGTGCCCGCATCCTCGTTGAAGCGCACCTCGGCTTCCTCGGCGTCGGCGTACTGGTTGGCGGTCGTGATCATCTCGCCAGTCCCTGTGGGTGGCTTGCGGTTGAACTTGGAGCGAAGCTCGCGGTGATGGGGTCCTCGGATGAAGGCAGTGATGACCTCAGCTTCTGTGATGTTGGGAATAGAATTCCTCATCTCAGAAAAGCGTCTGATGTAGCTATGGAGGAGCTCGGACGGCTTCTGATTGATGCGGTTGAGATCATGCTTGGTGCCCAGCCGAGTACACGTAGCCATATAATTGTCGGTGAAGACTTTTTTCAACTCTTCCTAGGATCCGATGGAGTCCGGGGCAAGGCTTGTAAACCAGCTCATGGCGGCTGGTGTGAGCATGACGGGAAGATAGTTCGCCATGACACTGGTGTCTCCTCCGACGGCGCGGACAGTAGCGGCGTAAGCCTGTAGCCACTGTGTTGGGTTCATCCTTCCTTCATAAGGCATGACCCCAGTGATTTTAAAACCACGGGGCCGCTAAAGTGTTTAGAGCGCCCTCGTGAATGCTGGGGGCCCTTCAGAATTGTCGGCGCCGTCATCTGCAGCGTTGCCAGCAGCGAGCAGCTCAAGAGCTGAGTCCGGGTTACCGTACTCTTGCTCGTACTCCTGGCGGCGGCGTACTTCTTCTTCATGGTGACCGAAGCGGCGTTCGTCGATACGTCGTCGCGCATCTCGAAGATTGTTGAGGTGCACTCGAACGTCCTAGTCGACCTCCTGGTGTGTTGGCGGTGATGTTCAATGCGATTGCCCCTAGCTCCACCCTGGAGAGGTTGCCTGTCGTCACGGTGCTGGTCGGTGAAGCGACTTGTGCGGCGATCGGTTCTTGTGGCGACTGATCGGCGAATCGAAGTTGTGGAGTTTGAAGGTCTCTGATCCTGGCGGATCTCGTTGACCTGACAGTGCACTGCTTTGAGCATGGCGGCGACCTTGGCGACCTCCGGTGTCTGCGGGAGCCGGGCGAACTCGTTGGCGGCCACTACCAGATTGGCGTTTGGAGTCTTGTAGACATCGTGGCTGTCAATGCGGACAAACTCATCGTCGAGGTTGCGCTGGAGTGGCCTTCCTTGCGAATTTAGCTGCTGCTCGGCCATCACAAGGGCATCCTCGTTTGCTCGGCGCTGCGCACAGTTGATGTTCCGGTTCTTGCGGGCGGCGCGTTCCTCCTCGGTTTTGCCATTCTAAGGGGGGCTGTCGATGCTGATGTTGAAGATTGCACCGCCACGGAAAGGCGGGAGAGGAAGGTGCTCGGTGGTAGTTTCGGCGAGGGTCTCCGTAGAGCCCTGGGACTCGGAGTCTGGATTCTCCTCCAAGATGGTTTGGAGGGATGCTTCAGGGCGTCGACCGATGTGCAGCATGTTGATAGTCGGAGGAGTCTGGTCGGCGAGAGGATGGATATCTCCAACCTGGTCGGCGAATTTGCCCCTTAAGGCATCTTGGTAGGTGGTGGCGATGTTGGTGAACCCGAAGGGTAGGGCCGTAACCCCTGGAGTTTCCCGAGCAGCCTCCGATAGATCTGGATCCGAGGGTGGTCGGCACTGAACGAGAGTGTCCAAAGCAGATTCGGCAATGGAGAGGCAATCGGCGAGCTTCAGACCAACTTGATCGATTGATGCGATCAGATCGTCGTTGTTGATCTGCCTCCTCTGGCAGCGAGGAAGCGGGCGGCGAGTTGTCGATGAAGGCGACCTCGGAGGTGGTTCCGAGATCGGATTTGTAGTCGCAAGTATGGGGGTGATCGGCGCAGAATCGATCTGCACCGGTTCGAGAAGCTCTCCGACTCCGTCTGCGTTGATGATCCAAGAGATCTATCCGACCGTGAAGATCTTACCGGGCTACGGGAGAGACAAAGAGCCTGCGAAAAAAACCATCTTGTTCGATAAGGAAATAGCATGCACTCCCCTACCTAGCATGCCAACTGTCGACAGAATATCATCGGCAGTCCTCCGAGGGGTATCCCACGAAGGTGATTGATCGGCAGAGAGGCGTGTAATCAAGAACAAGAAGGCAACAGAGACACACGAGTTAGACAGGTTCAGGCCGTCAGTATGACGTAATACCCTACTCCTGTGGTCTGTTGTATTGTATTGACTATCGTATGATATTGCGTGATTTTGAAGGGGGTCCCTGCGCGCCTTATATAGTCCGGGGGGCAGGGGTACAGGTCGGTTAGATCTAAGAGATAACCGGAAAGTAATAACAGATTAAAAGAATCATGGGATCATATGTATCATAATAGATCTCGTAGTATTTTTAGGATATCTTCCCGGTGTCTTGCGGGAGGCACCGAGCAAAGTCGTGCCTCGCAAGGCTTCGTCTTGTGGGCTGGGCCGCCCCTGGGGGCGCAGCCCATGTGGTCTGCCATGGGTATCAGGGTCATACCCCCACATGCACTATGCTGATAAAAATAGATCCTTTATTTAAATAATCCATAGAGGCATGCATACTACAATCTCAAATTAATATGGCCAAAATAGATAAATATCAATTTTTTGAGACTTTTTCTGAATTTAGAATATTCAGTTTTTTTAAAATAGAGGGAGTAATAGATAATGATAAGAACCAATGAATAGCTTGGACAGCTAACGGCTTTTTACTCCCCAGGGGCGGAGCTAGGATTTGAGCATAGGGAGGGCCGTGCAAACCGGCAACAACCATGCATGTCAAAATGTATACACACGACAAAGATGTACATAACACACAAATAAACATTTATGTTGCGATACAAAAGAAAGCAGAAAAAACTAAAAAATGAAGGGAGTTTAATTAGCCTCAGGCCTCTAACCTTTACCCGATCAATCTAATTCTTTGACCGAAAAAAGAATTATGGTAATAACAAGTAGTTAAACAGGGCCAAAACTAATTAGCACTATATCCTAAATGTTAAACGGCAAACAATCGGTCACGTGTTGTTTAGCCTCGGATAAAATGGTCACTTAAACGGTAGACGATTAAACGGAAACATCATACCACTATGTAGCATTTAAATTTTAAATATTGACCAAACTCGCTAATGCCAATTGAAGATCAATTTTGAAGGATTAAACAAGAAAAAGCACTGATTCAATTAACTAGCTAATTAGAGTGTGTGGTATGGGGACAAATTAATGTTTGATAAGCAATAATGAAAACAAAAAGATATGGAGAAAATATTAGAAAGACCTAATTTTTATTTATCTAAAATCTAAAATACTATTTCATATCAATATGGAGTAAGAACAAAAGAATTTATAGTACTAATAGTATCATTAACTAGCTAATTAGATAATTAAGCACCTAATTTAGGGGGTGTATTATGGGAGTTATGGGAAGGTTTGGGGGTGCCAGGCCCCCCTCAGCCCCCCTCCCTCCGCCACTGGTGCTCCCTACCCATCAAGGGTGACCACCTATGTGTTTTAGAAATGCCATAATGCAGTTATTTCCTACAGTGGTGGGCAGAGGCGCGTATAATTGCTTACAGTACTTTCATAGAGCATGGTGAAAATGTGCACGCCGCCTAGTGGTACCTTGTGTTTTTGTTCAACCTCATCACTTATGGCATCTCGCTGTGATGTGATGATAGACGCATAAACCTTCTAACTTTTTATTAATCAAACATGTGCACGTTCTCAAAAAAAAAAAGTGAAAATGTGCACGCATGTGCAGAGTGTGTGCGCGCGTGCGCGCAGCTATGTCGTCTGTAATAAAAATAAATAGAAGGCGAATTCATGCCTATATATTTCCCCCACTCCCCAGAAGACAGGAACCACCACTACCGAAACCTACTCCCGAGGAGCTGACGAGAGACCAGGGCCAAATATACCACGATGCTCTCCCGCTTCCTGTCGATGCTCTCACGTGTTCTCCTGTTTGTTACTGCTCGCCTGAACCGCACGCGGCACCACGATTGCAGCGTGTACGGCGGCGCGGGCGCCGAGGTCGCTCCTCCGTCTCAGGCGGCGCTGGTCCAGCGCGGAATCCGGCCGGAGTCGCTGCCGCGGCACGTGGCGGTGGTGATGGACGGGAACAGACGATGGGCGCAGGCGCGCGGACTGCTGACGGCGAAGGGCCACGAGGCTGGCCGCCGTGCGCTGGAGCTCACGGTGCGGCTCTCCCACGCCTGGGGCATCCGCGTGCTCACCGTGTTCGCCTTCTCCCAGGAGAACTTTGGCCGCCCCAAGGCATCACTCCCCTCACTAGCTATTACTTTTTACCTTCTTGATTGATCACCGATCGGCAGATCTTGTGCTTATAGCATACTGTTCTTGCATTATTTGAATCTGAAGATGGAGGTGGATTACCTGATGGGGATGATGGAGCAGACGATCCGTGACAACCTGGACGAGTATGTGAGGTGCGTGTGAGTGTGTGTTGTACCGTGTAATTTAAAAAAAAACAGCAACACGCCACAAACTTTGATGCACTACTGATATGAAACTGCGAAGTACGTGTGCATCACCTGTAATCGATGATTCTGTTCTCGGTAGGAACGGAATTCAGCTTCACGTCATCGGCGACCCCTCAAGGCGGCCGGCTTCTCTGCAGAACACTATTCAGGAAGCTGAGGAGATGACAAGGAACAACTCGCAGCTCCACCTGATTGTGGCGACCTGCTACAGCGGGCAGTGGGACATCGTGCAGGCGTGCAGAGCGCTCGCCGGGGAAGTGCAGGGCAAGACACTCAGGCCGGAGGACATCGACGAGGCGATGCTTGCGAGCAAGCTCGCCACAAGCGTCGCCGGAGTCGAGTTCTCGTGCCCCGACCTGGTCATCAGGACAAGCGGCGAGGTGAGGCTGAGCAACTTCTTGATGTGGCAGTCCGCCTACTCTGAGCTCTACTTCACCGACGTGATGTGGCCTGATTTTGGGGAGACCGAGTACCTGCAGGCGCTGAGCTCATTCCAGAGCAGAGAACGGCGGTTTGGTCAGAGAAATGCTTAATTTCTCGCTAGCAGATGCGGACATGCGGTGTGAAATCGAACATCGAAATTGTAGCTTATTTTTCCCCACTATAAATAAATGCTCAGTTGTTACAGTTCATGATTACACTTAGAGCGTACTATCGATCCACATTTGCAGTAGTTTTCTTATCATGACAGATTTTAACATCTCTTGCTTCTTCCGGGTGGATACCAGTTTAGTTTGTGACCTAAGTTTTGAATCTGGTGAGGGAAATGTATCAATGATTCATCTTAAGCCCAAGGGCCCATGCCTCTGCATTCTGCAAAACTGCAATGGAGATCGATCAGTAGAACAGCATGAACTTATCAAGTCACTATTACCACTCACTACTTCGCGACTTAGCCGTGTGTTGACCTTCAGTTCCTTGTTGATAAAACGGTTAGCAAATTCACATCTTGGAATAGAAAAAAACACGACTCTAGCATGACGGCTCACTCTACAAATCTGTGCTCACTTCACGACCGGTTTACCTTCCCACCGCTCAGCAGGCACCGTGCTGGACGAAATTTGACAATAAAAGACAACAATTTCTGTGGGCTGGTTTTTAAGTTTTGACCGGAGGAAAAATGCAAAATTAATTGGGGTTGTGCAAGAGAGGCCATCTAGAGGCCTAGAGATCCTACGCTTGGAAAGGTTTACAAGGACGTTTAGGACTTGTTTGGCATGACTCCACTTTACTAGTGAAGTCGTTTTTTTTTTGTTTCAGTGCCACGAACAGCTCTCTCGGTGGAGCTGTATTCGTTTTAGTACCTCGATAGTGCCCTATTTTTCCTCCTCTCCCTTTTTTTGTCTACATATACACAGAAGCTTACTTCCGTTGTACACCCGGCCGGCTTGAGTTCTCAACTGGATACTCGTAGTACGTTGTGATTAAAGTCGATAATCAGCCTGGCATCATATGTGTTTAAGCCTGTCGACGAGTACACGTGCAGTCCGGGCAATATGTCTTTTCATATGGATCTAGATTATTTGCGGAATAAAACACATACTACACATCGATCGGGTATGTCGATTCCTGCCGGCCACCTGGCCATTACATGTGTTCTGCTTTTACCCCTGCCGACTTGGTCATCAAAAAAAGGAGAAAATTCCCTATATAGCACCCAAAAAACTTGTTCTTCCTTGTTTAGCACCCAAAGTTCAGAACTTCGCTATCTGTGCGCTACTGAAATTTATCTTCCTTATCTAGCACTTCCGTTCATTCCGTCCGCCTGTACCATGAATAGCTATGTGGGTCCACCAGTGAAAGACTAAAATGCCCCTTCCTAATCTCTCGGTCTTGTTAGTTCCGAACCGAACAGAGTCGAAAAAAAAGTATGTTTGGGCCAACGGGTATGTTCGGTTGTTGGCTAGGCAGCCATGCTACAATATTCTACTTTTACAACCGACGCAGCAGCCGCCGCCGCGGCAGCACTCCTATGAGTGCAACCAAGTTGCTACAATCTTGCTATCGCTAGAGATTCAGTGTCTCCTGGATTTAGCCACATATAAGCCTAGTTGCACGAACAGGGGCACATATATGTAAACTTTCTGGTGTTTTGTGAGACAAGCTCTTTTGTCCGTTCCACTGAGTTAATTAGGATTTATGAAACACATATCATGCTTCTAAATAGCCCACTATAAGATTTTTAGATGGCTTATCGCTATGATGTTACCAATTGTTCTGTTATTGGAGCTAACAATGCCTAGCTCAACTAAACACCACTATTTGGCTTAGCTAGAAACTTTTTAGCATGTCAGATCCTAACCATGAAAAATTGTTATTATCTACTCTAGATGACTAGAATATAGGCCTCTTCTATTTTGTTTGTTAAAACCATTGAGTAAATGTTGAGTTTGTTGCTTGTTGGATGTTGAATAAATATACAAATGTGATTATAGCTGCTAGTAGGTTAATTGATTGAAAGACTATGAAGACATAGAGATATGTGACCTATAGCCTTAGATATGCATTCTTGAGTATCTATGTCAATAAAAATTTCTTATTTCCATGCGACTAATTGAAAATTTCCATGTTTTTTAAAAACCCACTAAATGAAATAGTTTTTTGTTATATCTTGCTCACTGTTTGTCTAAATGGTCATTTAGACAGTTTAACACCATGTAAATACTACGTGGTGGTCCGCCGTTTTGGTTTAATCGGTCGTTCATCCCGTTTGATTAGCCGTTTAGCCCATTTCATAGACCATTAGGCTAGCTAAATAATGACTAAATGGTAGGTAATCAATTGTTTCATGTTTAGTGTTCAGGGAAAAATTGATCCAACTATAGATTTTCATATCTTCTAGAGGAGGCCACTACTAATAAATACCTTAGCTTGCTATTTAAAACCTTAGCCATGCATACCCAACTGTTTTCCCTTCCCCTAACGTCCTAAATCTAATAAATAGCAACACAGGTTTATCTTCCTTCGTTCTCACCATAACTGGAACCTGCGAAGAGTTCTTTTGACGATATCGCACCTGCTTCACCTCCTACACCTTGTCTCTAGTGGGTTTTATCGATCGCTCGGCTACAAGTCCCTACAAACCCATTGCAACGAGATTTCTTCCTGTCCCAACCCTATCCGCCAAACACCCTCCACCACCTCCAGCCTCCTGTCGCCATGCACACCAATCCACCAGCTACCTCCAATGTCAAGTAACCCATTCTCCTAGCCATCCCTCTGTTCCAAAGAGTTTGAGAAGCAAAGACGTTAATGGAGCACACGGACCCCTAAAATCCCTAGTAGCCCAACCCGAACCCAAATGTGAGTTCATCGACTTTCATGGAGCTTATCAAAGATAGAGAATATAGATTGGATCTTGTGGGATGAGGAATCACAGGCATTGAGAGGAGGAAGAAATTAAGGTGTAGGGAGGATGAGAACAACCACCTTTCCCTTTTTGTTCTGAATTATATAGTCTTATAGTTCATTTTGGCTTTGCTCTCTTTTTTCCCCCTAAATTTAAGCATTTTTAGAAAAAAAAAATTGTTGACATCTGCAGCTAATTTGATATTCTAGATGTTTGTGCATTTTCCTAAAAGTTTTGTTAAAATTAAAGAAGTTGCAATACACAGCCAGACAAATTGTAATTTGGAAAAGACAAAATATATGATTTCGCAAGCCCCTAAGTTTAACAGGTAAGCGCACGGCAGAGTAACAGTTGTAGTAGTTTTTCGTTGCGTGCATGCTATGTTTACCGAATATTGAAAAAACAAAAGCATAAGAGTGGTACAACAAAGCGAACAAATATCTCCCTGAGGACGTACCATTCAGAATTAATCGGAGAGTGACTGGTAATATAATAATGAAAGATTTCGATGTGCCACGTGCTTACTCCCTCCGTCCCGTTAAGATTGTCGCTCGGGAAGCGGGATTGTGAGGGGGGCACGGTTTTCCAACGACAAACTCAATGGGACGGAGGGAGTACGTACACTAGAGTCAAACAGGAGGGCATCTTTACGAGCTCATCAGTCAGCATTCCGAATAAAGTAAATCAGTTGCATAATAGTAGTATTTGCATTGCCCGATCGAGGTGATAGTGAGCCATATGGATATTATGCCATATGGACATGTGCGGAGATTCTCGATCGCGGTGTGAGCGTGAGCGAAGTTACTTAAGGAGCTGAAAGCAACCGTGCACATGGTGGCCGCGCGTCCCACGCCCCCCCTCCTGTTCATGCATTATTTTCTCTAGACTAGAGGGGCCAATGCAAAAGCCATGAAACATGTCACTTGGCAGCGTCTGCTAATAATGTACTCTACTCTGTATATCCATGCCATGTACCGACCGACGAGCAGTCGTCTACAGATGCTTCTGCTTCCACACGGCTACGTGGCAGCGTGTTGCCAGATACGATACGAGTAGAGTTACACAGGACTAGGAGAATAGTTTAGTTTTTTTTGGAAATTGGGAATTAATTAATTAAGCACACAGTATATATATTTATAAATATACAAGCGTGCCTACGTTTTGCATGTTACCAACCGAACCGACGGCGGCGGCATGTCGGAGTGATTTGCGCGCGTTATCGCGGCCGGGCTGGGCCGGCCGCGTAATAAGCTGACTGACTGACCGACAAACGCCGGAGTAGACGACTGACAAACCACAATGCAATGTATCGGTGCACAAAATAACCAACATGTAAATACTTATAGTTTTGCCATACGTTGTGATCGGATGTGGCCTAACACTCAATGACACAGGGTTTATACTGGTTCAGGCAACGTGCCATACGTCCAGTTTGAGTCGGTTGGTGACTATTATTCCTGAACCCAGGTGCTCGAAGTTTGCTGTGAGGTTACAAACGGAATGGAGAAAGATGGGGGTACAAGAGGTCCGGTCGGACTCTGGTCTGAAGGGCCGAGAGTGACGGGAGCTCCGCTATGTGCTAAGTGTTCGAACGTTTGTTGTTCGTTGGATCCTTGGTCGTTCGGATCATGTGTGTTGTTCGAGTTGTTGGGGACTAATCTCCTCTTTGAGAGAGAGCGCACCCCATTTTATAGATAAAGGGGATGGCCTCACAAGTGAGAGAGAGAGTGTACGTATGCTAAGTCTCGTTGCCCACGCCGTCGGGTATAAGATGATTGTAGACGTCCATAACACTGTTAATGTCAGATGCAAGTGGGAGGTTGCGTCGTCTTCTTCTGGTACGGCAGACGTCGGTGCCCGTCATACTATTGATGCCCAGAGGCATGCGAGAGGTTTTACCGTGCTCGTCTGGTATGGGAGTTGCGGGCGCCCATAACACTGTAGGGCAAATGTCGGCGCCCACAATACTGCTTGGGTTCTGACATGTCTGGAAGGTTGCAGGGCACTCTTCTGACATGTCCTATCGGTACTGTCCTGTAGGTGCACAGGGTACGGTCCTCGGTATTGCGGTTGACCTGAGTGCCCTGCCTTACTTGCTCTGTCCGTTTCCTGGTCCTCACTGAGCGGACGTCCCCGGTCAGTTGGTCCCAGTTGGCTCCGACTACGCCAGTCGGTGAAGAGTTGTAAACAGGAGTTCGATGCGTCCCCGGTTGGAGTTCGGAAGCGATGTTTGGCCAGGACTTCTGGTCGGAAAGGCGGGTCGGAGTCGGAAGCGAGCGTTGTTCCTCCTTGGCCAGGCCTTCCGGTCGGAGAGGCGGGCCGGAGTCAGAAGCGAGCGCTGTTCCTCCTTAGCGAGGCCTTCCGGTCGGAGATTGGATCGCCCTTTCGACCTGTCGTTTAGGTGTTTGGGCCGGCTCAAGAGTTTGCGCGTCGTTCGCAACGTCGTCTGCTGGACCGCGCTTTTTGCTCGGAAGCCGGTCCATGAGGGACCCCGGGTTTATGAACCCGACAGGAGCCCCCGAGCCCCCGGGCGATTCGGGCAGAATTGTCTGGGGGATTTTTGTCTTGACGGCGGGTGCGCGCGAGCGCACCCACGGGTGTAGCCCCCGAGCCCCCGGACGATTCGGGTAGAATCGTCTGGGGGTTTTCGTGTTGCCAGCGGGGAAAGTTTTGTTTCGTCAGCAGGTGCACGCGAGCGCACCCGTGGGTGTAGCCCTCGAGCCCCCGGACGATTCGAGCAGAATCGCCTAGGGGGTTTTGTCAACGAGCGTGAGTGTGTGCACTTTGGTGGGCGTGGCCTCCCTTTTCCAGTTTCTGGCCCATCGTTTCCAGGAGCGTGGTACCAGGCGTTTGGTCGCGGCAAAGGGACTGGGTGAGACGGAGTGGCGAGCGGCGGGGAGAGCAGCGTGGTGGCGGCGGGTCCTTCCCTTTCGGGGGCGGCGCCCCTCGGGTCGGTCGCCAGTACGGCGGCAGCAGCGGTGACGGTGTTGGCGGCGATCCCGGTGGTGACGGCGGAGGCCGCGTCGGAGGTAACCCTTGTGGCCCCTCCTCCACTGGCTGTGACGGAAGAGGAGAGAGAGACCGGGCTCCCTGCCTCGTCGGGCGAAGGGCCGCACGGCTCACCCTCCCGGTCGGAGTTGGAGGTGCTAGGGGGAGATGCGGCCGGGCCAGAGGTGGAACGTCCGTCGGAGGACCGTGAGATCGAGGTAGTGGAGATCCCCTCCGACGGCGAGGAAGGTGACGAGGTGGAACCGCTGGTGCCGTCGCAGGAGTTGGCGGTGGTCCAATCGTCGTCTGGGCCCTCTAGCGGGTTGGGGGCGACTGACCTGGTGTGGCCCTGCCCTAAGGACCCGAGGAAGGTGCGGTTCGTCCTTCGGGATGAGCAGGAGTGTCAGCTCTAGGACGTTCTTGGGGGAGAGGACTTGCAATGGAATCCGATCTCGCCCAAACCAGGGTGAAGTTGGAGGTGGCCCTGGAGCGGGTCAAGTCCATCCAGCACGCGGTCACGGTTGACCTGCCCCGTGTCACAGTGGTGAGTTTTTTACGTTCGTCCTTGACTCCTGGTCTTTCATCAGTTGCCTCAGTACGCTTGCTTCTTGTTTTGTAGGGTCTGGAGGAGATGTCGAGCCGCAAGTCCAGTTTCCTCCGGATGGAGCACGCCCGGGTCGCCGAGCTCGAGCGCGAGCTGGAGTTCGCCTGCCGTGAGTCCCAAGACTGGGCGGAGGTGACCGAGGCGTGGGCGGCGGAGCGGGCGACCGCCGCCGAGTCGGGGCTTGAGGCTGCGAAGGTCTGCCAGGCGGAGACCGAGGCGGCGCTACAGAAGTCCCTGGCGGAGATCGAGGTGGCGCTCCAGAGTACCCTAGAGACCCTAGAGGTGGAGCGGAAGGCCCTGGAGTCAGAGCGGAAGGCTCAGTCGGAGGCCGACTAGGAAGTGCTTGCGCTTTGGGCTCGGGTGCTTGGGACTGAGGAGTTGAACTCCCGGTTGCGCGAGCAGGTGACTCGGCAAGAGGAGGGACTCTCCATCCTCGACAACACCCGCCTTGGTACGTACCCTTTCTGCTTTTGGTGTCTTGGTTTTCTTTTCTTTAGCCTGCTTCTGAGTTTGTCGTCCTTCTTCCAGAGCTGGGCGTAAAGGTGGAGTCGTTGGAGTGAGACCTGGAGACGGCCAAGGCGACGATTGGCCGGAATGCGGAGGTGCTGGCCGAGTCCCTTGAAGAGCGATGTGCTCTCGAGGGGGAACTTGACCAGATATGCAATGCTGCCCAGCTCGTCATCTCGGAGGTCTTCGGGTCGGCGCCAAGTACTAGCGCGCCCGCCATCCGGCTAGCGGAGGTTCTGGATGAGGTTCGGGCCCTCATCACCGACGGGCTGTTCTATGAGACGTCGGGGGTGTTGACTTCAGTGGCGATGTACCACCCGGACCTGGACTTCGCCGCCATCTGCAGTGGGTATGTCGATGGCTGGAGCGCGGAGGACATCCACTCGCTCGGGGAGAGCTTGCTGCCACACGCAAAGTTGGTGGCTGAACAAGTCTCCGCACAGTGGGTGATGAATGCTCGCCGTGCGGACACAGCCGAAGGCACGCGTCAGGAGGACGTCGCCTAGCCTATGGATGGCGTGGAGCCTGGGTCGGAAGCGGACGTAGCCCCATCTTCGACCGAGCCGAACGTTGCCCAGTCGGAGGACGAGCAGCCCCTACCCTCGCCGGTCGAGCCGGTAGCCGATGCCACCGGGGAGCCGTAGTAGAAGTTTTAGAGTAGAAATACTTTAGCAGATGTAAAAGATAATGTCGTGGGGGAGCCCCCTGTGTAAAGTGTTTTTGTGTATTCATGAATACAGCAACTTTGTTTTTTTATGGAACTACTTTGTTCAGGGAAGCTTGTCCCGTTCGTTCCTTATTTTTACCTTAGCATAACTTTGTTTTTTATTCTTTCTTTTTCGCACCTGTTCGTTCGTCCCGTAGGCTGCAACCTTAAGAGCCTGGGTGTGGCCCGCAAGGCTCAGCTGCTCGTAACCGTAGGTAGAGGCGGGGTGCGATCGGTCGGAATATTTAAAGCAAAGTTACGTAAGGTAATTAAAGGAATGGACTACCCTTTTGTTTAGGTAAAAAATGTTTTTACCATATGATAGTAAAAAAGAGAGGTGGTATTGCACCCCCTTAGAGCCCCCTGAGCGAACCGGGCCGAAAGCGTTCAGGTTGGGGCACTTTATAGGAGCAAATGTTAAGTAAAAAATGGTAAGACCGAATTTTAGGGGAAGAAACGACATAGCTGTTCGCTGTTCCAAGTGTTGGTGAGAACGTTGCCATTGTCGTCCTTCAGTTGGTAGGTACCCGGTATGATCACCTCGGTCGCCATATAGGGACCTTCAGTCGTCCAGATCCTTGCCCGCCACGCCACCTTTCTTGGCTGATGCCTCCTTGCCTTTTCCATCCTTCGGGTCGTCACCTTGTCGCAGAAAGCGCTTGAGGAGCTCGCAGTCCTTGTAGAGGTGCTTGATGGGGTAGGCGTGGTTGGTGCATGGGCTCTCCTCCTGTTAAACAGCGACGGTTTTCGCCAGTGCCCGGAGGTTCCAGTGGATCGCCTGTTCCTGGGGGTCGTTCGGCTCGGGAAGGCCGCGCAGAAGCATTGTCGTGGCGGCGATGTTCTGGCTAGCCCGAGCAAACTGTGGGGGATCGTTGCCCCCGTTCATGATGTTGTGCAGGACCTGGCGGGCGTGACCCAGGGCGCCGCTTGCCGGATTATGCGCACGAGGGTCTAGAGGGATGTGAGTCTACAAGGACTTCGCTACCACCGGTGGCTGTCTCAGAGCGTCTGCCATAGCTCACTCCAAGGACAGACGGTGGCTAGGTGCCACGTCGTCGATGCTGGAGCCGTCACTCTCAACCTCGTCATCTACGAGTTCGTAGAAACAGGTGGGAGAGTAGCTCGCCATCCCCATGAATTCGGATGTGAGAGGAGGCGGCATCATCATCTTTCGGAGCCCCCGGGGGTATGCATCCACAGGGGACGCGAGGCCGTAGGGGGACCGGTCGAATGGCGGTTGCGGTAGGGACAACGGGCCCCTTCGGAGAATCGGCAGAAGATAGTAACTAACGAGTAAATAACAGCATGTACATTACTCACAGCGGGGTTTGAGCAGAGCGTTTGCTCGGAGTGAAGCGCAGGCGCCTTGTCGTTGAAGTCGTCGTGTGTCCCGGAGCCGATGGAGGGCACCCCTCCGACGGGCGCCGGAACAAGTGCCTCCTCGCTGGGGGTGTAGTATGCCGAGCCGGTCGGCGACGAAGTCCAGGCTTCCGAAGAGGAAGGCCTGGGACGGCTTGAAGACGGGTGGAACCCACGTCCCAACAGGTGGGAGTGCGGGAAACTCCAACGAGCCGAAGCGAGTCGTATCGCTTGAGACCGCCATGGCAAAGGTGGCGGAAAAGTGGGCCATCCGATGACCAAAAGTGTGAACGTACAACGTTCTCCCCACGGACGGCGCCAACTGTCGGTGCAGAAAATGACCAACATGTAAATACTTATAGTTTTGCCGTACGTTGTGATCGGATGTGGCCTAGCACTCAATGACACAGGGTTCATACTGGTTCAAGCAACGTGCCCTACGTCCAGTTTGAGTTAGTTGGTGACTTTATTCCCGAGCCCAGGTGCTCGAAGTTTGCTGTGGGGTTACAAACGGAAGGGAGAAAGATGGGGGTACAAGAGGTCCGGTTGGACTCTAGTCTGAAGGGCCGAGAGTGACGGGAGCTCCGCTATGTGCTAAGTGTTCGAACGTTTGTTGTTCATTGGGATCCTTGGTCGTTCGGATCGTGTGTGTTGTTCGAGTTGTTGGGGACTGATCTCCCCCTTAGGAGAGAGCGCACCCCTTTTATAGATAAAAGGGATGGCCTTACAAGTGAGAGAGAGAGAGTATACGTATGCTAAGTCTTGTTGCCCATGCTGTCGGGTACAAGATGATTGTAGGCGCCCATAACACTGTTAATGTTAGATGCATGTGGGAGGTTGCATCTTCTTCTTCTGGTACGGCAGACGTCGGTGCCTGTCATACTGTTGATGCCTAGAGGCATGCGAGAGGTTTTACCGTGCTCATCTGGTATGAGAGTTGCGGGCGTCCAGAACATTGTAGGGCAAATGTCGACACCCACAATATTGCTTGGATTCTGACATGCCTGTAAGGTTAGAGGGCACTCTTCTATCATGTCCTGTCGGTACTGTCCTGTAGGTGTATAGGGTATGGTCCTTGGTATTGCGGTTGACCTGAGTGCTCTACCTTACTTGCTCCGTTCGTTTCCTAGTCCTCACCGAGCGGGCGTCCCCGGTCGGTTAGTCTCAGTTGGCTCCGACTACGCCAGTTGGTGAAGAGCTGTAACAGGGGTTCGGTGCATCCCCAGTCGGAGACGTGGGTCGGAGTTCGGAAGCGATGTTTGGCCAGGCCGTCCGGTCGGAGAGGCGGGCCGAAGTCGGAAGCGAGCGCTGTTCCTCCTTAGCCAGGCCTTCCAGTCAGAGAGACGGGCCGGAGTCAGAAGCGAGCGTTGTTCCTCCTTAGCGAGGCCTTCCGATCGAAGATTGGATCGCCCTTCTAACCTGTCGTTTAAATGTTTGGGCTGGCCCAGAAGTTTGCGCGTCGTTCGCAACGTCGTCTGCTGGGCCGAGCTTTTTGCTGAAAAGCCAGTCCATGAGTCCATGAGGGACCCCGGATCTATGAACCCGACACAGTGCATAAATGGTTCCTTCATGCATGATGGTGTGGGTGTCTGGACTCCGGAGTAAACAACTGAACACATTTTTCACTCCATCCGATTCATTTGCCGCAGCCGCAGTACACTCCTCGTCTCGTTCCGATTCATTTCCCATAAAAAAACTCACCACCTGCACTGCACATGGAAGCAACCATTAATCAAATTATTTATTTACTTACTCGCGCGATCTATGTTTCCAGATCGTCCCGCGCGACGACGGTACATACGTGGCCGTGGTTCACCGCTCCTCGCCGACGGTTATTGCAACGGTAACACCTAACCGTTTCCATCGATCAGCTCTCCTTGGACTGTCGAGCCGTTCGGTTTAATTTCCCGGGCTCACGTGGATGGCTGGCTGGCCATTTACCGGCGCGCCATGTGAGGGCTTTACGGGAGCGATCTTGGTCAGAGCCTCATCAGAGGCATGGGCCGGCCCGGACGGACTAACGGGCATGAGAGCGAGCCGCGAGCCCTGTTTGGATTGGGCTGGGAGTTCAATGTTAGGTTTCCACTATGCCTCGATTCCAGGAAGATGACTCCTTTTTGCCGAGTGCGTTGGTCACCAAACGCACCTAAGTGCAAACTCACCGTATATCAGTTGGCTAGGTTCCTTATGGTAAAACATGTCCATCCATGTTTAAATCATCGACTTAGTACGGGGGCTCGTATTTTCCTGGATTTATTCAGTATTTGAACTTGAGGGTGCCGTTCAAGCCAACGACAATCATTCATATGATGAAATATATATAGACAACGATAGCGTAGGTAATAACCAAACCCTACACACCCGGCTTTAAGTCCTCGACTTAGCACGGGTGTTCGCATTTTCCTGGATTTATTCAGGATTTAAACTTGGGTGTGCCGTTCAAGCCGATGACAATCATTCATATGATGAAATATATACACAACGATAGCGTAGGTAATAACCAAGTAAATGCTTATTTTACGATACAAAAGAAAGCTAAATACTAAAAAAAACACTAAATATTACAAATAAAAGGGGAACAAAACTTAATTACACCTAGGTCTGTAACCTCACACGGTCAATCTAATATTCTTAGACCGAAAAAGTATCATAGTAACAAAGGAGATGGGACGACAATATAAACAGAAGACTAATCCTAAATAAAATAGACATCATAAAATAGACATCGTTAGGGATAAATGTGGAACATCGTTAGAAATAAAATAGACTCTCTCTCTCTCTCTTCTATTAATACAATATACATAACTAGCTAATTAGGGGTGTACTTTAGGTACCAGTCGGTAGTAAAATAAAAATCACAACAATAACAAGAACAAAAAAGATGAAAAAGATAATAAAATGACCAATTCTAGATTATATAGGTACTAATACATATTAAGTTGGAGAAAGGACAAACAATTCAGACACTGATTAGTATAGTTAACTAATAAATTATTAGAGATTAACTAGCTAATAGAGCGACCACTGTGGAGAAACCGGACTATTGGGGAGTGCCAGGCCCCCCTCAGCCCCTCTCTCCCTCCGTCACTGCTTTTAGTGGTAGGCGACGTTCTCGTCGACAGCGAAGCGCCTGTGGTGACTTCGTGAATCTCGAGATCTGCTGGCTTAATCCTTCGGAGGTGCTCATAGGGTAGGGTTTACGTACATGTGTTCATAGGGGTGAGTGTGCGTGCATGTTGTGGGCGTCTGCGTTGTACTGTGTAATTCTAAAAAAAACACATATGTCCAAACAGCTGAAACCTGAAAGACCCGATATTTTTAGTGATACTGTACGTGACAATAGCAATGCCAAGTGGTCTCTGGGGCAGCGAACAGGACACGAGGATGTGAGGTGGACGTTGGAAGAAGCAGATAAAGATTTCCGGAGCTATCACAGTGGTGAAGCACCGTCTTAGTTTTTAGATCCTTCACAAATAAACCAAAGGCATCAAATTCAACTGAACATAAATTATCTTTGGTAAATTTGCGAACTGAAGTAAGATTGGCTATGAGCTGAGGCGAAACAAAAACATTAGAAAGGTGAAGAGGACGGTTCGAATTGGGGAGAAAAGTACGACCAGAACAAGTGATAGGGAGAGGGTGCCATTACCAACAATGATGCGGGACTTGGAATGAAGACAGGAGCTGATGGAGGATAGATTACCAGAGGATGAAAAAAGATGAGAGGACGCACCTGAGTCCATATACCAATTTGCGTTCGGCTGCTGAAGCATCATCGTGTTGAAAAATTGGCTAGGGCCGCCTGGTTTCAGGACCCCATCGGGTCCGGGGCGCCACCAGAGCCATAGGAGCTATAGGGGTAGGCGCCGTAGAGGTAGCCAGGCTAAGGAGCAGCAGCGAGATGCGCCTGTGCAGCGCCCGAAAACGGTGGTGGTGGCGGCGGACGGGTCTGTTGCTATAATGAGCCAGCGCCCAGGCGAGCGCCGAGGATGCCTTGGCCTAGGGCAGGAGGAGGGGGAAGGGCAGCGACAATTGCTGTGGCAGCTTGAGCATCATTGGCCGCCACGGGAGGAGGGGTGGAGCGATGACGCAATGGGGAAGATGTGGCGGGAGGAGAGGAAGAGTCAGGGAGAGGAAGAGGAATGGTACCTAGGTGATACCATGGTAGACGAATAATCACTGTTGTTCCATTCATTGATCAAATGTTTATAAAAGAAGTTACATGACTCTTCAACTACATGACTCTTTCACTATTGAGACTCTTCATTCCAGACTTATACACATTCTAATAGATCTCAACATCTGTTGAACTAGCTTCACCCAAGCACGCTGATAGGGGTCAGGGCGCATGTTTACACGTACACGTCTTGAAATCCATTTCGAGTTAGCTAGAGCGCAAAACTTTCATGTCTATGTAGAAATCAAAGGCGTTGTGGAAGCGTTGAACCCTTGGCTAGAGTCGCACCTTTTTTTTTATACAGTGCATCAATAGCCGATGCAATGGCTTACAGATAGATTAAGATACAAGGAAGGATGAACGTGCAGTACAAGTTCTCTCCTTACCATACAAGCAGTTACACAAAGAGATATACTTCCCTTTATAAGGTTTCACAAGAAAGGAATGAATTTACCATAAGCCTCTCTCTAACAGTCCCCCCTCAATCATAACCATCTAGGTTAAGATTGTGCTTGAAAATTTCTAATTTTCAAACTGTTAAAGCCTTTGTAAAGCCATCAGCAACTTGATCACCAGAAGAAACAAAATCAATTAGCAACAATTTTTGTGCCACCCTTTCTCTTACAAAGTCATAATCAATTTCTATATATGTGTTTAGTTTGAAAAACTGGATTGGTAGATAAATATTTAATTTGCTCCCAAGTAGTTGGAGGACTTACCACACCAAGTTCCCTTAACAAGGTTTGCACCCACATAATCTCAGTGGTTGCATTAGCAATTGCTTTGTATTCTGCTTTTGTACTGGATCTTGAAACAGTTGCTTGTTTTCTAGCACTCCAAGATATCAGGTTTGAGCCTAAAAATATTGCAAAACCACCGGTAGACTTTCCGATATATTAACCTCCAGCCCAATCTGCATCTCAATAAACACTCACAAGCATTGACACAGACTTGTGAATTTTTAAACCAAGCTTAAGTGTATGCTTCAGATATCTTAATATTCTCTTTACAGCTGACCAATGTTCAGTGGTAGGAGCATGCAAAAAATTAACACCTTATTTACAGGAAAAGAAATATCATCTCGTCAGAGTAAGATATTGTAAAGCCCCAACAAGACTTCTATATTGTGTAGCATCGCTAGCACCCAAAGGCGTCCCGTCATGAACACTACTACAGAAACATTTTTTTGGGACGCCTCGTAACCTTTTGTAGGGGCAGTTTGGCCAGCCGCCCCTATCAAACCGTCTCTACAAATCATGCATTTGTAGGGGCGGTTCTCAGGCCGCCCTTACAAATCGGTTTGTAGGGGCGGCTGTAGTACCAGCCGCCCCTATAATACCTGTTTGTAGGGGCGGTTCAGTCTAGAACCGTCCCTACAGTACGTTTTCCCACAAAAAAATTCAAATTTACAATTCAAATTCGACCAGAACACTGTTTGTTTCCGCGTATTCCATCTAGCGTTCGTGTTTCCGAATGCCCCGCGACCAACGTTCCGAACCGCATTCGCGTTGCCAAACGCTCCGTGACCAACGTTCCGAACCATGTTCGCGTTGCCGAACGCCCCGCGACCAGCGTTCCGAACCCCTTAGACTACAAGCACAAGAGTATTATATAAACTACAATTACAAGTCCAATTCATAAGAATATATACAATCTATCATTAAATAGATATAATTCACAAGGTAAAACCAATGTCAAATTCCATACACATTGTTATCAACGTCATAGAGCTAGTCTTTCAGTCTCACGAAGGTATTGGTACTGAGGATTACTACCTAAGTCAGACTCTCGGTCATGGTAGGCGCATTTGACGTGTACAATCTGGTCCAATATGAAGTTGCAAAGTTCGCCGACGAGCTCTAAGAGTTGGTCATCCTGGTATAGATCTCTTTTCATTATACGTACTGTAGTTGTAGCGCTACACATCTACTGTGCACCGCTGGCTGATACAGTACTCAGTACATGGATGACGAGATGTCGAGGTCTAAATGTTTTACGGCTTATCTTTTTCGAAGCACTCGGTTCTGATCGGGCTAGCAAGCCAAATCCTCGTTCTGTCGTTCAGAGCCTCATCAGAGGCATGGGCCGGCCCGGACGGACTAACGGGCATGAGAGCGAGCCGCGAGCCCTGTTTGGATTGGGCTGGGAGTTCAATGTTAGGTGTCCACTTTGCCTCGATTCCAGGAAGATGACTCCTTTTTGCCGAGTGCGTTCGTCACCAAACGCACCTAAGTGCAAACTCACCGTAGATGAGTTAGTCAGGTTCCTTACGGTAAAACATGTCCATTCATGTGTAAAACCTCGACTTAGCACGGAGGCTTGTATTTTCCTAGATTTATTCAGTATTTGAACTTGGGGGGTGCCGTTCAAGCTGACGACAATCATTCATATGATGAAATATATAGACAACGATAACGTAGGTAATAACCGAAACCTGCCCACCCAGCTTTAAGTCCTCAGCTTAGCATGGGTGCTCGTATTTTCCTAGATTTATTTAGGATTTGAACTTGGGGGTGCCGTTCAAGCCGATGACAATCATTCATATGATGAAATATATACACAACGATAGCGTAGGTAATAACCAAGTAAATGCTTATTTTACGATACAAAAGAAAGCTAAAAACTAAAAAGACACTAAATATTACAAATAAAAGGGGAACAAAATTTAATTACGCCTAGGTCTGTAACCTCCACACGGTCAATCTAATATTCTTAGACCGAAAAAGTATCATAGTAACAAAGGAGATGGGACGACAATATAAACAGAAGACTAATCCTAAATAAAATAGACATCGTTAGAGATAAATGTGGAACATCGTTAGAAATAAAATAGACTCTCTCTCTTCTTCTATTAATACAATATACATAACTAGCTAATTAGGGGTGTACTTTAGGGACCAGCCGGTAGTAAAATAAAAATCACAACAATAACAAGAACAAAAAAGATGAAAAAGATAATAAAATGACCAATTCTAGATTATATAGGTACTAATACATATTAATATGGAGAAAGGACAAACAATTTAGACACTGATTAGCATAGTTAACTAATAAATTATTAGAGATTAGCTAGCTAATAGAGCAACCACTGTGGAGGCACTGGACTATTGGGGGTGACAGGCCCCCCTCAGCCCCTCTCTCCCTCCGCCACCGCTTTTAGTGATAGGCGACGTCCCCGTCGACAGCGAGGCGCCTGTGGTGACTTCGTGAATCTCGAGATCTACCTGCTCAATCCTTCAGAGGTGCTCATAGGGTAGGGTTTGCGTACATGTGTTCATAGGGGTGAGTGTGCGTGCATGTTGTGGGCGTCTGCGTTGTACTGTGTAATTCTAAAAAAACACATACGTCCAAACAACTAAACCCTAAAAGACCCGATATTTTCAGTGATACTGTATGTGACAATAGTAATGCCAAGTGGTCTCTAGGGCAGCGAACAGGACACGAGGATGTGAGGTGGATGTTGGAAGAAGCAGATAAAGATTTCCAGAGCTATCACAGCGGTGAAGCACCGTCTTAGTTTTTAGATCCTTCACAAATAAACTAAAGGCATCAAATTCAACTGAACATAAATTATCTATGGTAAATTTGTGAACTGAAGTAAGATTGGCTATGAGCTGAGGCGAAACAAAAACATTCGAAAGGTGAAGAGGACGGTTCGAATTGGGGAGCAAAGTATGACCAGAACAAGTGATAGGGAGAGGGTGCCATTACCAACAATGATGTTGGACTTGGAATGAAGACATGAGCTGATGGAGGATAGATTACCAGAGGATGAAAAAAGATGAGAGGACACACCTGAGTCCATATACCAATTTGCTTTCGGCTGCTGAAGCATCATCGTGTTGAAAAATTGGCCAGGGCTGCCTGGTTTCAAGACCCCGTCGGGTCCGAGGCGCCGCGCAGAGCCGTAGGAACTGTAGGGGTAGGCGCCGTAGAGGTAGCCGGGCTGAGGAGCAGCAGCGAGATGCGCCTGTGCAGCGCCCGAAAACGGTGGTGGCGGCAGCAGACGGGGCTGTTGCTATAACGAGCCAGTGCCCGGGCGAGCGCCGAGGATGGCTTGGCCTAGGGCAGGAGGAGGGGGAAGGGCAGCAACAATTGCTGTGGCAGCTTGAGCATCATTGGCGGCCACTGGAGGAGGGGTGGAGCGATGACGCAATGGGGAAGAGGTGGCGGGAGGAGAGGAAGAATCAGGGAGAGGAAGAGGAATGGTACCTAGCTGATACCATGGTAGACGAATAATCACTGCTGTTCCATTCATTGATCAAATGTTTATAAAAGAAGTTACATGACTCTTCAACTACATGACTCTTTCACTATTGAGACTCTTCATTCCAGACTTATACACATTCTAATAGATCTCAACATCTGTTGAACTAGCTTCACCCAAGCACGCTGATAGGGGTCAGGGCGCATGTTTACACGTACACGTCTCGAAATCCATTTCGAGTTAGCTAGAGCGCAAAACTGGCATGTCTATGTAGAAATCAGAGGCGTTGTGGAAGCGTTGAACCCTTGGCTAGAGCCGCACCTTTTTTTATACAGTGCATCAATAGCCGATGCAATGGCTTACAGATAGATTAAGATGCAAGGAAGGATGAACGTGCGGTACAAGTTCTCTCCTTACCATGCAAGCAGTTACACAAAGAGATATACTTCCCTTTATAAAGTTTCACAAGAAAGGAATGAATTTACCATAAACCTCTCTCTAACAGTCCCCCTCAATCATAACCATCTAGGTTAAGATTGTGCTTGAAAATTTCTAATTTTCAAACTGTTAAAGCCTTTGTAAAGCCATCAGCAACTTGATCACCAGAAGAAACAAAATCAATTAGCAACAATTTTTGTGCCACCCTTTCTCTTACAAAGTCATAATCAATTTCTATATATGTGTTTAGTTTGAAAAACTGGATTGGTAGATAAATATTTAATTTGCTCCCAAGTTTTCACACCATAACTTTGAAGTTGGAGGACTTACCACACCAAGTTCCCTTAACAAGGTTTGCACCCACATAATCTCAGTGGTTGCATTAGCAATTGCTTTGTATTATGCTTTTGTACTAGATCTTGAAACAGTTGCTTGTTTTCTAGCACTCCAAGATATCACTCCAAGATATCAGGTTTGAGCCTAAAAATATTGCAAAACCACCGGTAGACTTTCCGATATATTAACCTCCAGCCCAATCTGCATCTCAATAAACACTCACAAGCATTGATACAGACTTGTGAATTTTTAAACCAAGCTTAAGTGTATGCTTCAGATATCTTAATATTCTCTTTACAGCTGACCAATGTTCAGTGGTAGGAGCATGCAAAAAATTGACACACCTTATTTACAGAAAAAGAAATATCATCTCGTCAGAGTACGATATTGTAAAGCGCCAACAAGACTTCTATATTTTGTGGCATGGCTAGCACCGAAAGGTGTCCCCTCATGAACTGATAATTTTTCACTAGCAGACAAAGGTGTACTGACGGGCTTGCAACCATTCATATATTCCCACTCTTCTTAATAAATCTGAAGCATATTTTCTTGAGCTAAGATGATACCATCGCGTAACTTCTTTACCTCAATGCCCAAGAAATAATCAAATCCTTCAAGACAAATTCTTTATTCAAAACTCTCAACAAGGCTGAAGTCGCTTCTGAAGTTGAACTAGCCACAATTATGTCATCAACATATATATATATATATATATATATATATATATAAATATAGTAATATTTCCTTTGCTATATAAGAAGAGAGACGTGTCAGCCGTTGATGATTTGAAGCCAAGATCATATAATTTTGCACTGGGATGAGAAAACCAAGCTCTAGGTGTTTGTTTCAACCTATATAGCGCCTTATATCTAATTTACAGACATAATTTGGAGTAGATGAATTTTCATACCGCGGTGGTTGTCTCATATAGACTTCCTCTTGTAAGATCCCATGCAAAAAGGCATTCTGAACATAAGTGTCTAAGGCTTCAACCTTTAGAAACAGCAATAGACAAAATAATGCGAATTGTAGCAGCTTTAACAACTGGACTAAAAGTGTCTTAATAATCTATGCCAAATCTTTGCTTAAAAATCCTTTTGCATGTAATTGAGCTTTCACTACTAAAAAATGATTTTACGAGGCACTGCCCAAATATTAACAGAGATGTTCACAATCCAACCGCCTCGTAAAATACCTGAGGATTTTTGGAGGCGGTTGTTTTCAATTACGGAGGTGGCCGCCTCGTAAAATTGATTTACGGAGGCGGTCAAAAAATAACCGCAGGCCCGCCTCCATAGATATCCCGAGGCCCATAAAAAAACCCTAAATCCAACTTCTACCGAGCTTATATAAATACGAGGACTCAGATCACAGCCCCCTCTCTCTCAGCTCTCTCCCCTATGCCCCTTCGTCTCCCCCAACGATGACGCACACGACCGCGACCCTCTCTCCCCCGCACTCCTCCCTCTCTCCCACGTGAACGCACCCCTCCCTCTCCCCCACTCCCTCTCCCCCACACGGCGGCGCACGGCGAACCTGGATGCTCCTCCAGCGGAGTCAACGCGCGAGGCCCGGCTCCTCCAGCGGAGCCGGCGCACGGGTCCCGGCTCCTCCTCTGGCGCGCGGCAGCCAGGGCTCAACTCCCTCTTCTCCCTCCTCGACCGGCGCGGATCCGTCGGCGGCGGCGTGTGGGAAGGCCGGATCCAGCGGCGGGGAGGACAAATCCGGTTTAGTTGCCTCTTCTCCCTCCTTGAGCGGTGCAGACCTGCTGGTGGCGGCGCGTGGGGAGGCCGGATCCGGAGACGGCTCCCTCTACTCCCTCCCTATACGACGCGGATCCGGCTGTGGCTCGACGGTGGAGGACGCGCCCCGGCAGCGGATCCAGCGAGCGACGGCGACCACGGCGCGTGGATGGGCTCGCTGGGCTTATCCACGGGTTTTCTTTTTTGTTGTTTTTTATTTGATTCACTGAGGTGGGAATTTGAACCGTCTCAGGAAGGAATGATTAACCGAGTCCTTTGAACCGAGGCGGTTGTGATGCCCGTCTCGGAAAATCAAAATCGACCACCTCCAAAAAGCATACTCTAGTAGTGTTTGTATCTATCAAGACTGCCATTAGATTTTCTCTTAATCTTGTAGACCCACCATTTACAGTTGATACTGTTGGTGCCCTTTTTGATGGAACTCAGCGCCAAGTTTTATTTTTCATCAAGGCGGTATATTCAGCATCCATAGCTTTTTTCCAGTTTTGATCATGCAAAGCTTCTTCTAAATTATGAGGTTCTCCGGCAGAAGTGAGAAAAGCCATATTTACCATTTATAGTGAAAATTTGCTTTTTAACATCGGAACATGACATGGTTCTTTATTTAGCACGGAAAGATAAAAAAATTTCAATATAGCATTGTGTTCGATTTTGGTTGGTTCCCTACGTAGCACTGCCATTAGATGTGGTCTCTAACACCATCAATTGCGAGGGGAAAAACCATTTTACCCTTGTTTCATGTGTAGCACCATCAACATATTTACTGTGATATTTCATTGCATAGATTTTTTTACGGTGCTATTTTCTTACATTTAACATTTTTTATAGTACAACCTTGGGCAACACAATTTTTTTTTGCACATATTATTTATGGACTGGTCATCTTTTTACATGACCAACCGTACATCAAGTTCACACATACATAAAATTGTGCGTTTGGTACTATTCACAAAATTGTATTGTCATAAATAATCTGTGGAAAAAAATTATAATGCTAAAAAATATTCATATTCCAAAAAAATTGTAATGTCAAAAAATATTAATGCAAGAAAATGGTACTTGTAAAAAAGGTTAGACCCCCTCCCCGACTTTGTAATCACTCCTGTAGCTCGCGATTTCGCTGAGCCTGCGAGTCGCAATACAAGGCCTTGAGCCACGCCCAGTTTATATTGAGAAAACTATCTTTCCATGCTAAATAAAGAACATGTCATATTCAAATGCTAAATAGGAAATTTTCTCTACTATCATCTGTATAGATATCATTTCCTCGCCAATTCCACTTTGCAATCGAGTGTGAGGCCGGCTCGGTAGATGCTGCTGTGTGCATGTGTAGATGACCCCCCCCTCCCGGCTGCTCTTGAACTGTTGCAGGCGACTGTTCAACGTGAAGAGATGCAACATCTTCTTCAGCAGGCAGGACACATCTACCGGAGGGAGATACAGCTGGCCCCTGCTTGCCCGCCCGGTTGCTCCGAAGATGTGAGTCGGGCACGTGTCCCCTACAAATATCCGCGTGGCAGGTGATGGACAGCCCGAGGCGCCGCCCGCCCCCCCGCCCCGCCCCCCCCGGCTGCTCTTGAACTGTTGCAGGCGACTGTTCAACGTGAAGAGATGCAGCATCTTCTTGTCCCCTACATATATCCGCGTGGCAGGTGATGGAGAGCCTGAGGCGCCCCCACCCAACCCCCCCCCATCGCTGACAAGGAATTAATTCCAATCTCCGTGTTTAGTGGCACGTCTGAATTTTCTTCTCCGCAGTGTCTTCCTGTGCTAAAATCTTCAATAAAAACATTAGTATAATTTGGAGAATTAGTCATATCAGCATAGCAGGCTGGGCTTGCTCGTATACGATCGTAAATTTCCAGTCGGAACAGTATTTTTTTCTTACACCAAACCAGCCAGCAGTAAATAATCTACGATCGTTTACGGCTTGCCGAATAGGCTGTGAATCTTCAATAAAAAAAAATTCACTTGAGTTCATTTAGTAGCCAAAATAGTCAATATAAAGTTACAAAATATTGATATATAGTCATAAATCACTGTGTGGTACAGTGGTGGAGGAAGGTAGCGTTAAATGTGAGGTTGAGGGTTTGATACCAAGAAGTTACAATTTTTTTGGTTTTTAGGTTTTTTAGAGACCATTAACAGAGAAATAGAGTTAATGGAGGCAGACATGTTAAGACATCCAATGGAGGCAGACATGTTAAGACATCCGCCTCCGTTAATAGAAAAGGACCGTCTTGTTTCTCCTTAGTCAATTGATCATCTAGTGACCTAATTTGAGTGTATAGCAATGCATGTCCTAATTGTGTTTCAACTTTTTCTTGTGTTGCAGAAACTAGGGACAAGTACAGCGGTGTTGACCGATTTGGAGATACATATTTAGGTTGCAAGAACACCTTATCGGTTTCATTATGGACCATATAGATGACATCGCTATCAACCCCACCGGATCGAACGTCGTCCAGTTGTGCTGGTACCTACATCAACGCCAGGTCATAAGCCAGACCGACATTGATGTCTCGTTCATCGCCGCCAGATGGTACGCCAACCGATGTTGATGTCTCCATCATCACCACCATATCGCTTATGAAACCGTGGTGGTATTCAACTGATTGCCACCGGATCAAACTATGACACGACAGCGATGGTGACGACAGCACCGCTGTTTGAAAGCTGATCCGGTGGTGATGAACAATATCACTGCCGGTTTCGCATCGACGGTCATAACCAAGGCTATCACTAGCGACTTTCGCCATCGACTGCCATAACCGGCGGTGAATGGGGATTAGAACCGGTGGTGATGAACCTTCTGTAGTAGTGATCTACCTATCACATCGTCTCAAATCTTGGTTCTTATATAGACATGGTTTTTTATCTAAGAAATAATTTTCTCATCGCTCTTCTTTAATTACAGTGCCTCATCTCTTTTTTTAGTTGGCACCTTAATTAATGAACATAGAAATCATGCAGGGATGGATCTAGCACTGGAGCCGGTGGGCTCGAGCCCCGGCTACTGCTAAAAGCATGGAGCTCCTTCTAAGCCCCTCCACAAATTAGTACCCATGAAAGTATAAAAGAAGAGGTTAGAGATGAAAATTAATGGAAGAAACTTCCCTAAGGCATGTTGTGAGATTCACCTCAATCCACATGTGTTGGGGTGGGTTGAGGCGGAATTTAGTTCAAGTTCCACTCAAATCTACTCCTGGCATAATGATGTACAATTAATTCTATTAATTTGATAAGACTTGTAATATATGTTTTTCGCTTAATTATGTACTCCAATGATGAGATATGATAGTTATGGAGGCTAGTGTGGTATGATACTCAACGGTATCCTTATATATGGGAGATGTGGATGGTGTCTCCCAGGGATCGCCTAGTAGGTTTTCTTAAATTGAGATGGTTAAATGGATGACACTTAATTTAGGTAAATTAACGTGACGGGTTCCTACATAGCAAGACTTCAATACATGTAGATTGATGTCAATCCGACTACGTTTAAATAAGGCATAAGCTGTTTTCCTAGATCCGACGCTGAAATCTTGTAATTTCTTGGCTGAGTCAGCTAATCGGACAAACTTCATAGTTATCTCGAATACACTGTTGAATTAAAGATTGTGTCAGCCGTAGTACCACTTCAAGTATTCGAGATTGTGCGGAAATACAGAGGTGGCAACTTTATTGCTCTTTATTGAATCAACGAATAACTTCGATGCTTGTTCGGTGGCAACTATGTTTGCAACCGTTGTCACACATTTATTTAAGATCTGTGTGGAAATATAGACCCTGATGAAGCCATTCCAACTGGCATCTTAATTACTTGAAAAGGAAGCGATTCCATATCAGACATGGACAAAATCATTAGACACATAGCTAAAACACTACCGGAATGTCCAGTTTTACCATGTGCCCACGGCACACGGCGAAGGCAAAAAAACACTCGGCAAAGCCACTCGGCAAAGCTGTCTTTGCCGAGTGTTTTTTGTCGAGCACTCGGCAAAGACGTTGCCAAGTGCTAAAATCGACACTCGGCAAAAACAATCGAAAAATATAAAAAAAGCCCACCACCCCGCACGCGCCTCGTCCGCGCCGCTGCCCGCCCGCGGCTCGCCCCGTCGTCGCCGCCACCACGCCGCCCGCTGCCACCATCGTCCACGGACAGGCCGCCGCTGCCACCATTGTCCAGCAGCAGGTAGCAGCCGTGCAGCACCTCCCATAGGTTGCCGTTGGGCATGTACTCGTACACCAGCAGGTTGCAGTCGGCGCCGGAGTAGCAGCAGTAAAGCTTCACGATGTTCTTGTGCTGGATGCTGGCTAGCGTCTCCACCTCCGTGCGGAGATCGCGGTCGTCGAGCCACCCGCCGCCATCGCTGTTGCCGCTGTCTTTGCTGTTGGCGGTGGTGGTGTTGGTCACCGCCGCAGCTGCCGCTGAAAGGTCGAGATGGCGGACTGGAGGGGGGGGTGAATAGTCCTTTCTAAATTTAATCGCCCCGGCTAACCGAAACAAATACGGAATTAAAACAATTGATCTAGCCAAGACTACACCCCTCTATCGAAGTTCACAAGCACCTTATAAATATCCTAATTAGGCAATAAAGGTGCCAGGCTAGTTAGAGCTCACCTATCTAATTCTAGGAGCAAGGTCACACAAACCTATGCCACTAATATTTTACACACCGAGGAGCTCCTACACAATTCTAGTAAGCAAAAGCACAAAGCTCCTAAGCTCACTAGCAATGCTTAATAACAAGACAACCAATGACAAATTAGAGAGCACAAATACTTAGCTACACAAACTAAGCAATGTGACTAACAAGGTTACACAAATCAAATTAGCCATATAAAGGAGCTACTTCTATGCTACACAAGCAAGAAGGTAACTAGTGAGCTACACAAGCTAACTAATTATGAGAGCAACTACACAAGCACAATGTATATAAAAGTAATTACAAGCTTGTGTAAGGGGATTGCAAACCAACGGGAAGAACAATGTTGACACGGTGATTTTTCTCTCGAGGTTCAGGTGCTTGCCAACACGCTACGTCCCCGTTGAGACAAGCTTCAAGGTTCTCGTCGGTCCTCTTGTTAGTGGTGACCCACAAGTCACACTCTCCCACGTGGAGTGCTTACCACAAGCTCTAGCACTTGACCCAGCCGGACCACTTGTCGCCCTTCGCGTCTCGCTCTACTAGAGTTGCTCTTCGCGGCTCCCGCGGGACGAGCATAATGCCCCTCACAAACCTCTTCTCTGGAGCACCGCACAAGCTTCTTGCGGGCTTCGACGGAGACCATCATCAAGCCGTCTAGGAGGTGGCAACCTCCAAGAGTAACAAGCACCACCAGCTTGCAAGACGACCATCTAGTGCCACTCAATGTAACCTCACGATGCAATCACACTAGAATCGCTCACTCACTTGATCGGATGAACACTATCAAGCTCAAGTGAGTTAGAGGGCTCCCAAGCACTACCACATAAGCCACCAAGGCTCTAGTGTGCTCAACTCTACTAAGCTCTCGGCCAAAGGCCGACCAACACTTCTATTTATAGCCTTACGGGCTAAAATAGCCGTTACCCCTTCACTGGGTAAAAATCGTAGCGACCGGACGCGCCGGTCGAATCGACCAGACGCACCCTACCAGCGTCCGATCAACGGATCGCTGCCACATCATCCCTGGCTTCAAATGTAGAGCTCCTAATCTCAATAGTTAAGTTGCGACCGGACGCACCGCGAGGATGACCGGACGCTGCTACGCCTAAGTCCGGTCGTTTCAAGAGAGCTCCCCGAGCCTCTGTTTTGTGACTGGACGCGTCCGGTGCTGCACGACCGGACGTAGACCAACGTCCGATCAGCTCTGCGCCCATGCGCCAACTCCAGCGTCGCCTACGTCACCATACGTCACACGCGACCGAACGCAGGCCCTATACGTCCGATCACCTTTACTGTGTAGCGTCTGGTCACTTGACCGAGACCACACCCAACTGTTGTCCCTGACCGTACACGCCGGTCCTACAGAGGCCAGCGTCCGGTCACTCACCGTGACCTTCTTTCACCTCCGTTTCTTCACCGAGTTGATCTGTTTCAACTCCAACTCCTTCTCCTTTGCAAATGTGCTAACACCACCATGTGTATGTGTGTTAGCTTTTCACAAACATTTTCCAAAGTATTTGCCACTCAACTTGCCATGCCACTCGATCCTAGCGATGATGCAAAGTTAGATCACTCGAGTGGCACTAGATGACCGATATGCAAACAAGTTTGTCCCTCTTGATAGTATGGCCATCTATCCTAAACCCAGTCAACAACTTCTCTACACACCTATGACTGGTGAAATGAAACACCCTAGGTTATACCTTTGCCTTGCACATTCCATTCCATCTCCTCCATTGTCGATGCAACACATGTACCAACATGATCAACAATGATATGATCCACTTTAAATCATCACATGATCATATTGGTTCATCAATCTTGACTACACTTTCTTTTCACCGTTGCCTTCATCCATCGGCACCAAGTCTTGCTCAAGCTTCACCGCCATGCGGTCCATCGCTTCAAAGCCTCCAACTTGCCCTTCACGCTTGCAACCGGTCCATCAAGCCAAGTCATGTCTTGATCTTCTCTACCTTGATCACATGACTTAATGTCATGTCTCATGTGTAATGAGCTCCTTCATCATCACATGTGTGAGCTTTGCAACATCTTCGAGCCATTTTCACCTTCATGGCATATGTTGCTCACACACATGTACCTGTGGACTAATCACCTGTCTATCTCACATAAACACAATTAGTCCACCTAGGTTATCAGTCAATTACCAAAACCACACAAGGACCTTTTAATCTCCTGAAAAGACCTAGGATGCCGCCTAGAGGGGGGGTGAATAGGTGTTTCTGAAAATTAACACCTTTAAATGCGGAAGCGATTAGTAATGGGAGTTTCCAAAATAGAAACTCCAAATCAGAGTAATACCACCCCTCACAAGTTAGCCATAGAGTATGTAAAAGATACTAAATAAATCTATGAGCCTACAACCTGCAACACAAGAGTTAGAACACGGATCAAATAAATTCAACATTGAGCTCTAATACCAGACGTGTCCGGTAGGTATACCGGACGTGTCTGGTATACACGTGTTGTGCAGAACAGCCCCAAACTTGCTCCTTTTGATTTCAATCTTCAGACCAACCTGTAGGCACCCACTAAAGATAGAGCTACACATAGGTAACCTGCACAAGAGCTAGAGCAACACAAATATCAAATGAAATGCGAATTGAGACATGATATTTGTTTTACCAAAGTTCGGACTCGGTTGAGTCCTACTCTCCGTTGAGGGGGCTGCGGGAGACCCAGTGAAGGTCAGCCCTAGAGGGTACCACTAAGGTCACTCTAGCCGGAGTCTTTTCCAACTCCTTTTCCTCCTTCCACTAGTTGATTCTGAGGCAGCGGAATCGATAGTTACAGACTTTCTGAGACACACCACAATCGAAGAGTCCAAGAGTAATAAATGTGAATCACGAGATTGATAATATGCACAAGTGCTCAAGTGGTTGGATTGCTCTCTTTTTTAATTTCTCTCAACCCACTAATGGATTTGGTAATTTGGATCACACACTCACTAAGAGAGGATTTGGGAGAGATGGCAAAGCTCAAAAAGGTGTGGGTTCACCAGCAGAATCAGCAGCCTCCAAAGGTGGAGGCTTGAGTGTATTTATAGCCCCTTTGAAAAACTAGCCATTTTCTAGCCGTTGCCATACCGGACATGTCCGGTATGACTTGCATTGTGCCAACGGTAATTGAGTTAAAGTATGCGAGGTGTCGGAACTCCCAACGCTTACCGGGACTTTCGACTGTCGGAACTCCCGACCAACCCAAGTCAGAACTCCCGACCCTCAGCTCATTTGAATACTAGCCATTGGGCTCTGGCCTACCATACCAGACACGTCTGGTAGAATACCAAACATGTTCGGTGTGACCAGGCAGTCAACTCTCCAAGTCAGTTAAGCGCGAGACGTCGAAACTCCTGACGATTGCTGGAACTCATGACCATCGGAACTCCCGACTCACGTCGGAATTCCCGACTCACGTCGGAATTCCCGATGAACCGACCCAAGAACACCAAGAATGGACAAATACCGAACACGTTCGGTATCAATACCGGACACGTTCGGTATCAATACCGGACACATCCGGTATTGCCAGACCAGCAAAAACAAGTTAGCTCTTTTGTCTCTCAAACACTCAAAACTCACATGGGTCGGCATGAGCACTTATGAATGATTATCTTATCAACATGATGCATCCCTCTTAGTAGTACGGCATACCTATTAAACTCAAGATCAAAGGAAAAATGAATTTATACCGCTTGAGTTGATCTCTTTTGAATTGATGCCGTCTCTTTCAATCTTCATCAAGTGAGGGTGCCAACATGTCAACTTTGATCTTTTTCACTTGAGCATAGCCATCTTGAGCACGTGACTTGATTTCATTCATCAAATATAGATAATCCCAGATGTATCAAGCCACTTCCATCAATCACTCTAATAGTGATTTGATCCTCCACATCAATCTGACCATCAGAGCTTGATTAGTACCTCAAGTAAATGTAAGTACTTCCTTCTTCACCCTAGCTAGGTTCTTCGACCACCAAGCCGTTGCTTGCCCTTCACCCTTGCTTAGTACCTTGAAACTTTTTCTTGCTATCTTCACCATCTCAAGCCATCAAGTCACATCTTATGTTGAATCATCCATTCATTTGTATTGTTATCTTTTTCATTTCAATTTAGCAAGCTTTAAATATGAGACCATTCCATATGCAATCCTTTATGTCTCATTAATTAATTCTTACCGTGCTTGCTTTCACATAGTACATGGAAATCCCACAATATATAAGCCTTTGCATGCTTGAACTAGATTGTTTATACAACAACACATCATTTTGGCTTTATACAATTTAATCAAGTATCTGTGAGATAACTAATTTCCTGTCCAACACTTAGTGAATATGTTAGATCTTTAATCGTGTTGTCATTCAATCATCCAAAACCCACTAAAGGGCTAGATGCACTTTCAATTTCCCCCTTTTTGGTGATTGATGACAACCCAATTAAAGCTTGCAAAATGATATAAAAATTTAGGCTTTTGGGTTCAATGATTTATGGAAGGCTCCCCCTTAATATGTACAATATGAATTGAATTCACAAATGACCTTAAATGTCAATTTGCACATACTAAAACACATAGGAGACTCCCCCTAAATCATTGCATCCGTGGGGTGCAAGTGTGTGTGATAAAATAAAATCCATGATGCATATGACATGATATATCACATAAGAATAAATAGAAAGCATCACACCATACATTTTCAATCTAAAACATGCATGGTCCTTATGAAAGTAAATTCATCATATATATCTCACACATAGCACTCATCACAAAGATTTCTCAAGTCCACAAGCCACTAATATAAATAAAGATCATGTCTCATGAGATACATAGATAAAGCTCAAAATCTCAACTCTCACAAGATATAAAGTCTCAACACTCACAAGATATAACAATGAAGATACCACTTGAAAAAAAACTACAGCTGCAATACATATCTTTAGGTACAAAAGATAAACTCATAAAGCACAACCCTAAAGCTTTAATCACTAATTCTCCCCCTTTGTCATCCATCACCATAAAAGGTCTGGCAAAAAGAACTAAGCACAAAGAGGGGCTGCTAGCTGTATCTAATCACTGAGATCACTCATCACCATCTTCATCTCTGTCTCCGCCTTCTCCGTCATCATCTAAGCGTGGAGCACCAGGTGGGCGAGAACCACCCTCACCAGACGGGTCATAGCCACTAGATCCATAGTAGCTGAAGCCACATGTGAGGTCACCCCACCAGCCTAAAGCATACTCATCTGCAGCACTAGGACATGGCTGAGAGTGAGTAGGAACACATGCCTATAGTGGTAAAGTGTTAGGGTGCTCTGGTGATTGCTGCTGCTCCTGCTCCTGTCACTGAAGAAACTCAGCAAACTCTCTATCATACCTGACCTGCTGCTGCTCCTCTATCCCTGGCTCGCTAGGCTCATCATTTGAGATAGGAGACCTAGGAGGATCAAGCTCAAGTCTCTAGGAAATCTGCTTGAGCATGCGAGTGTCCTTCCTCCTAGCCTCCCTCTCCATCTGCTGCCTAACCTGTATGTCTCTGCACATTCCAAATATGGAGCTGAAAAACCTACGGATAGGCAAAGGAGGACCGCCACGATGTGAAGTAGAATGAGAGTGAGAACCACATGGTAGAGAGGAAGCTCTTCCTACTGTTGCACCACCTACAGGTGCATCTTCCTCTGCTACTACTGCTCCCCCTAGACCTGCTGGAGGTACTCCAATCTTAGGCAGATCTGCAATGATCTTTAGGGCATTATGAATCTTGTCATACTCAAAGGTATGCCTTGTGACCTGCTCAATCATGTGCATAATGTACGAACCAAAACCACAGCCCTTGAGGGGCCTCTCTCCAACACTCCTGATCTCACACCAGATGAAGTCGAATACACTGAAAGGCCATGCATCTAGTGCCATCCTGTGGAGCAGGTTCCTAGAATAGTCTACAATGTTTCTCTTATCTCCACCCTTACAGTCAATGGCCTTCCTGAACATCCTGTCTAGGTATCTGTAGGTGGGGTGAAGACCAAGAACCTTCCCCACTACTCCTCTCTCACCCCCTAGTGGATACATGTAGGCGAGCTGCTCTGGAGGTAGCACCAGCTCAGTGTGAATCATATCTCTCTAAAGATCCTCCTCTGAGAAGACAAGTAGAGCTGCAAAGGCATCGTAATCCACACTATACCACTGGCCCTTAAGCATCCAGTGCATACGCCTCTCATCCTCCTCAACATACAGAGTGGCATAGAATTGAGTTGTCACCTCTGTGTTCCAGTGATGCTGGAACTCCATGATCTCATACACCCTTGTACGCTCACAAATGGCAATAGCATGATCGATGGAGGGCTTCTGCAACTCTCTAACATACTGTCAGTTAATCCACTGAGATATGGCTATCACTGGGTTCCTGGTGAGTATCACACTAGAGTAGAAGTCCATATGAAACATAGTGTGAAAGCGATGATCATACTGAATCCTCTACAAACCTTTGGGATCTATCCTCCTCTGATTCCTAGCTTTATTGGTCATACCCTTACCACGATAATCAGTTCTAGCAACATAATTGGATAAGACTGGAGCATGTACCTCAAGAAGACCAAAGTGCATACCAGGAGCAGGCTGCCCTGGCTGAGGTGGGTACTACACTAGAGGTACTGTCTGCTCCTCCTCAATCTCTTGCTCATCATCTGAGCTACCACCATCTGAGCCTCTGTCAGTGTCTTCCTCTTTCTGTCTCTGGGCTCCACTCTGTATTCATCAGTTTCATCATCATCAGAAGAGGGGCTGCTATCACCATCACCTCTCTCTCTATACTATGGAGCACCCCTAGTAGCTCTGGAGAGTCTCCTGCTGCTGCCCTGCTCCTGCTGACTAAATCTGGGATGCAAGTCCTGCCTTGCCTTCTTGTATTTCTCTAATGCTGGATCATGCCTATGCTTGGATCTAGGCTCCTGTCTTCCACTCATGATAGCTGCCCTATATCCAAATGAATTTGCAAAGAATTTTAGATACATGCCCAAGAGATAGCTTATTTAGGTTGAAATATAGAAATAAGAGTAATTATCCTATGCTTGCAATCACCTCAACCAAACTAGGTCACAAGATTCACAAAGCACAATAGATAATTAAACTTAGTCCTAAGAATCAACCACTGAGAAGATTGAAACAAGGGAGCAAAACATGTTCTGCTGCCTCATACTAGACACGTCCGGTATGAGCAGACAGCAACCCTAACCAGGGCCCTTGGCTCAATCTTCAACCAATCCAATCCAAACTCTAGGCATTGCTTCTAGACAGGTAATGTAGCATCTCTACCAAAGGGATTTCAAAAACAAGCCCTAACCACTTAGATCGGATGAGGTCCGGGATTAGGGTACCTTGAGAGAGAGGATGAAGATGAGATTTGAAATCCAAGTCTCGGAGCCTTCAATCTTGATGCAAACCTCCTCCGATCCAATCTCCCTCTCTTCTTTTTCTTGGTGTAAACACTCGGTCGCCAAAACGATGGAACAGATGTGTGACAGCGCTGGCTTAGAGGAGAGAAAAGAGATAGAGGACCAGGGTCGAAGGGGTATGGGCCTTTTATTGACCTGCGCACAGGACACGTCCGGTATTTGCGGGCTAGCTGTTTTTGTTCCAAAAATTTATTCTCTTGATTCCAATCCCCTTCTCTGTTATTACTCAGTCCAAAAGGTATACAATCTTGATCCAAACTGAGAATCATCAATTTTCTTATCCAATGCCATTAATTGATGTTCTCTTTTCTAAATATTTGGCATATTTATGATTTAGAATATTTAAGAGAGACTTAGTGAGACATAGGAGATATGATAAAGAGATTCATATGAGTTGATGGACTTGAGAGAGTCATTTCACTTGTGATTAGTCAAGCAAGCAATCAATGGGAGCAATAATCACAAATGGCATGACTTAGGTCACAAAGACAAAGAACCAAATAGGTTTTCTAAAATCACACCACCTATGCATTCTAGTAAGGGATTTTTGAAAAACATCTATCCTATGTCACACAAATGCGCACTCTAGCATATAAAGGGCCTTAGATGCACTTACAATGCATGTATATAAATATATACCTTTGCCTTGAGCCCACAAGAATTCCACTAAGAAGATACATAGCATGATAATCTTTATGTTGACCTTAATTGCCAAATAATCATGCTAGATACGAAATCAATTTTTCATCCAAAGGACTACAAGGAATGCTAGATAAATTTGTTAGTCCACAAAGGTGCAAAATAGAAACTGAGCTCCCCCTAAATAAGTGTTTTAAGTAATTTGAATGATTTTTGTCTAGCATTTTATTCTATTAAGAATTTGGGAGTCAATTTTCTATTTAAACCACAACCAAATAATTTGCCATATTTAAATTTGAGTTCAAGAGATGCTCACAATGCACTTAGATTGGGAAAATCACAAGCTTCTGAGTAAATGAAGGATATATGAAAAATATATGGATCAAAGACTCAGTCGCAATCCAATTAGTGTTCTGGTTCCTGCAATACCGGACACGTCCGGTAGGCATACGTAGAACAGAAACATTTTCTTTCTATCCCTGGCCATACCAGACACGTCCGATAGGAATACCGGACACGTTCGATAGGTGCAGGACAGAGACAATTAATCCACTGCTTATGATTTTTAGCTCTAGTATTTCTTGTATACCTACATCTCAACAAATGAATTGCTCTACTAGAGAGCCATTAAAAGCACCATATGGCAAAATAAAATACTTTTCAATTGAATCTAATTAGCCACTTTCAATATTTCACAAATAGACCTATTTGTGAGCCATTGAGCACAAAATATACAAAGTGGCTATCATATAAGGTTTAGGTACTTGTTACCAATGGTGAGGATGAAATAGATGATATATTCATTAAATTATCTTCGGGTCAACCATATAGGAGATTATGATAAGAATTGGTTGATAGATTGAGTGAATATTTTCAATTTGCTTGCTCAACCACCTCGACGCCTTTATCTCATCACCAAGTACCTACATCATTAACCTAAGCACACTTTGGTACCCAACTCTTGTTGGTTCCTTTTGAGTTAGTCAACAAGTGCTTAGGCACCCAAATGGCTTTAGCACTAGTTTGTGGTGAACACATCACCTTGCTAGTGCTAACTCCATTTGTGGTCTTCCTAAGCATATCTTTATAAATAAATGTGTTTGGCTTAGGAGTATTACCATTTGGGCATTCATAGCTTAGATGCCCCTTTCTTCTACAAGCATAGCATATGCGGCCTTTGTTTGCTCTATGCTTGTTTTGCTTGTATGGACATCTATCAACCTTGTGGCCCATCTCATTGCATCCATAGCATCTTCTTGTTGCAACTTGGGCTTCCTTTCTTGCCTCTTTGTACATTGGGCATTTCTTGGTAGGATGCCCCAATTTCTTGCACATGAGACAAGCGCTTTGTCCATCACTTTTCTTTTGGTTGGCCAACTTGTTTAAGGCCTTTTGTTTGGCCGCTTCACACTTGTCGACCCAACTCTTATGTGGACACATAGCCCACTCATGTCCATATAATCCACAACCATAGCATAACCTTTTTTCATGTTTCTTGCTCTTGGTTGTGTTGGCCTTGCTTGAAATGTGATTCTTTTGTTGGCTTTGGAGGAAGCAAGGTTTGAACCCTTCTCAAGCTTCTTCACCATGTTATCACGGTTATCTTGAGAAGGTTGTGCTTTCTCCTTACCCTTCAACCGAATCACATCTTTCTTTAATCTTTCCACCTCTTCTTTGAGCTCTATGTTTTCTATGAGATTTAGCTCAATCGAAGATTGGCTTGCTTGAGGAGCACACTCATTAGTACAAGAAATATTTAATTGAGATGGTGTACTAGTGAGTGAATGTGTGAGAGGTTGAGAAAATTTTACCAATGTGATCACAACCTCATGAGCCACCTCAAGCAAGATGCTTGATTCTACTACTTCCTCATGAGAGCACTTTAGATGAACATAGTTTGCTCGTAGCACATTATACTTGCTTGATAGTTCATCTAGCCTTGCCTTGAGCTCAAAGTTTTCCTTCTCTAGTTGTGAAACACTAGAAGAGGAGTTAGTAACTAAAGCATGCTCAATTGACAATTTTTCATACCTCTCATTGATTTCCTTTAGTTCTTCTAACTTGGGGATGAGAAACATTTCTTGTTGTTGAAGTGATTGCTCTTGCTTCTCATTCTCTTCCTCTAGCTCATCATTCTTCTCAACTAGCTTCATGAGGATGAGCTTGTCTTTGCTACTTAGATGATCAAGAGTGTAACTATCTTCAATTTCAATATCACTCTCCACTTGATCATCTATTTGTGCTATCTCCTTGGCTTGTTCTTTCTTTTTAGTCTTCTTCTTGCTTTTCTTGGCCATGAGACACAAGTAATGAGAATCATGAGATACTGAGGTTGACTCATCACTTGGTCGCCACCGGTCTTGAGCATCCTTGCAAACAGCTGCTTGCTACTCTGCTGCCTCGGCCATACCAGACATGTCCGGTATGTGCAGGCAGACAGCAGATCAGGCGCTGCTTGCACTTCTTGCTCCAGCTCGGCGCTCTTGAGGTCTTGTGAGGCTTCTTCGCTGCATGAAGACACAATGGACATACTTTCCATTGAATTGCACTCAATAGCATCATCACATTTGGATTTTCCATATAATTCAACAAGTCTAGTCCAAATGAGATGAGCAATCTCCAGAGGTGATTGTCCATTAAAGATTGCCTCATCTTGAACCTCTGCACTCAATGTACTCAAAAAGACATTAATAGCTTGAGCATTGAGTTGCATGCATATCTCTTCCTCTTTTGACAAATTTTTGTAGTTGCTCCAATCAACTATAGGAAGAGGTATGCTTGCATCCACAATATGCTCAACAAGAGGACTAATATCCCTAAAAGCATTGAGTACATGAATTGACCAAGGTAGAAAGTTTGAACTATCATTTTGGAGAAGCACCGGCTCCAACTCGATAGGCGTCGACATCCTTTTCTCATGGCGGTGAAGCTTTAGGTGAGTTCTAGCTCTGATACCACTTGAAAGCACCTAGGATGCTGCCTAGAGGGGGTGAATAGGCATTTCTGAAAATTAACACATTTAAATGCAGAAGCGATTAGTAATGGGAGTTTCCATTTTGGAAACTCCAAATCAAAGTAATACCACCCCTCACAAGTTAGCCACAGAGTATGTAAAAGATACAAAATAAATCTATGAGCCTAGAACCTGCAACACAAGAGTTAGAATATGGATCAAATAAATTCAGCACTGAGCTCTATTACCAGACGTGTCCGGCAGGTATATCGGACATGTCCGGTATACACGTGTTCTGCAGAACAGCCCCAAACTTGCTCCTTTTGATTTCAATCTTCAGACCAACCTATAGGCACCTACTAAAGATAGAGCTACACACAGGTAACCTACACAAAGAGCTAGAGAAACACAAATATCAAATGAAATGTGAATTGAGACACGATATTTGTTTTACCGATGTTCGGACTTGTTCGAGTCCTACTCTTCGTTGAGGGGGCTGCGGGCGACCCAACGAAGGTCAGCCCTACAGGGTACCACAAAGGTCACTCTAGCCAGAGCCTTTTCCAACTCCTTTTCCTCCTTCCACTAGTTGAATCCGAGGCGGCGGAATCGACCGTTACAAACTATCTGAGGCACACCATAATCTCTTGGGTGCTCTCCAGCGACACCTAACCGTCTAGGATCAAAGAGGCCAAGAGTAACAAATGCGAATCACGAGATTGACAATATGCACAAGTGCTCAAGTAGCTGAATTGCTCTCTTTTTGAATTTCTCTCAACCCACTAATGGATTTGGCAATTTGGATCACACACTCACTAAGAGAGGGTTTGGGAGAGTTGGCAAAGCTCAAAAATGTGTGGTTTCACTAGAAGAATCAGCAGTCTCCAAAGGTGGAGGCTTGGGAGTATTTATATCCACTTTGAAAAACTAGTCATTTTCTAGCCGTTGCCATACCGGACACGACCGATATGCATACCGGACGACTTGCATTGCGCCAACAGTAACTGAGTTAAAGTATGCGAGGTGTCGGAACTCCTGATGCTTACTGGGACTTCTGACTGCCGGAACTCCTGACCAATCCAAGTCGAAACTCCCGACCCTCAGCTCATTTGAAAACTAGCCGCTGGGCTCTAGCCTACTATACCGGACACATCCGGTAGAATACCGGACACGTCCGGTGTGACCAGGCAGTCAACTCTCCAAGTCAGTTAAGCGCAAGATGTCGAAACTCCCGATGATTGCTAGAACTCCCGACCATCGAAACTCCTGACTCACGTCGGAACTCCTGACAAACCAACCCGAGAACACCAAGAATTTTACCATGGCTGGGCAAATATCGGACACGTCCGGTATTGCCAGACCAGCAAAAACAAGTTAGCTCTTTTGTCTCTCAAACACTCAAAACTCACATGGGTCGGCATGAGCACTTATGAATGATTATCTTATCAACATGATGGATCCTTCTTAATAGTACGACATACCTATTAGACTCAAGATCAAAGGAAAAACGAATTTATACCGCTTGAGTGGATCTGTTTTGAATTGATGCCGTCTCTTTCAATCTTCATCAAGTGAGGGTGCCAACATGTCAACTTTGATTTTTTTCACTTGAGCATAGCCATCTTGAGCATGTGATTTGATTCCATTCATCAAATATTGATAATCCCAGATGTATCAAGTCACTTCCATCAATCACTCCAATAGTGATTTGATCCTCCACATCAATCTGACCATCATAGCTTGATTAGTACCTCAACTAAATGCAAGTACTTCCTTCTTCACCCTAGCTAGGTTCTTCGGCCACCAAGCCATCGCTTGCCCTTCACCCTTGCTTAGTACCTCAAAACTTTTCCTTGCTATCTTCACCATCTCAAGCCATCAAGTCACATCTTATATTGAATCATCCATTCATTTGTATTGTTATCTTTTTCATTTCAATTTAGCAAGCTTCAAATATGATACCATTCCATATGCAATCTCTTATGTCTCATTAATTAATTCTTACCGTGCTTCCTTTCACATAGTGCATGGAAATCCCACAATAAATAAGCCATTGCATGAATTCCATTTGCATTGTTGTCTTGTGCTTAAACTGGATTGTTTATACAACAACACATCATTTTGGCTTTGTACAATTTAATCAAGTATATGTGAGATAACCAATTTCCTATCCAACACTTAGTGAATATGTTAGATCTTTCATCGTGTTGTCATTCAATCATCCAAAGCCCACTAAAGGACTAGATGCACTTTCATCTCTCCCCTTTTGGTAATTGATGACAACTCTACAAAGATATGGAAATTAAGCTCTTTTGGATTCATGTTGCTTGGCCAAGCAATTTTACCATGTATAAATGATTTTGGATAAGTACCACAAATCCGAAATGGTAGTATTAGCTCCCCTACATATGTGCTAGAATGTTTGGTTTGAAGCTCGCACATACGCATAGATTGGAATTGTGGGAGAGTAATTACTACCAAATGATGCTAAGGTGTATAGAATAAACCTTGAAAGTGTGATACCAATCGGAGTTGCACTTTTAACACCATCCTTAGCACCATGAGTAGCTAGACAACAAAAATACTAGAAACCCCGTGAGATCATCATTATAAGCAAGGTTCTAGTACAACGTGTAAAAAATACAAGTCTAGCTACCATCCTATGTATGCTAGTTATCAAATCATCATTCAAGTTCTACAACTAGCATACACCACACAAGCATGCATATTGAATTTAAGAGCTTATGCAATGCAAGCAAGCACATGAATATGCACATATCAAATTCAATCAATCAAAGTTCATGAGCTTGCTCCCCCTACTTATGTGCTTCTCTTGTTCAAGAATTTTAATCCATCTCTTTTCTTCAATGTTGCTCCCTCTTTGTCCATGTCCATGTCCAACCTCTACTTCTTTGTCTCCCAAAGCTTTCATATCTTTGTGCAATCTCTCCCCCTTTATCATCAAGTTCCATAAAAGGTGTGCTTCTCATTGATGCAAAGACTTGCTTTTGGATAGATGGTTGAGGCTTGAATCTTGCATTTTTTATGGACATCACTTGAATGTTGGAATGACACCACTTGTAGCCCTTGAGATACCACACATAGGATCTTCGACCTTGATACCAATTTGTGGGACACCTCCCCTATGTCATAGCATGGGTCATCCATTTGATAAACTTGAGCTTTTGTAGGTGAGGGGATGCATTCTTCATTTGATGATCACTTAAAGCTGAGGATCACTTATGGAACCATCGTCTTGCATGATTGATACCACGTGTAGATGTGATACCACTTTGAAAGAATTTGCTACGATGGAACCACTTGTTGGATTTGTCAATTTTGACCATTTCTTGAACATTGGCTATCTTCATGAGTACCACTTATAGGATATCACTTGTGAGTTGATCTAGACATCACTTGTGAATTCTTGATGAAATACTTGAATCTAGATACCACTTGAAATAAATAAAAAAGATATCCATTTGCATTGTTGTCTTGTGCTTGTACTCTTATCACTATCATGAGCTTCTAATTTTGACTTGACTAAATTGATTTGCCTAAGCTTCCAAGTCCGGTTTGAACCAATGACAAGCTTCTTCACACCTCTTACAAGGGTTATCTTGCCAATGTTGTACTTGTCACTTGTTAGCAATCCAAATTAAATCAAGTACTTGGGTTCACTAGCTCATGAACAAATTCATATACTAACCACTAGATCAACTATCGCACCCAATTTTACATAGCAAAATCAAGTACTCATATATGTGCGCCTAGGATGTCCAAACACACATATACCATCAAATTGTAATAATATCAAAGTAAAGTACTTTATTACATCGCATATCTCATCATAATGTTATCACATAGTCTTGCTCATTGGCAACATTATTACACAAGCGGAAAACTAGCCCAAACTGCCACAGGGACTCCAACTAGTGAACATCATCCTAGTAGTCCTGGACATCCTCTGGAAATTCTTCATATGTATTATCTGTTACCCATTTGGGATTTTCATTAAATGTAAAGCAAGTGTAAGCTCACCATGCTTAGCAAGTATATCAAAGGGATCTATGAGGCTCAAAAGGCTAGACACGGTTTGACTATGGTTCGCAATTTTAGTTGTTCAAGTTTTAGCATCCTGAATCGCTACTTTAGTGAATAATCCCAATCCCAAGTGGTAATAGTGAATAATCAAGATTATATCCATTTCCCAACCATCCATAGCAACCACTAATCATGAAGGATCCAGATCGCTCGTATCCATGAGCACGGCTATTATAACAGGTTAAATATTTCTGCAGAAATTGTACAACTTTACCCACCGAGCCATGATTCTCAATGCCAGGGTTTGCAAAGCCCACAACACCTCTACCTAGGAAGTGTGGCAGGGTTTCACTATGTAACCCTTTGCTAGTCGCACTAACAAGTCGTAACTGCTAAGGTTTCAGCCGTCTAGTCGTATGTGGCCCTCCTCTAGGAGTGGCATGCATGGTCGTGGCACGGTACACACCCTAGCAGGAAAAGAAACATACCAACTAGTGCCCCCCTCTTGCCCTTACAGAAAGCTATAGACGAGCTAGTACAATCTAGTTAACAGGTTAAAGTCAGAGCCGTATGACACTCAGGGTGTACGAAACCTCCTGGGTGGCCGCTTCAGAATTAAGTCCTTATGGAGAGGCACTAGAGTACTCAACCCCATACTCTAGCCCCCTAATTGTTGGTAAAAAGCTCCATTTTATCACATTGCATAATACCTTTAGTCATGTTTAACAATTAATTTATGTTGAGCGCTGCAGCATCTATCCAAAATGCATCCCAAACCATAGGTATCAAGGATATGTGGTACAATAGTAATCTAGGTAAAGTCCTTAAAGGAAATTTCAAATTTAGACACATGCATGTAAATGAATTATAGAGTTCATAGGTACAAGGGGCCTTTGCTACACTTGCCTTCCTCAAAGTTTTTCTCCAGGTACTGCTCGTCACCACTCACCTTGAACTGATCACCCTCTAAACGTGTTCTAATTCACCAATCAAGCATCCAATCCAATTATTACATGCATACAAATAGACTTCTATTAGAACAGTACACCAAACAGTAAAAACATAGATTGAAAAGCTTATAAAACTAATCTACGTACTGCTACGAACACGTGAGCGAAAGAATCACTCAAATCGGACTTAAAACGCAAAAGTTATGCATGAAATAAGGTTTCAATGGCATTTTTGTAAATAAACTGAACTCATTTTTGAACTAAAACAATTAAAATCTAAATTTAAATGAATTATGGACGGCGCGCACTATTTCCAAAAACTGTAGGGGCTAAAACACATAAAAATAGGACTGAAAGGTAACTCTTTAGAACTGTACTGGACCGCAGGTTGATTCACTGAAAACTGAGGGACTAAATTGCAAAACAGCCTAGCGGGTCGCGGTTGACTGCGTCGCCGGCTGACTGGGTGGCCACGTGGCTGCACGTGAGTGGTGCGCTGCACCACGTGTGCGTGGACGCGCGCTGACGCGGCGCTGTGGGTTGAGTCCACAGCCCACCGTGGACCAGTTACACACCGAATCGGTATGGCCTAATCGTGGCCGTCAATGTGAATCCGACGGCGAGAAGTGAACGGGAGAACCCCCTGCTACCTGCACTGTGTCTTCGGCGAGCCTGCCATGGCCAGCGGTGAGCCAAGCACCACGGCGAACACCGGTACGGTGTTTCAAACCATCCCGATCGAAACCAAACACACGGAAATGAAGTACGGGCTCACGCGAACTCAATGGGGTACGAATCTACAACGGGGAGCACGTCGTGGCGACGGCCCCCACGATGGCACCATGGCTGGTGAGACTAGAGCTCGCTGATACGGCACTCCAGGGTGACATTCGAGTAAATGGGGGCATGGGAAGATGGAGCAGCTCACCGCGAGTCTGATGGAAGTGTTCGCGGCGTCCGAGTGAGCTCCGAGGGACCGGGTCGACGGCGGCGGCGAACTAGAGAGAGAAAAAGGGTGCGGCTTAGGATAATCTCATGCAATCCGAGGCCAAAATGATGGGATAAGGGCACCTACGGTCACGGTGAGTCACGGCGAAGCTCACGGGCGTGTCGTCAACGGCGTTAGAGCACCAGCGCGGGCAGATTAGGGGTGGCGGTGCGAGCTCGAGTGGATGGGAAGAGAGGGAAAGAGGGAGGGGCTCAGCTTGGGGTTTTGTAGGTGAGAGGGGTGCTACAGGAATGGAAGGCAAGTGTGGTGGGCTACGAATCATGGATTTGTGAGCCCCTTCCATGCGGGCGTGGGTGCGGCGGTGTGTTGCCATAGACGACAGCGCCACCACCGGGCGACGAAGAAAGGAAAGGAGCGCGGGCGGCTAATGGGCAGGTCCCATGTCGCAGGGAGAGGAAGAAAGCAGAGCACGCGGGCGTGGATTGGATGTGGTGAAGGACGAAGTTGGGCCGCGACGCCGAGCTGGGCCACTGTCTTGCGCGCACGTGCGGTGCGGAGATGAGGTGCGGGACCAGGCCACGAGTAGGCCGGCGCGGAGCGGCCGTGAGTGCGAAGGAGGGAAAAGGAGGGCGCACGGGACTAGGCCGCGAGCAGGCCAGGCGCAGGAAGGGGAAAGAGGAACAACTGGGCTGGTTCTGCAGTTGGGCTAGAAAGGAGGAAGAAGTAATTTTTTTGAAAAGAAATTCCTTTCCTATTTTCAGAGTTTTGAAAATTGATCAAATTCAAATTTTGACCTCAAACAACCTAGCCCTACACTCAACCAAAAATAGTATGCTTTGGCATTAATGCAACAAAAATGTTTTTAAACCTTATAGTTAATTTTAATTACCCAAAATTTATTAATTGGCCTAGATTAAAATGCATAGAAAATTAAATAGATGCTCAAATTTAATTACTAATTTGCAAATGAAATTTTAGGGTGTTACAAACCTACCCTCCTTAAGATGAATCTAGTCCTCGAGATTCGGGTGATTCAAAAAGATTAGGATAGTTAGATTTCAAATCATCCTCTCTTTCCCAGGTTGCCTCATCCACAGAATGTCTGTTCCACTGAACCTTACACATTCTTATAATCCTGCTCCTTGTGATTCTCTCAGCTGTCTCCAAGATTCTCACTGGATATTCTTTGTATGATAAATACTCTTGGATATCCAGTTCATCCAAAGGTAATTGTTTCTCAGGTACTCTCAAATATTTCTTAAGCTACGATACGTGAAAGACATCATGAACACCTAAGAGATGTTCTGGTAATTCCAGCTGGTAAGCAACTTCTCCTCTCCTGTTGATGATCTTGAAGGGTCCCATATACCTGGGTGACAACTTTCCCTTGGTATGAAACCTCTTAACTCCTCTCATAGGTGAAACTTTGAAATAAACAAAATCACCAATATCAAACACCAAATCCTTTGTTCTCGTGTCAGCATAGCTTTTTTGCCGAGACTGTGCAACCTTCAAGTTTTGCCTTATTGTTGGTACCTATTTCTCTACCTGTTGCAAAACTTCTGGTCCAAAGACTTGACTTTCCCTCGTTTGATTCCAAAATAGTGGTGTCATCTTAAGACTTTTCTGGTAGCTATTATTATAGGAGAATTCAACATAGGGCAAACTCTTATCCCAACTTGTCCCATACTATAGAGCACAAGCTCTCAACATATCCTCTAAAATCTAATTTGTTCTCTCGGTCTGCCAATCTGTGTGAGGATGATAAGCTGAGCTAAAGTTCAACTTCGTGTCCATGGTCTCATGCAACTTCTGCCACAAATGAGATGTGAACTGTGTACCCCTATCTGAAACAATCTTCTTCGGCACTCTATGTAAACATACAATCCTTTCCATGTATAGCTCTACCAACTTTGCACCTGAATAAGTTGTCTTGACAGGAATGAAATGTGCTGCTTTTGTCAGGCGGTCTACAATTACCCAAATAGAGTCATATCCCCTCTGTGTATGGGATAATCCAACTATGAAATCCATTCCGACCTCTTCCCATTTCCACTTGGGTATCTTCATAGGTTGTAGTAAACCTGCTGGCCTCTGATGCTCTACCTTTACCCTTTGGCACGTATCACATATGGCCACAAGTTTACCTACATCTCTTTTTAGTCCATACCACCAATATCTCTCATTAAGATCAAGATACATTTTAGTACTCCCCGGGTGTATAGAATAGGCCGAGTCATGAGCTTCCCTCAAAATAGACTCTCTAATAGACTTCACTTCCGGCACACAAATCCTTTTGCCAAACCATACTATTCCTTGATTATCCATGTGGAATCCTAGGGCTTTACCAATCACTATACCTTCAGCAATATCTTTGATCCTCTCATCATTCAACTGTCCCTTATGAATCTCTTGTTCTAGAGTGGGTTCTACCTCTAACTCCATAGTGTTAGCCATAATACCCAAGTTCAGATGTTCAAACTCTTCACACAACTCTCTAGGTAGTTGAGTTGTATAGGCCATGTTCACATAACTCCTACTCAAGGCATCTGCTACAATGTTAGCTTTTCTCGGATGATAGTGTATCTCCAAATCATAATCCTTGATTAACTCTAGCCATCTGTGCTGCCTCAAATTCAGATCTGACTGAGTGAATATATACTTCAAACTCTTATGATTTGTATAAATCTCACACTTATAACCAATCAGGTAATGCCTCCAAATCTTAAGAGCATGTACCACAGTTGCTAACTCTATATCATGAGTCGGATAATTTAACTCATGTTTTCTTAGTTCTCTGGATGCGTAGGCAACAACTCTACCCTCTTGCATAAGAACACAGCCTAGACCTTGCCATGAGGCATCACAATAGATAGAGAAGCTTTTGGTAAGATCGGGTAAGATAAGCACTGGGGCTGAAGTCAGTCTCTTCTTCAACTCCTCAAAACTTTCCTGACATTGCTTAGACCATACAAATTTAGCATTCTTCTCTAACAGAGCAGTCATGGGTTTTGCTAACTTAGAGAATCCCTTGATGAATCTCCTATAGTACCTAGCCATACCAAGGAAACTTCGAATCAAACTGACGTCCTGAGGTGGCTTCCAACTCAACACATCTCTAACCTTCTTGGGATCTACTGCTACTCCTCTATTAGAGATTATGTGGCCAAGGAAAGATACTTCTTTTAGCCAAAACTCACATTTGCTAAACATAGCATAGAGTTGATGTTCTCTAAGCTTTCGCAATACAAGCTTCAAATGTCCCTCATGTTCTTCTTCATTCTTAGAGTAGACTAATATATCATCAATGAACACAACAACAAACTTGTCAAGGTACTCCATGAATACTTTGTTCATCAAATACATGAAGTAAGCAGGTGCATTTGTCAGACCAAAAGACATTACTGTGAACTGATATAATCCATATCGGGTCACAAAAGCGGTTTTGGGAATGTCAGAACGCCTTATTCCCAACTGATGGTATCCAGATCGGAGGTCGATCTTGGAAAACATACAAGCTCCTTTCAACTGGTCAAACAGGTCATCGATTCTAGGCAGTGGATACTTGTTCTTAATTGTGACCTCATTAAGTGATCTGTAATCTATGCACATTCTTTGTGTACGATCTTTCTTCTCTACAAACAATACTGGTGCACCCCAAGGTAAAGAACTAGGTTGGACATAACCCTTATCTAGCAATTCCCTTATTTGTTTCTTAAGTTCTGCTAATTCATTCACTCCCATTCTATAAGGTCTCTTAGCTATGGGTGTAGTTCTAGGTAAAAGTTCAATTATAAACTCAATATCTCGTTCAGGTGGCATACTTGGTAACTCCTCAGGGAAGACATCTAGATACTCATTTACTATCCGTATATCCTCTATGGTTGTGCCCTCCAATTGATTAACCCGATAGATTTCTAAGGCTGACTGTGTCGCCACATACTCAGCTTTCTCTCCAGATGGAGTGGTTAGATTCACGGAACTGTTCCCACAATTTATAACTGCCTTTCGGGACCTCAACCAATTCATACCCAAGATAACATCAATTCCGGATGAGTCTATGACTACAAGGTTGGCTTGAAATTCTACCCCCCTTATGATGAGTCTTGCAGCTAAGCATATCCAATTTGCTTTCATTTCACCTCCAGGTGAGTTTACTAACATGGGTTTCTTCATAACACATACAGGAATACCATGCTTTTTTATGAAAGTATATGCTATGAAGGAATGCGAAGCATCAGAATCAAAAAGAACTGTAGCTGAGTTTGAGTTGACCAGAAATGCACCGATCACTACATCAAGTGCCTCCTGAGCTGTTTCAGCAGTCACATGATTGACTTTTCCCCAGACACAGTTCTGCTGCATGTTAGCCGTCTTCTTGGAGCATCTGTTGGAGTAATGTCCTGGTTCTCCACAATTGAAGCATCTGTTATCATTGACTGCATTTGGCGCCTTTGGTGCGCCATTCTTCTGTGGAGTATTGGGGACATTATTCTTCACAGGAACGTTGTTGGTTTGCTGCTGGCGCTGAACTGGTGCCTTATACTATTGCTACTGCTGTTGTGCACGCTGTGGTTGCTGGTTGCGGTTGTTCAAACTGGACTGACCTTGATAGCATTGCTATGGGTAAGCTTGCTGAGGAGCAGTGCGGACATGAGAGTTACTCCCTTGCTGTTGCCCCTAGAATTTCCTCTTTTTCTCCTCCAGTTGGTGGCGCTTGTTCTCTATAACCAAGGCCTTGTCCACCAGCTGCTGGAAACTAGCAAAGGTATGGGACAGCAGTTGGTACTAGAGACCATCATTCAGACCTTCCATGAACAGCTCCTACCTCTTCTCATCTTCTTCCACTTCAATAGGTGCGTACCTTGACAATTGTATGAACTTATCAAGATACTCTATAACATACATGCTCCCCTGCTTGAGAACCAAGAATTCCTTCCTCTTCAACTTCATCAACCTAGCAGGCACATGATGAGAGTGGAAAGCACTACGAAACTCTTGCCAAGTGATGGGATTAGCTTCAGTATGGCCAAAGCGGAAAGAGTCCCACCAGTCAAGTACAGCTCCTTGCAGCTATCCAGAAGCATACAAAACCTTCTCCTTGTCATCACACTGTGCAATCTCAAGTTGACTCTCAATTGCACGTAGCCAGTCATCAGCTTGAAGTGGGTTAATGGAATGCTTGAAGACAGGTGGATGTCCCTTCAGAAACTCTCCCCTTTTGTCTCTGACTCGAGGGGGTGCATTCTCGTTCCCATTCCCCATATTCTGCATGCTCTGAGCCATCTGCTGAAGCAATTGAGTTTGCATCATCATCAGCTGCTCCATGGTGACAGGGGGTGGCAGCGGCAAGTCCTCGTCTCCCTGGTTGTTCCTCCTGGTGTTCACCATTTGTAGATACATTATATAAGTCTCATATGTCCAGAATATATAAACTTTAAGAGATAATGGCCTATGAGAGTAGGTATCACAAGATCAAGACAAGATATATATATATATAGGGTATACAAGAAAATAATTGTTCTGAACTTTCCGGCGAGTTGGACAGACAGCAGTGCAGTAAAATGAGCATATATAACTCTCTATTTACCATCTGAATGAGAATTTTACCTTTATGGAAAGCTTATGAAATTCTCTACAAATTTCATTTAGAACACATTTTTAGATTCTGACGTTTAATCAGGCAAAAACAGACGACAAGAAGTACTGCTCTAGATTTTCTGACAGCACAGAAACCTCAACTTACAATAGTTGTATCTCACAATTTATAATAGGTATTGAGGTGATTCGAGATCCAAAAGAAAGATGTAGAAGTCTACTTATCTCCATAAAATTTTCATGACCATTGGACATCTAGAACATGAGATATGAACTGATAAATGTGGACTGCTCAGAATGATACAAAATGAACAGCAAGATAAAAAGAAACCCAACTATTTATTCATATCATCCTTAAGCCTTAATCTTAAGCTAAATGACTGTGGACATGCCCACAAGTCATCACAATCAAGACAAAAATCTAAATGAAACATTGTTCATCATGACAACCATCCAACCACTTAAGTATCAATTGTTCAACCATTAAAAAGAAAAGAAACTAAACACTCTCTCGCACATCTATGCGTGTTTATTACATATTTTGGGAAATCCTCCTGTGGGTCGATGTTGGTGCTGGTGTTAGGGTATCCAAAGTCTCCTCTGATCCTTGGGGGTGATTGAGCAGGAACACCTGGCGCTTCCACATCAGGACCTCCTTGATGTTGCTTCAATATAGCATTCTCACGGGCAAGCTACAGGTAGGCCTTCCCCATGACATCTAGCTCATCTAAGGCTTGATCCAAGTCGGTGTTGATCTGAGCCAAGCTCATCAAGGTAGGCCTAAGCCTAGGGTTCGCCTCCCCAAGTGGTGCGGCGATGTTGCAGGTGGACTGGCCACTCCGACGGTAGGGAAGATAACGATCCACCTCCCATGAAATGTCGTCGAAGTGGCGGTCGCGATTGACCACTAGCGCCTGTCGAGCAGCATCCTAGATGGCGGCTGCATGTGTGAACCATGCAATGATGGCATGGTGGATGTAGTGCACCCGAGTCCCTTCACGGATGTACACCTCTGTCTCCCAGAAGCCGGTGTAGTCGGGGTGGGTCCAATGCTCCGTCCTGTACTGCACGGTGCATCTGGTGTGGTAGCGACGTACAAGTGCGAGAAGCTTGGGGTGGTAGTAGACATCTCCCTGCAAATCATAGTGGATCTCCACGGTCCACCCCTGAGCCAGAAATGCATCATGGTCATCATCACCATCATTTCCACCGTCTCCTCCATCTCCATCACCATTACCACCATCATCTCCACCATCACCACTATCTCCATCACCACCATCATCAGAATCAGAGTTGTTAGAATCATCATCATCATCAGGGTCTCTAGCTCCATCCTGACCACCCTGTCCATTTTCCTCCATGGGCTCTTCCTCAGATTCTTCTATCTCTATGGGCTCCTCATACATGGGCCCCTCTTCTGTCTCCTCATCCACAGGTTCATCCTCCATCACGTCCTCCAGAGGCTCCTCCATGGGCACCACCACAGGCGGTTCCTCCTCCATGTTCCTCAAAGCCTCCACCAGGTGTGCAGGAACACGCTTGCCAAGCATGAACCTCGTCCTCCTTATTGGCATCACAATGGTACGCTTGCGGGGTGTGAGCTTGGTGTGGGCCATCTATAAGAATGAAAAAGGTTGAGTATCAAAATAAGATAATTTTTGCAACAGATAAAGGATAGAATATAAGCAAAAAAATTATAGTAAATTAAAGGTAGCAAAATAAAGATAATGTGATCCTAGAAACATCCATTTCTAACTAGGTTGATCGTCCTACGATTAGTTATAGCTCTAATACCAATTTGTCGCACCCAATTTTACATAGCAAAATCAAGTACTCATATATGTGCGCCCAGGATGTCCAAACACACATATACCATCAAATTGTAATAATATCAAAGTAAAGTACTTTATTACATCGCATATCTCATCATAATGTTATCACATAGTCTTGCTCATTGGCAACATTATTACACAAGCGGAAAACTAGCCCAAACTGCCACAGGGACTCCAACTGGTGAACATCATCCTAGTAGTCCTGGACATCCTCTAGAAACTCTTCGTATGTATTATCTGTTACCCATCCAAGATTTTCATTGAATGTAAAGCAAGTGTAAGCTCACCATGCTTAGCAAGTATATCAAAGGGATCTATGAGGCTCAAAAGGCTAGACACGGTTTGACTATGGTTGGCAATTTTAATTGTTCAAGTTTTAGCATCCTGAATCGCTACTTTAGTGAATAATCCCAATCCCAAGTGGTAACAGTGAATAATCAAGATTATATCCATTTCCCAACCATCCATAGTAACCACTAATCATGAAGGATCCAGATCACTCATATTCGTGAGCATGGCTGTTATAACAGGTTAAATATTTCTGCAGAAATTGTACAACTTTACCCACCGAGCCGTGATTCCCAATGCCGGGGTTTGCAAAGCCCACAACACCTCTACCTAGGAAGTGTGGTAGGGTTTCACTACGTAACCCTTCGCTAGTCGCACTAACAAGTCATAGCTGCTAAGGCTTTAGCCGTCTAGCCATATGTGGCCCTCCTCTAGGAGTGGCACGCGTGGTCGCGGCACGGTACACACCCTAGCAGGAAAAGAAACATACCAACTAGTGCCTCCCTCTTGCCCTTATGGGAAGCTACAGACGAGCTAGTACAATCTAGTTAATAGGTTAAAGTTAGAGCCATGACACTTGGGGTTGTACGAAACCTCCTGGGTGGCTGCTTCAGGATTAAGTCCTTATGTAGAGGCACTAGAGCACCCAACCCCGTACTCTAGCCCCTAATTGTTAGTAAAAAGCTCCATTTTACCACATTGCATAATACCTTTAGTCATGTTTAACAATTAATTTATGTTGAGCGCTGCAGCATCTATCCAAAATGCATCCCAAACCATAGGTATCAAGGATATGTGGTACAATAGTAATCTAGGTAAAGTCCTTAAAGGAAATTTCAAATTTAGACACATGCATGTAAATGAATTGTAGAGTTCATAGGTATAAGGGGCCTTTGCTACACTTGCCTTCCTCAAAGTTTTCCTCAGTCACCTCGAACTGATCACCCTCTAAACGTGTTCTAATTCACCAATCAAGCATCCAATCCAATCATTACATGCATACAAATAGACTTCTATTTGAACAGTACACCAAATAGTAAAAGCATAGATTGAAAAGCTTATAAAACTAATCTACGTATTGCTACGAACACGTGAGCGAAAGAATCACTCAAATTGGACTTAAAACGCAAAAGTTATGCATCAAATAAGGTTCCAATGGCATTTCTATAAAAAACCGAACTCATTTCTGAATTAAAACAATTAAAATCTGAATTTAAACGAATTATGGATGGCGTGCATTATTTCTAAAAACTACAGGGGCTAAAACACATAAAAACAGGACTGAAAGGTAACTCTTTTGAACTGTACTGGACCGCGGGTTGATTCACTGAAAACTGAGGGACTAAATTGCAAAAGAGCTCGGCAGGTCGCGGTTGACCACGTCGCCAGCTGACTTGGTGACCATGTGGCTGCACGTGAGTGGTGCGGTGCAGCACGTGTGCGTGGACGCGCGCTGTGGGCCGAGTCCACAGCCCACGGTGGACCGGTTACACACCTAATCGGTATGGCCTAATCGTGGTCGTCCATGTGAATCCGACGGCGAGAAGTGAATGGGAGAACCCCCCCCCCCCGCTGCCTACACTGTGTCTCCGGTGAGCCCGCCCTAGCCGGCGGCGAGCCAAGCACCACGGTGAACACCGGTATGGCGTTTCGGACCATCCCGATCGAAACCAAACACACGAAAATGAAGTATGGGCTCACGCGAACTCAATGGGGTACGAATCTACAACGGGGAGCACGTCGAGGCGACGGCCCCCACAGCGGCGCCATGGCCAGCTTGACTAGAGCTCACCGATACGGCGCTCCAGGGCGACATTCGAGTAAATAGGGGCACGGGAAGATGGAGCAGCTCACCGTGAGTCCGATGGAAGTGTTCGTGGTGTCCGGGCAAGCTCCAAGGGACCAGGTCAACGGTGGCGGCGAACTGGAGAGAGAAAAAGGGTGCGGGTTTGGGTAATCTCATGCAATCCGAGGCTAAAATGAAGGGATAAGGGCACCTACGGTCGTGGTGAGTCACAGCGAAGCTCACGGGCGTGTTGTCGACGGTGTTAGAGCACCAGTGCGGGCGGATTAGGGGCTGCGGTGCGAGCTCGAGCGGATGGGAAGAAAGGGAGAGAGGGAGGGGCTCAGCTCAGGGTTTTGTAGGCAAGAGGGGCACTGCAGGAATGGAAGGCAAGCACGGCGGGCTGCAAATCATGGATTTGTGAGCCCCTTCCATGCGGGCGCAGGCGCGGCGGCGTGTTGCCGTGGATGGCAGCGCCATCACCGGGCGGCGAAGAAAGGAAAGGAACGTGGGCGGCTAACGGGCGGGTCCCGCGTCGCAGCAAGAGGAAGAAAGTGGAGCACGTGGGCGTGGCTTGGACGCAGTGAAGGCCAGAGCTGGGCCGCTGTCTTGCGCGCACGTGCAGTGCGGAGATGAGGCACGGGAGCCGGCCACGAGCAGGCCGGCGAGGAGCGGCCGCGAGTGCGGTGGAGGGAAAAGGAGGGCACGCGGGACTAGGCCGGTTCTACAGTTGGGCTGGAAAGGAGGAAGTAGTAAATTTTTTTTTAAAGAAATTCCTTTCCTATTTTCAGAGTTTTGAAAATTGATCAAATTCAAATGAAATTTGAATTCGACCTCAAACAACCTAGCCCTACACTCAACCAAAAATAGTATGCTTCGGCATGAATACAACAAACATGTTTTTAAACCTTATAGTTAATTTTAATCACCCAAAATTTATTAATTGGCCTAGATTAAAATGCATAGAAAATTAAATATATGCTCAAATTTAATTACTTATTTGCAAATGAAATTTTAGGGTGTTACATCAACTAATTATTCAAGCGATAGTGGTAGGCTATGAATTTAAGCATTTCATATGTTATGCATGATCCTATGAAGCATGTACTATATACACTAATTGCATACTAGTAAGGGATGAAATGATCATGCCCATTACAATGACACCTTTGCTATCTTAGAGTGGAGGATAGTCACATAGATTCCAATTCATTACTCTAATAGCAATGTAAAGTTCAATTATAAGCTTGGTGAAGACCAATCATAAAAAATAAAATCCATTCTTCACCCATATGATTTGAGAACCACTAATATGATCAAGTGCACTATCTTATTGTGGTTAGCTTGCTTCATCTTTTGATTAATGCTTTTATGAGAGAACTATTTAGAATACCACTTGAATTACCATGACTAGCTTCCTTTTTGGATGTTGCTTGCTTTTCTTGATCAATCCTTTTGATTGCTTCAACTAAGCATCTTAAATGTATCTTGGATCACCACTTCCATGTTAGTCTTCCAAGCACCATACTTGGTTTACCTACACATAGGCGGCAAGCCCTTACACTAGGGAGAAGTGACCTCTCTCCAAAGAACCATCCTTGATACTCACTTGAAATGACTTGATTGATTGATCCAAGTGATGGACTTAACTTGATGAATAACCTTGAATCCTTCTTTAATTCCTTTTCTTTCTAATTGGTTAAGTCCTTTTCTTTCTTCCAAATGATCTCCAATCATCACTTAGAACTTAAACTTCATCTCCATCTTGAGTTTGATCTTGATCTTCCAATTTGAGTATCAAGTGTGTACCAAGCACACTTCCACAATCAAATGGCCTTGTACTCTTTACTTGTCATGCTTTTAGATTATCTCAAAACCAAACTTAGGTGCCTCAATTACTTATAAACATGTTTCCAACTTGAGGACCTTTCAATCAAAGTGACTTCAAATAAATCTAATAATTGTCACTTTTCTGGCAGATATTGTACTCTTCAAAGAAAAATGCATATCTCCCAAAGTACAAATCCAAATACCACTAAATTTAGTGAAGATGTGCTTCACTAAGTTATCTAGCAGCTGTAAAAATTTGAGCTTCATTTGACTTTTATATTGCTACCAGATTTTAATTCTTCCACCACTGTTACATGCTGAAAACTGTTGCACTATAGCTGAGAAGATCCACTCAAAAACCAAAGAATCTCTTATCCAATTCTCATGAAATTTGTACAGCATCTTATACCATAAGTATAGAACATGTACACCAATTTTTATGCCAATCCAATAAGTTTTAATCACTCAAACATGGCTAAGATCACAGATTTTCAATATAGGACAGATTTCAATCACTTGAGCTATACTTCATCAAACGTGAATCAAACTTGAAACCAACTTATTTGAATACTTTCACAAGACATAAATCCATTCAACCACTCATTAAAATTCATCTCATGAATTTATCCAACACAAATCAATCCAAACTTGACTACTAATCAATTTATCCATTCAAACATCTTGTAGCAAGGAACATTGCATATTTATCCTATTCAATCAACTCATATGCACCCAAATTAAATGATAAACAAGGGATATACCTTGGTTAGCTCATGATCATCCAATTAGCGAGCTTCAACTCAAATATTTGCAAGCCATCAAATATATCCAGTGAATCACCAAAAACTTGAATTATAGCACTTGTTTGTTGATAGCACTTGGACTTCACTCAATTTGTCATGGCATTGGGATAATGATCATCACTTATCAACACTTGGCTCAACTACATAATCAACAAGATGAATACCATTTGAACCAAGCCTCTAATGCCAATGGTACCTACAAACAATCATCCACTTTTTGATGGTACCCAAACAAGTTTGGGTCCTCTCAAGTTAGGAGCAACATACTTAGGCAAAGCCTTAGTATGAGTAGCGGGATGTTTTGCAATAGCAACCACAGAGGTATCATTATCATCATCAATTGAAATAGGCTTAGGACTGTTACCTAGGGGACATAAATGTGCCATGTGTCTCCTTTCTCGGCATGAGTAGCACTTTCTCTTTGATTAAGCATTCTCTTCATCTTTCTTTCTCTCTTTCTTTCGCCCTTTGTAATCTTCTTCTTGAAGCCAAGGCCACACTTGTCACTATAGTTTCTTTGAGTCTTCAACATCTGCTCAAAGGCGACTTTTGAGTTGCAGCACCTCTCTAACTTGTTGCTCAAATTCTTCACTTCATTTTTGAGCTCATTGTTCTCCTTCAAAAGGTTAGTCTCACAAGACATAGAAGTAGAATAAGCATCTATATGTAAAGAACATGGCATTTCTAATAAATCATCACAAGAGGTGGATAATGCTTCTTGCTTACATCACAAGGGTTAGCAACATTTTGCAATTTATCATTTGATCCATGTGATGAGCTCTCATTATTTTTAAGTTTCTTTGTAAACACTTTAATGAGAGAAGCATATTGTTCTAATAATTCTTCATGAGATGTAAGTAGTGTCTCATGATTCAATTTCAGCTCACAATGTGAAGATTTAAGAACATCAAGTAATTTCTTATGTTCTTCATATGGGTTCCGTCAGGGACCAATACTAGGATACCCGAAGGGGAAGAGCTAATAACCATCAATGTTGATTCATCCGAAGCTATCAAGAGCGCGACTACACCTCTTGCTGGGCTTCACCTCGTCTGACAACCGAGGCCATGGGCTCTATCTCGTCCGACCGCCGAGGGTTGGCTCCGCCTCGGTGGACACCAAGGCCGAGGGCTCTGCCTCGCCCGACACCCTAGGGTTGGCTCCACCTCAACTGACTCCGAAGGGCTGACTCCGTCTCGTCCGACCTCCAAAGGTTGGCTCCGCCTCGCCCGATGTCTGAGGGCTGGCTCCGTCTCGCCCAACGTCCGATGGCTGGCTCTACTTTGGCTAACTCCCGAGGGTAGGCTCCCTCAGACATGGTTCCTAACGGAAGCTCACGTTGATGACAACCACTACGGGCCAGAAAGCACCACTCAAGGTCAAACTTCTGGCATCGCACAGTGGGCAGTCACATCTCAGCATGACCTGTCCCCATGACATGTCATTCCAATGAACTCACATCACCCACAGTGACGGACGCATGGTCACTGTGCTCCTAACTCCCTACTTGACCACCATCCAACATTAGGCAACCGGTGTTAGTTGACTGGCACTGTACCGCTAGCCCCCCACATGGCTTCTGTCTGAGGACCCTCTGACCATTCCATCCGCTCGGATGGGACGGAAGGCAAGAATGGCGCGTGATGCCCGCACGTAAGCTGCAGCGGCCAATGGGACCCCGGTACGACACCGTTGCCGCCATGATCTATAGGGTCAGTGGGACCCACACGAAGAGGAGGACGGCACGGCTCCGGAAGCTTTATTTTCACTTTCCTTTTTCCTCTTCCCTTCGGTTGTAACCCCTGCTTTCCCTTGGCCTATAAAAGGGAAAGCAGGGCGCCCGACTAAACGGGATCGGTTCACCGCACCACATCGGAGATCGACTCATCGAACAAACACATCGAACCTCAGAGACTAGGGAGCTACCTCCCTCTCTCGATAGTTTGTAACCCCCTACTACAAACTTAGTTCTAGTAACATGAGCAGCTTGAAACTAGACGTAGGGACATTCGGCCCAAACCAGAATTATCCTTGTGTCCTCGTCGCACACCATCTGGGTCAAACGCGTAATATACAAATTTACCAGCCGATGCTTACTCGAAACACTGACAGTTGGCGTGCCAGGTAGGGGCCTTTTGCTCATTTCGACATCAACACCAGGCCTCAGATGGCTAATCGCAACGTCAGTTGGGTCCCGAGCACGTGCATGCGCCTCGGGAACCTAGACTTCGTCATCACGATGGAGGGAGAGTTGGTGCAGCTTTCTGCTACCGCGCAACCCATCCTCTTCATCGGCCTCGATGCAACCACTGAGGCACGTGAGGAGCTATAGCTGCCAACACCGACGATCCGTGCCCCTAGAAACAACCAGCCCCTCAGCCTTGACTATGGAAGGCCGCACACCATGAGCTCAGTGCACGAGCATCTCGAGCTCCACTGCGACGCACGTGACACCCTCGACACTCGCAGACACGAAGCGCCCTCAGAACAACCCGACGAGAACGTACCGGTCCATCAGGACCAATAGGGCAACGGGCCGCACACCATGGTTCTGGTGCGTGAGCGTCTCGGCCTCCACCATGACGCTTGTGACACCCTCGACGCCCGCAGGCATGCCTATGGTGACACGAAGGAAGGGGCCAGCCGTGGCTACCATCCACGCCGTGGCAGACGCTATGACAGCGGTGAGGACTGAAGCCCAAGCCCTGACTTAATGAGGCCTCAGGCCTTTGTCCAATGGACCCTCAAGGGCAAGGCAAAGTGGGACAAGGATGCCAATGAAGGCATCTCCAAGCCTCCCAACAAAAGGAAGAACAAGCGGCGACACAGGAGCTCGCTAGCGGCCGACGCCGACCGCACGGAGGGCCAGAAGCCTACGGAGGGTACCTCGAGCCACTCCGAGAAGCTGCTTGAAGGGCCATGTCTGAACCACGCTTTCCCCATCAAGCACCTATACAAGGACTGCATTCTCTTGAAGTGGTTCTTGTCTGGAAGCTCTAACAAGGGGGGCATAGGATGGAGCCCAGCTAGACGAAGCGCGCAACGTTGCCCCCCTTCGCTCGGCCAAATATGCAAGGACCACCTCAAGCTCTCCCCGCTGAAGGAGGGATCATACATTGTCACAAAGATGCTCTGGCCGGGCGCCTACAAGCTCAAGACCATCAATGGCGAGGCCTTCGTCAACGCTTGTAACACCAACCAGCTATGTCACTTTTACCCTTAATAAACGCACACTTTCTCTCATTATTAGTTTCGCTGTCGAACTCCCCGATCTTTTGGGACACCTGACCCCAGCAAACAATGGGGGGTTGGGCGTCACTTGGGGGCTAATAAGAACATATCTATCCATTAGATAACCTCTACGATTAAGACCCAAAAGCGAAGTTTGCGGAAATAAAACCTGAGTAAAACTGGTCGGACCGCGAGAAACCTATGCCCCAACAGCTATGGCGCCTTTGCTCACCAACGTAATCAGAGCTCCTTTTCTGCACCCTGGGATTTTTTGGCCTTAGCCATGGAAAGGGCCGGTACGCTTTAAAAATATATCCGCCTAGCCAACATTCTCAGTGCCCGACCCCCCTTTCACGTTAAGACCTAGGAGCTGGGTTTGCGGGAACCAGCTGTGAGTACAACTACTCTAGCTTTGGGAAACCTATGCCCCAGCGGCTACGGCGTCTTGGCTCACCAGCGTGATTAGAATTGTTCCACCCGCATCCCGAGCTTCTATGGCCTTAACGACAAAAGGGTCGAAATGCACTAACCTTTTTATACAAGAGGAGCTAAGAAGCTGTTTTGCTATAACGAATTTTAAGTGCTTGTCCATTTATTACAAGTTCTCTGCCTGGCTTACCTGTGTAACTAAACTCTTACATGGGATGTCCTCATCCTCTATCTCCGCAAGAAAACCTTATCCCAGTAGGTAACACAAGTCAATTCGATGGCCTCTATCTCCGCAAGAAAACCTTGTCACAGTAGGTAACACAAGTCAATTGGATGGCACCTTAGAGTGAGGGGAGGTTAAGGATGGGCCCGCTAGCGGCCAGTACCCAAGGCGCGTGAAGTGCCGTGGGCGTCCTGACCCTCGTTTGAGTCTTGGATGATGCGAGGTCCATGGTTTTCCCCCGAAGAAAGGCATCAAGCCCTCGGACCGGTTGAATGGATCCAAGAACTATATGGACCAGCCACCAAGAATCTAGAGTCAGTCACCAGCTGACCTCGAATCGGACCCCTATGAAGGGGATGTCGGGCTCCACTCGAACAAGCCCGTTAACAACTCACCGAGCACCGTGCTCCATCCAGCGAGGAAAGCACGGCGTGGCACAACCCCTTCGTTCTAGCGAATGGACGCGTGAGGGATGACGATCACAAGACGAACCAACCCCCTGACCGGACCCCTACTCCATGCGGGGGCTCAGGAGCTCGGTATCACAGAGAGACCAAACACGCGGTCACAAACAAACGATGAGTCACCACCGGCTGTGGAAACCATGAACGGGGCGACAATCACAAAGACAAGCCAACCCTCGACCAAACCCTTGCTACTCATGGGGCTTGAGGAAGGTTGGACTCACAAGGAGACCGAACACGCAGTCATAGAATGATAGCTCAGATCCTAGGGAGGTGGTATGTAAGAAAACAAGAGACGTCTTCTCCTACTAATCTCGTTATTCTCTCCACGATCTTTAGAGACACCTGACCCCAGCAGTGGCAAGGGGTTGGGTCTCACTCGGGGGCTAATAAGGGTATAGATACACCCTTTCTAAAATAGTCACCACGCCTGACCTCTTCCTCACATAAATTTAGTGGCAAGGTCTGCGGAAACAAGCGATTAAGCATGGCTGGTTGGACTACGAGAAACTTACGCCCTTACGGCTACGGCACCCTTACTCACCAGCGCAATTAGAGTTTCCCTCCTACACCTCGGGCCCCACGGTCTTAAACAAACAGAAGGGTCAGAACACACGAACCACTTTCCACACACAAAAAGGAAGGAAAAATAGGCTTAGTCAAACAAAACAAAATGATAAGTTTTGTGCGATAGTGCAGAAGGGTCAGAGTTTGTCTGCCTTTTACATCAACGATTACTCAACCTATTTGACTAACTAACCCCACTAGGGTAGAACTGTATCTTCCATTTTGCCCGCTAGGTCCCACGAAAGAGGAGCCACAGCCGCCTCTATCTCATCTAGCTCGGCGTCAGTATAGCCAGGCGCGAAGCCGAGGCTCATTGTGTCTAGGTCGATGCTGTCCCCACAATAACAAGCAATCATGAAGGATTGATGGACCCCGGTGCGGAGAGCATCCTTCTTGAGCTGGCGCACCCGCACCGTGATCTCGACAGCATGGGCCACTAGCGAACTGGCCCCTTCCGACCGCACCACCTCCAGGTCATCGTAGACCACTCCGAGGGCAGCGCTCAGGATATCGAGCTCCTTGCTCTCCACCTGAAGGTTCCTCCTTGCCTTGGTGAGGTTTGCGGCTAGCCCAGTAGAGATGCCCTAGGCTTCCAGCCTCTTAGTCGTTGCAGTTCCAAGCTCGGCCTGGAGGGAGCCGATCCTCTGTTGCGTGTCATCGCGCTCTCAGAGGGCCTGGTCGCGCTCTTCGTGAGCTGCTCCATGCTCCGGGCGAAGCCTCTCCATGGTTCGGAGTAGCTCGTCCCACTCCTTGTGTAGCCGGGCCATCGCTGTAGTGTCCAGACTCACCTTCCCCTCCACGACCATGAGTTTCTCCTCGACCCCCACCTTTAGCTCCCGCTCCTTCTCAACCTCGGCCAGAAGGTCAAGGATCCGTTGGCCGGTCTCGGCGTCCTTCTGAAGCAGCTCGTCCCTCTCCCTCCTAACCTCGGTGACCTCTTTGTCATCCTCCTATGACCTCACTGATAGAGCCTCGAATGCCCTCTCGTCCTCGTCCGCATCCCGACGGGCCTTGGCCACCAGCAATCGGAGATTGTTCGCCTCCTCGACAACGGGAGTCAGCTCGGCCACCTTCTGCTGGGTGGTAGCAAGCTGGGCTATCACCTCCCTACGTAGTCACGCCTCCTTGACAAGGTGGTCCCAGGTTCCCTTTTGCTCACGAAGGAACCGTGACTTCCCTCGGCTACAAGCAATAAGGGGCTAAAAGAAGATGACAGTCAGAATACAAGAATATGCGGAGAAAGGAAAAAGTGAGAAGCAGGATCAAGCAAAATGCCCAGCCAGCGAGAATGACGACGTCGGCAAAGGCACCCCGGGCATGGTCCAGAGCTTCAAGCATGGACGTGACACCCACGTCGAGGCTCTCCCGCTCCATGCTCTTGGTGGCATCGTTGAGGGAAAAGAGCGTCGATGCTGGGTCCTCTGGATTTGTCCACCGGAGTAGGGGTTCGCCCTACATGGGCAAGTGGCTGCCTCCCAATGTTAGGACCAGGGATGATTCCCCGCCAATCCTCTCTGCCACCGCGACAATGTCCGGAGACCCCTCGGACGTGTCTGCCTCTGTCCGGCCCGCATCGGGCGCCGTCGCTTGGACCATCAGTAGCACGGGGTCCGACGCTACCTCGGATGCCACCATGGTTGCACCCGGCTATGGCCCACCCATCACAACCGCCGCCACCTCCGCTTGCATCGGCAGGGCCTGGACCGGCTACGTCACGCCCGCCGTGGTCGACGCCATGAGCGTGGATGGCGGCTTCATCTGCCCCATCATCGGTAGCGATACCGCCTCCATCGCCAGCAGCTCGGTGACCTTCGAAGGTGCCCCTCGAGCCCCTATGCCTGCTTGTCCCCCTAAAGGCATGGGTGCCACCACAGGCGGCGCCTGACCGGCTGGCGACATGGTCACACCAGTGCCGCTCTCGCCTGAAACAGGCGCAATGCTGACCAATGGCTACCACCCTGCTTGAAGGGCGATGCCCTCCTTAGGCGCCAGCGTCAATGGATTACGCTGCTTCACGACGCTGCAAAGAAAGAAAAGCATAAGTCACGATAAAAATAGAGCAAAACAGAGAAAAACTGAGGAGATGGTGACTTACATTGGTGTTGTTGGGCGGTGGAAACGTTAGGGGGTGAACCCCTAGACCCCTGCTCCACCTCGTTAGGGCGGGACCATTTCAAGCCTGCCCCCTGTTCCCAGGCAGAGGGGCTCACCCCCCCTTACATCTTGGGGCGCAACGGCAGAGCCGCCCTCCTCCGCTAGGGCCTTGGGCGCAGCGGCAGATCCTCTCGCCCCTGTTTGCTACGGGGGCAGGCCGATGGTCCGGCCCATCTCCACTGGCCTCATGGATGCACCCTCCCCTCCATGGAATGGGAAGGGTCCCAACACCGGCAAAGACGAGTGAATACCTATTAGCACATCCTTCCTCTCTAGGTCATCCCACTCGGTGTCATCGATTACCTCATTGTCGTCTTCCTCATCATCGTCGTTGTCACTGTCGGTGTCCTCCCCTTGCTCCCGCGCCCGCAGTTTCTACTGCCTCTTCTTCCTTTTCTCCTCCTTCACCTTCCTCAGCCGCTCGGCCTCGGTGTGATTCGTCTCCTGCATGGACGGATCCCTCAGCAACGGAGCCTAGTGATCTGTAAGGATGAAGTTCCTCGGCTGGTTCCCCCATCTCAATGTTAGCGTCGAGGGGTCAAGAGATCGATGGAAGAGGAGGCATGAGGAAAGTAAACTTATGAAGACGATGTAGCCCGGGTCTGGCCGCATCGGAGGGTGCCCCGGCACCGAGTACACGAAATCAAGGGGAGCTCCCGCGTCGTCCCACGAAGGCTCCATCGCCTCTTTGATATGCTACGTGATTTCAGAGGGGGAGAACGCTCCCTCAGCAAGCGTCGTCCCTTCGAATGACGCCCCGGGTGCCATCGCATATAGTGGAAGTGTGCGCCTCTTTAGCAGTGCCACCCTCCTCGTGTGGTAGGCCCTGATGATGCCTGACCCCTTTAGGCCCCTCTCCTTCAGGATATGGATGGCGGCGAGGTGGTCCTGGATCTTCTTCCTGTCCTTCTTCGGGACACCCCACCTCCATGAATCTGGGGCCTCTTCGATTAGGTGCCCGGAGAACTCCGGCATGGGGGCGGCAGCATCGTTCTTGAGATAGAACCAGTGTGAATGCCACCCCTTGTTGGAGGTCGACAGTCGCATCGATGGGTACTCGCCGACCTGGTTGTTTCGAAGGTGGATGTCGGCGCATCCCATCGGCGTATTCGGCTCATGCTTCTTCTCCCTCTTCTTCTGGAGTGTAACGGTGAAGAAGTGCTGCCACAGATCAAAGTGGGGACTAATCCCTAGGAATCCCTCATACAGGGCGACAAACGCCACCATGTGCTGGATTCCATTGGGATTGAGGTGCTGCAACTCGATCTTGTAGTAGTGCAGCAGCCCCCAAAGAAATCCATGAGCGGGGGTAGCAAACCCACGCTCGTGGAAGTGCGCCAACGACATGATGTAGCCGATGGGCGGCGACGGTACGTCCTCCTCACCAGGCAGTAGGTACTCCTTGGCCATGGTCCACACATAGAGAAGACCACAGCAGATGAGGCCCTCCAAGCGCTAGAAGGTGATGTTAGAGCGGCACCACAGATCCATTGGAAGGCAGGGGTCGGTGGATGTGAGCTCAACGGTGGCTGGGATGCAGAGGCAGGCAGACTAGGCGATTGGCGGCAGAGATTGCAGATGCAAAGGCAAGAAGGCATGGTATGAACCCCTGGGGGTGAACCCTTTGGTTTTATTGGGGCGACAGATGCAAAGAAACCAACCGTCCGCCTAGATCTTCGTGCCTACATGACATCATGCCACGGGATTTGCACACGCAATCCCTATCCTTTCCATCGAAAGACTCACCGGACGTTTTGCCGCCCTTGCAGGGCCGCGACTTGGCATACGGATAAGAAAGCACCCCTACGGCCCGTATAGGCCCAGGAGTTCGGAGGTTAGGCCCATCAACGGGTTCGACAACCGCTCTAGGCACCCTTAGGATAAGGGGTAGGCCCGCAAGAGGCCAGTACTCAGGCACACGAGTGCCACGAGCATCTTGGCCCTCTATTGAGGCTCAGCCAGGCTGACCCTGACCGGATCACCGCGAATGGGATGCCGGGACCCTAATCAAACTATCTAGCTAAAGAGCCACCAAATCTCACGGCCATCCCGCTAAGGATGCGACCTCGGCAAGGAGTCACCGTTCCCAGGACACGCCATGGGCGACAAAAGAAGGCCAGGGCCCTCAGAATCCTCCCTTTTGACAAATCCTATGAACCAGTATTCTACTCCTCTGTAGGCTCGGGGGCTACACCCACTGGGTGCGCTCGTGCGCACCCACTGGCGAGTCAAAAAATCCCCCAGGCGGTTCTACCCGAATCACCCGGGGGCTCGGGGGCTACTATCGGGGACCAATACTAGGGTATCCGAAGGGGAGGAGCTAATAACCATCAACGTTGATTCATCCAAAGCGGTCAAGAGCGCAACTACACCTCTTGCTGGGCTTCGCCTCATCTGACCACCAAGGCCGTGGGCTCCATCTTGTCCAACCGCCGAGGGTTGGCTCCGCCTCGGTGGACATCGAGGCCGAGGGCTCCGCCTCACCCGACCACCTAGGGTCAGCTCCACCTCAGCTGACTCCCAAGGGCTGACTCCATCTCGTCCGACCAATGAAGGTTGCCTCCACCTCACCCGACGTCTGAGGGCTGGCTCCGCCTCGCCCGACGTCCGAGGGCTAGCCCCACTTCAGCTAACTCCTGAGGGTAGGCTCCACCTCAGCCGACCCCTAAGGGTTGGCTCTGCCTCAGCCGACGTCTGAAGGCTAACTCCGCCTCGCCTGATCCCTCGGACATAGTTCCTAACGGAAGCTCACGTTGATGACAACCACTACGGGCTAGAAAGCACCACTCAAGGTCAAACTTCTAGCATCGCGCAGGGGGCGGTCACATCTTAGCATGACCCATCCCCACCACATGTCATTCCAGCGAACTCACATCGCCCATAGTGACGGACACATGGTCACTGTGCTCCCAAATCCATGCCTGGCCACCGTCCAACATCAGTCAAAGTGGTGTCAGTTGGCTGGCACTGTACCACTAGCCCCCCGCATGGATTCTATCAGAGGACCCTCTGACCATTCCATCCGCTCGGATGGGACGGAAGGCAAGAATGGCGCACGACGCCCGCACGTAAGCTACAGCGGCAAATGGGACCCCGGTACGATGCCATTACCACCATGATCTATAGGGTCAGCAGGACCCACGCGAAGAGGAGGACGGTGCACCTCTGGAAGCTTTATTTTCTCTTTCCTCTTCCCTCTTCCCTTTGGCTGTAACCCCTGCTTTCCCTTGGCCTATAAAAGGGAAAGCACGGCGTCCGACCAAAGGGGATCAATTCACCACACCACATCGGAGATCGACTCATCGAACAAATACACCGAACCTTAGAGGCTTGGGAGCTACCTCCCACTCTCGACAGTTTGTAACCCCCTACTACAAACTCAGTGCTAGTAACATGAGCAGCTCAAAACTAGACATAGGGATATTTGGCCCGAACCAGTATAATCCTTGTGTCCTCATAGCACACCATCCGGGTCAGATGCGCAATATACAAATTCACTAGCCGGTGCTTACTTGAAACACCGACAAGTTCTTTAGAAATGAGTTTTTATTTTTTAATTTCAATGTTTTAGCCTTCTTATTTTCTAAAGACATGGTCATGCTAGCAAGTCTACTAACAAGCTCATCATATGAATCAACATAATCAACCACATTAGTATTTGATACCTTGGTGTCACGTTGTGATATGAAGCAATGTGATGTAGTTGGAGAGCTTGAAGAAACATCACTCTCATAGCCCGAGCATGATCTATCAATATCACCATCAAGTGTGCATGGAGTAGCATCATCATTGGCATCACTTGTAGTATCATCATCAATCTTGTCAAGTGATCTTGTGGTATGATCATCATCATCATCACTTGACCATGAGGTGGAGCAATCTTCCACAATCACCAAATTGTGGTCATGCTCAACACACTCATGTGCCTCCTTCTTGGGCTCATCATCATCATCGGAGACCGTTCCACACTTCTCATTGAGATAACTCCAAATCTCATGGGCGGTCTTCATGTCAATGATCTCTCCAAATATGCTATCATCCAAAGATCTATGTACGATGTCAATAGCTTGGGTGTTGAGATCTAGGCATTTTTCTTGTGCTTGAGTTAGATTATTTTCAACCAACACATGAGAAAAGCCTACATCTACCATCCACCATATTTGAGGGCAAATAAACTTAAAATTGTATATCATCCAATTTTTCCACCGTGCAAAGTGTGTGCCATAAAAAATGTGTAGACAATCAACATCTAGCCCATAAGTCATCATCCTCTTGGGTTGGTGAAAACCACAAATGAGAGACCTTGCTCTGATACCAATTGAAAGGTCGAGATGGAGGACTAGAGGGGGGTGAATAGTCCTTTCTAAATTTAATCACGCCGGCTAACTGAAACAAATACGGATTTCAAACAATCGGTCTAGCCAAGACTACACCCCTCTATCGAAGTTCACAAGCACCTTATAAATATCCTAATTAGGCAATAAAGGTGTCGGGCTAGCTACTCACCTATCCAATTCTAGGAGTAAGGTCACACAAACCTATGCCACTAGTATTTTGCACACCGAGGAGCTCCTACACAATTCTAGTAAGGAAAAGCACAAAGCTCCTAAGCTCACTAGCAATGCTCAATAACAAGGCAACCAATGCCAAATTAGAGAGCGCAAATACTTAGCTACACAAACTAAGCAATGTGACTAACAAGGTTACACAAACTAAATTAGCCATGCAAAGGAGCTACTTCTATGCTACACAAGCAAGAAGGTAACTAGTGAACTACACAAGCTAACTAATTACAAGAGCAACTACACAAGCACAATGTATATGAAAGTATCACTGCCGGTTTTGCATCGACGGTCATAACCAAGGCTATCACTAGCGACTTTCACCATCGACTGCCATCATCGGCGGTGAATGGGGATTAGAACCAGTGGTGATGAACCTTCTGTAGTAGCGATCTACCTATCATATCGTCTCATATCTTGGTTCTTATATAGACATGGTTTTTTATCTAAGAAATAATTTTCTCATCTCTCTTCTTTGATTACAGTGCCTCATCTCTTTTTTTAGTTGGCACCTTAATTAATGAACATAGAAATCATGCAAGGATGGATCTAGCACCGGAGCCGATGGGCTCGAGCCCCCGCTACGGATACTCAAAGCATGGAGCTCCTTCTAAGCCCCACCACAAATTAGTACCCATGAAAGTTTAAAAGAAGAGGTTAGAGATGAAAATTAATGGAAGAAACTTCCCAAAGGCCTTATTTTGATGTTGTGAGATTCACCTCAATCCACATGTGTTGGGATGGGTTGAGGCGGAATTTAGTTCAAGTTCCACTCAAATCCACTCATTCTCACTACATATAATTGAATTGAATCAATGTCTTCTTGGCATAATGATGTACAGTTAATTCTATTAATTCGATAAGACTTGTAATATATGTTTTTCGCTTAATTATGTACTCCGATGATGAGATATGATAGTTATGGAGGCTATTGTGGTATGATACTCAATCGGATCCTTGTATATGGGAGATGTGGATGGTGTCTCCTAGATATCGCCTAGTAGGTTTTCTTAAATTGAGATGGTCAAGTGGATGACACTAAATTTAGGTAAATTAACGCAGCGGGTTCCTACATAGCAAGACTTCAACACATATGGATTAATGTCAATCCAACTACACTTAAATAAGGCCTAAGCTGTTTTCCTAGATCCGACGCTGAAATCTTGTAATTTCTTGGCTGAGTCAGCTAATCAGACAAACTTCATAGTTATCTCGAATACACTATTGAATTAAAGATTGTGTCAGCCGTAGTACCACTTCAAGTATTCGAGATTGTGCGGAAATACAGAGGTGGCAACTTTATTGCTCTTTATTGAATCAACGAATAACTTCGATGCTTGTTCGGTGGCAACTATGTTTGCAACCGTTGTCACACATTTATTTAAGATCTGTGTGGAAATATAGACCCTGATGAACCCATTCCAACTGGCATCTTAATTACTTGAAAAGGAAGCGATTCTAGATCAGACATGGACAAAATCATTAGACACATAGCTAAAACACTACCGGAATGTCCAGTTTTACCATGTGCCCACGGCACACGGCGAAGGCAAGAAAACACTCGGCAAAGCCTTTGCCGAGTGTTGCACTCGGCAAAGTTGTCTCGTCCGCGCCGCCGCCCACCCGCGGCTCGCCTCGTCGTCGCCGCCCGCTGCCACCATCGTCCACGGGCAGGCCGCCGCTACCACCATTGTCCAGCAGCAGGTAGCAGCCGTGCAGCGCCTCCCACAGGTTGCCGTTGGGCATGTACTCGTACACCAGTAGGTTGCAGTCGGCGCTGGAGTAGCAGCAATAAATCTTCACAATGTTCTTGTGCCGGATGTTGGCCAGCGTCTCCACCTCTGTGCGGAGCTCGCAGTCGCCGAGCCACCCGCCGCCGTCGCTATTGCCGTTGTCTCTGTTGTTGGCGGTGGTGGTGTTGGTCACCGCCGCAGCCACCGCTGAAAGGTCGAGATGGCGGACTAGAGAGGAGTGAATAATCCTTTCTAAATTTAATCACGCCGGCTAACTGAAACAAATGCGAAATTACAACAGTCAATCTAGCCAAGACTACATCCCTCTATCGAAGTTCACAAGCACCTTATAAATATCCTAATTATGCAATAAAGGTGCCGGGCTAGCTAGAGCTCACCTATCCAATTCTTGGAGCAAGGTCACACAAACCTATGCCACTAGTATCTTGCACACCGAGGAGCTCCTACACAATTCTAGTAAGCAAAAGCACAAAGCTCCTAAGCTCACTATCAATGCTCAATAACAAGGCAACCAATGCTAAATTAGAGAGCGCAAATACTTAGCTACACAAACTAAGCAATGTGACTAACAAGGTTACACAAACCAAATTAGCCATGCAAAGGAGCTACTTCTATGCTACACAAGTAAGAAGGTAACTAGTGAGCTACACAAGCTAACTAATTACAAGAGCAACTACACAAGCACAATATATATGAAAGTAATTACAAGCTTGTGTAACGGGATTGCAAACCAACAGAAAGAACAATGTTGACACGGTGATATCTCTCCCGAGGTTCATGTGCTTGCCAACATGCTACGTCCCTGTTGAGACAAGCTCCAAGGTTGTTGTCGATCCTCTTGCTAGTGGTGACCTGCAAGTCACACTCTCCCACGTGGAGTGCTTACCACAAGCTCTAGCACTTGACCTAGCCGGATCACTTGTCGCCCTTCGCGTCTCGCTCTACTAGAGTTGCTCTTCGTGGCTCCCGCGGGGCGAGCACAATACCCCTCATAAAGCTCTTCTCCAGAGCACCGCACAAGCTTCTTGCGGGCTTCGACGGAGACCACCACCAAGCCGTCTAGGAGGTGGCAACCTCCAAGAGTAACAAGCATGTAACACCCTCAGTGTTACACCATAAATCGTTTGCTAAAACACTGCAGGAGCATCATGTTTATGTGTTAATGCATGTAATATAGAGTGTAGATCAATTTCCATAACTTAAAATGCTCAACAGAAATGCATAATGAAAGTTAAATTCCATTGCCATGTTATATCACTTAGGGTTTAAAACCAATTTTTATTAAGCAAAAATGCTATAAAACATGTATGCGCTACTTGAATAAAGTTTGAAGTACAAACTTTATAGATGACGATGAAATACCTGTAGTCGAAAAATGAATTCACTACCTAACTGGTCTAATAGCTTGGAAATGAATTTGACGCGAATCCGATCAAGACTTAGTCAAATTTCTAAGGCTGAAAAATGGTTTGACAAAGCTATGTTTGGCAATTTTTGTAGAGTAATTGGGTTAAGGAGTGGTGTGGTTTTATGGCTTATTTTAGTAGCCTCGTATGCCCTCTTAGGTATAGCAACGCTGGTTTGGATGTTGGGTCAACCGATTGAGTGAATTGGATGCTTTAAAAAGTATGCATGGCATGTTCTTGGTCGGGTTCATCGCGTAGGCCCGGTCACTGCGCTCCTGAGCTGTCGGTGGTGCGCTAGCCACGCGCATGTGCGTGTCTGGCCGAGCTTGGCTGGCCACTGTGGCCGGCAGCCCTAGATGGCAGTTGTCCCTCCTTACTGCCGCGATGCGGGCTGCCGCTGGCGCTGTTGTTGGTGCCTCTAGGCTGCCCGCGTCGCTCTGTTGCTCGTCTCTGCTCCACCAGACACCCTTCGTCGTTTCCGCTCAGGCGCAGTGGCATCGCATGGCCGTAGTCTTCATCACCAACATGCGCATGTTCCCTCTACGCCACGTCGTCACGTCGGGCGCACTACGCGCGTAGGCTCACAGCACCCCCACATGCCTCTATTCTGCCTGGTGTCCGCGTCCCGCTGAGGTGGCACAGCACATTCCCTCTGCTCGTCGTGCCACTGCCTCTGCCGCCCTTGCTCTGTCACGCGTGCAGCCGTTCCCAGTGGCACCTTTGTCCTCTTCTATTTAGTGACAAGCGCCATGCCGTGCTCCACAACCGCCGCCTTGAATGGTGTCGCGTCGGTCCAACCGAGCCACGCCAAAGCAAACCACAGCGCCTGGTCACTTCTAGGGTAATTGTGCTCGCCTATGGCTCAATTGGGAACCTAGCTACGCGCCAAGCCCGCCCGCTGCCATAGCCATGCGATGTCGAGCTCCAATTTGGAGTTTTCCCCATCGCCGGTCATCTTATGGCCAATCTCAAGCCACTCCAGGGCACCCTCTTCACAGAGCCTTAGCATCCAATTCCTTGGCACCATTGTCTTCCCCTTTATTCCCTCTACCCCCTACGCACCCCACTTGAACCGCCACTGCTTTCCCGATGTCGCTGACACGGTCGCGCCACCGTAGTCCGTCGCGGAGCTTGCCGTGTTCGCGTGGCCGAACGCATCCGGTCCGTCCCTAGTCAAGCCACCACCACAGGTAGCTTCAAAGTGAGTTGTTGATGCCCATCCTTTGGTTCTATCACTTCGGTTGTGCCTTGGCTCACTGGAACACGGCTGCCGCCGCCGCAGGGTGTCTGCCGCCGTGGAGGGAGCTCCTGACCGCATCCCCGTTCATCTCTCGTGTCTGCATCTAGGTGAGCATCAGCCCCTTAGAGGGGGCGGGGAGGGGCCCAGATGGATGGCGTGGCGGTCCAGTGCCATCGCTGCCGTGTCGGTGCGCGCGGGGGTGGCCGGAGGATCCGCCCGTGGTAAAGAAGCGAATGGGGAGGGGCTTATCTATATAAGCGTAGACTGTAGGAATAGTGTTACAGACCTCAGGGTGAATCACCGGTGGCTCGAGGGCGTTTTCGTAAAAGACCCCACGGTAAAGAAGCGAATGGGCCGCGCCCCGCGTGGGTCGCGCGTGCGCGCGCTGCGCGCGTGTGGGCCGTGCCGCTCATTAGTGGGCCACATGGGTTGAATTCGATTTTCCTTTTTCCAGGGAATTGGTAAATGCTTTTCCAATTTAGTTTTGAGCTGATCTTTGAAAAATTATAGTAAATTCTGTAGGTGTCCAAAAATAGTGAAACAAATTTGTTAGGTTCACAAAAATGTGATCTATCTGTTGGTGTAGTTAGTTTATAGTTATCTGTGAGAATGTTAGGTTCATTAATTCATTTAGGAAAGCTTAGCATTATTTAGATTAATATTTGTAGGAATTTTTGTGGAAAATTGGTAATAGCTTTGACCATAATATTTTTACAGTAGGTTCATTAGATTATTGTGTTCACTGTAATTTTTGTAGCCTTAGAATAGGTTGATAAATATCGTAGCTAGTACTCCTTGTTTTATCATATATATAGTAAATCGATATTAAGAATAAGGATGCCTTTAGTTGCTAAGATGATACATGCAATGTTTCATACCTGTTTAGTGGTAATAATAGGTAACTTAGCGTCTTGGTCGGTAGAGCTAGCTTAGTAGCTTGATAGAGGTATTCTTATTTTAAGAGTTGTTGTTGCCGTATTACTAAGCGTTGCATCATCATTTCATGCATGTAGATAACGAGTTGGTAGAGTTCGTGACTGCGGGTGAGCAGGAGTATGAGGAGATCATTGAGGAGTACGAGGAGGAGATCCTCATCCAGGAGGGAGCCCTGGAGCCATCAGTTGCTGACTTTGCTGACACCCCGCCTGCCCAAGGCAAGCCCAGTGCATAACCCTTATTTTTGAATGATCACTGGATATATATATGTAATATGCATTTACGTTATAGGCATTTTATGGAAACTACATGCATAGATATACTTACCTATGAGTTCTACTAGCATAGGTCGAGTAGCTGCTATGCTTAGGATTTCGATAGCGTGAGTAACCTACCGTTACTCACAATAGGTGATTATTATTATCACTCATGATAAAAATGGTGAAAGGAAAATGAAGACCGGGCAGAGATATGGTTTGGCTATTGGTGGGTGTAAGAGGTTGTGTCCTACGGCCAACAGGGCATAGCTTGGTTACACTATTTTCCCTGTCTGTGTCGATCAAGGACCGGTCGTTGCATTGGATTCTAGGCAAGTCATAGACTTATTATCCTGAACACATACTTGTGTATGGGCATGGGAAGGCTCATTGTTCTCTTCTCAAGGGTTCTGGCTCTTTCTAGATCGACTGATTGGAGGCAAAGATGGTGGAGGTCTAACCACCACACTGAGTCCGGGACTCAGGAGCAGGGGCATGGAGTCCAAGTTTGGACGGGGACCTAGACCCCATGACAGGAGGGTAATGGGTTGGTCCACCTTGTGCCTAGGGTACAAGTGGAGTGTGTGTTTTAGGGTACCCAGCTGGGCACATTGATTCACGAATTGCCTAGCGATCCGGTACGGCTTGTCTACAGTATAGCACCATAGTAAGAACTAAAAGATGAAAGGTGGTGAAATGGAATTGTTTGCTCAACTTTTGCTTGAAAGTAGAATAGGTACTTACATAGAATGGTTAGATAATGAACTAATCATGACTGCTAATAATAAACATACATAAGGATGCACTATTAGTAATGCTTTCCGTAAAAAGGAAACCCAGCAAACCATAAAGCTTATCATATCCCTTGGAGTCAGGAAATTATTCCCACTAGTCGGATAAGTCTTGCGAGTACATTGTGTACTCAGGGTTTATTTACACCTATTGCAGGTGCAGCTTGAGGAGTAGCTGTTGTGTGAAGGATTCTTCTGATGGGCACAGACGGATCCTTGTATATTATCGATAGATGTTTATTTTAATTCCGCTGCTTAATTTCCGCACTCTGAACTTGAAACTGTAATAATGTATTTCTAAGAACTCTGGTTGTATGAAATAGACTAAGTATTGTGAACTCATTCTCATTATTGGATCCTGAAGGAAAAATGTGGATTATTCGAGTTCTCCCTTGGGGTGTGCTCGACGAAATCCGCCCGATATAGCTTGCTTTCGGGGTGCTTAGTGTCTGGTGGAAGACGAGCGCCTCCAAAGGTGTGTTATTTCGGGCGGTTCTGCCACAAAGCACCACCGGCTTGCAAGACGACCACCTAGTGCCACTCGATGCAACCTCACGATACAATCGCACTAGAATCGCTGGCTCACTAGATCGGATGAACACTATCAAGCTCAAGTGAGTTAGAGGGTTCCCTAGCACTACCACATAAGCCACCAAGGCTCTAGTGTGCTCAGCTCTACTAAGCTCTCGACCAAAAGGCTGACCAACACTTTTATTTATAGCCCCACAGGATAAAATAGCCATTACCCCTTCACTGGGTAAAAATCGTAGCGACCGGACGCGCCGGTCGAATCGACCAGATGCACACTGCTAGCGTCTGGTCAACGGATGGTTGCCACGTCATCCCTATCTTCAAATGCTGAGTGCTCGATCTCAACATATAGTTGCGACCAAACACACCGCGAGGATGATCGGACGCTGCTACGCCTGAGTCCGGTCATTTCCAGAGAGCTCCACGAGCCTCTGTTTTGCGACCGAACATGTCTAGTGCTACACGACCGGACACAGACCAGAGTCCGATCAGCTCTACGCCTGCGCACCAACTCTAGCGTTGCCTACGTAACCATACATCACACGCGACCGGACGTAGGCCCTGGGCGTCCGATCACCTTTACTGTGCAGCATCTGGTCACTTGACCGAGACCACACCCAACTGCTATCACTGACCGGCCATGCCAGTCCTACCGAGGCCAGCATCTGGTCACTCATAGTCATGTCCTTTCGCCTCCGTTTCTTCACCGAGTTGATCCATTTCAACTCCTTCTCCTTTGCAAATATGCCAACACTACCATGTGTATGTGTGTTAGCTTTTCACAAATATTTTCCAAAGGATTAGCCACTCAACTTGCCACGCCACTCGATCCTAGCGATGATGCAAAGTTAGATCACTCGAGTGGTAGATGACCGATATGCAAACAAGTTTGCCATTCTTGATAGTACGGCCATCTATCCTAAACCTGGTCAACAACTTCTCTACACACCTATGACCGGTGAAATGAAATGCCCTAGGTTATACCTATGCCTTGCGCATTTCATTCCATCTCCTCCATTGTCGATGCAACACATGCAGTAACACGATCAATAATGATATGATCCACTTCATATCATCACATGATCATATTGGTTCATCGATCTTGACTACACTTGCTTTTCACCGTTGCCTTCGTCCATCGGCGCCAAGTCTTGCTTAAGCTTCACCGCTCGTGGTCCATTGCTTCAAAGCCTCCAACTTGCCCTTCACGCTTGCAACCGGTCCATCAAGCCAAGTCATGTCTTGATCTTCTCCACCTTGATCACATGACTCAATGTCATGTCTCATGTGCAATGAGCTCCTTCATCACATGTGTGAGCTTTGCAACATCTCCGAGTCATTTCACCTTCATGGCATATGTTGCTCACACACATGTACCTGTGGACTAATCACCTGTCCATCTCATATAAACACAATTAGTCCACCTAGGTTGTCACTCAATTACCAAAATCACACAAGGACCTTTCAGCCATCCAGTCCACCTGCTTTCTGCTCGGCGGACGTAGCTCAACTTGTGGAAGCTCGTCACGTCATACGACGCGCTGGACGTCGACGACAACGCTAGCGCCCCATCCTCTTCCGCAAGCCGCCGCGCACAAAGCACCCACCATGGCCGCTAACGGGCACGCAAGGCTAGATCCGGTAGTTTCGGGTCCCAGCCAGCCAGCCACCGCCGCCACGCTGGCCCTGTAGGCCACGGGCGCGACCGGGCTGGCCATAGCCGCCTCGCCCAGGCACACGCATGCGTGGGTACCCGCCGCCCGGCAGGACGCGCGCGTATGGGCGCCCCTACCCCCACCTCCGCTTCTACCGACCCCTGGCCACAAGACCACCGTCGACCGGCCACCACCGCCGGTGAGCACTAGGGCGCGGGTACGGGCCTGCCTGAGCCAACCTAGGAGGCCGATGCCTCCTCTCCTTTCCCTGTATGCGTGTTCTCTAGAAGAGATAAGGGAGAGAGAGAAAGGGAGGGGAGGGGGCGGCGGTGGATATATTAGTTAGTTTTATCGAGTGTCAGATCACGGCACTCGGCAAATTTATCTTTGCCGAGTGTCTAGGGTTTTGGACACTCGGCAAATATATTAGTTATTTTTTTATTTCCTTATTTTCCATAACATGTTTTCTGTTTTTGTTCGATGTACTTTGAAAATACCTTGTCAAATATACTCAACAATATATATATATATATATGATTTTTCTATGAATATGATTCCATTATTTTATGCCGTTACAGTTCAAATTTAATTTATATCAATTCAAATTCTATAATTGCACTTAATAAATTAAAATTATCAAACGGATCCAAAAAATTACCAAAATTTCACATGAAACAATCTATGTTCTCTATTTCCAATACAAAAAGTTTTGAAGTTAAACCCCAATTCGACCGTCACTTTGACTCCAAATCTTACCGATTCCTTCTCAACGCTACGATTCTTCTTCTGAGATGCTTCGGTTTGTAAACATCGTATGTGACAAATTGTGCGAAACCTTCTCAATGTTTTACCATAGCCTCCACGTATGATATCATCACATCATAACAAATCTCATGATTTTTAGACTTCGTTTGCTTTTTTTAGAATTTTAAAACCATTTGGCCACACGTTCGTTGTCGTGTTTCCTGAACAAGATGTTCAAAATTTCTTTTCATTTCTCGAGTAAGGCCTCACACCGAACTCAATAACATGAATATTATTTTTCTACTCATTTTATTCTATTATTTGAATCACTTGCAGTTCAAATTTGACATATACCAAAAAATTCTTTGAAATGCAATAAATTAATTAAATATAGCATACAGATCCACAAATATACCAAATTTTAACATGGAATACCACATGTTGTATGTGGAGAGTAGAAAAAGTTTCAAGGTCATTTGAGAAAAAAAATAAAATTATTTGCCGAATGCCAAATAATTACACTTGGCAAACATATTTCTTTGCCGAGTGCTAGGCAATTACACTCGGCAAACATATTTCTTTGTCGAGTGCCTAGTTTTGCCTAGTGTTTTTTTTTAGTTTGCCGAGTGTTAAACTTTGTCGAGTGTTTTTTGTCTCGTTTGCCGAGTGCAATTATTCTGCCGAGTGTTTTTTTTGTAGCACTCGGCAAAGAGCTTGTTTGCCGAGTGTCCGATGGATTACACTCGGCAAACCATATTGCACTCGCTTACCTTCTGTTTCTGGTAGTGAAAGTAGCCATATTTACGGTACGTTTAGATGAGTTTCCAATTCTTAAAAATCAGTTTTCGCCTCTAGTCTCTAAAATCTGGATTCTGAACAAGAACTAGTTGGGGTGTCTGGATCCCTCAGTTTTTAAGAATTTAACTTTATTTATTGCTCTATGGGTCAAAAAATCTGGCAAAAGCTAGAAATCAACACCTTTTTGGTTTTAAGAATGTGGCTAAAACTGGTAACAAAAACCGGCCTGTTTAGATCGCACCCAGTTTTCAAAAGCCAGATTCTTAAAAATTGCCAAAAAATTAGAGGGGTCAAACAGGGCCTTAGGTTGCAATCTCTAACTCATTTAAGTTTTGGCATTTATATTCCTAGGTTGTGTGCATTACTTTCATAGTCTAGTTTACTAGTGCAATAATAGGATTGGAACATACAGTATATTGCATAACTTTTTTGCAGCAACGCTTAGCAAAACCTAATTGCACATTTAGATAGAAATTTTGCATATGTTTGATAATAAGTAGAAATAGAGGCCAAATAGTTTTTAGAAAGGCTAATTCACCCCGGTTAGACATTACGATTCCTTCAAAGAAACATCTATAAGGTTTTTTTTTGAAAATTTTAAATTTTAATTTTAGAATCGGTGAACCTAAAACAACTGGGACTCTCAATATTTTCAAATCAAAACCTTCTTAACTACAAAGTTAATATCGCTTTTTAGAGCTATTTATCGATTTACAAAGGCGGGCGTCCTAAGCATCCGCCTTGTGAATCAATAATTAAGACGCCTTAAGATGTCCACCTCTATTAATCAAAGAGGTTTTCCCTAAAATCCTTTTTTATAGTGAATCCAAGCTATTGTTGGGTTCTTGTTGCATCATATGTGTGTCACGATAATGCATGGGTTGTTTGAATGTGATCTCATATATTAACCAAATTTTCATTCTTCGGTCATACACTCTCCACCTGTTCATCCATCCCGTACTTCTCTTTTGTCTGTCCATCCGTCATCCCCAATCTTTTTCTCAAAAACGCAAGAGAGCTACGCTTCATTACATTAAGAAGACGTCATCCCCAATCTCACCATTCTTGCTTTTGCAAATCCTTTATTGGTGCTGCACCACTCATGTCATGGCTTGGTTGTCTAAGCCCGTTCGCTTCATGAAGCGCATGCAAGCGTGTGGCATGCCTCCCATAACAAGTGCAAATAATATCTATCTATTTAACTTGAGTCAATCTCCTATCAATTTCTCGTATGTGGTTAATTCTTTACTAGACTGGCATTTATTATGGGCCTTCAAATTTATTTGATTTAAGGTTGGACTGGGCCTAATTAAATGCAATAAAAACATAGCTAGCTCACCATTGGCATGAACATCGCATAGCAAATTGTATGTCTCATTTGTAACGTGCGGACATATTTGTTAGTATTATAATATTAAAGACGAAGTGATTCATCCATCTGTTTTTCTACTTCCCAAAGTGCCTACATGTCTTCTATGATCCATATTTGACCTAGACTCATGCCTTGTACTCTTACGAGTTAGAAGTGTGCGTGTTTGTGCATCTGGCGATGGTGTATGGAGTTCGATTCTAATATACTACCTCTATTCTAAAAAGAATGAAATTCTAGGTGCATTCTTGATCGAAGTGTTTAAAGTTTGACCAACATATAGTTAAAAATATTAATATTTTTGATATCAAATAAGTATATTGTGAAAATATATCTTATGGCAAATCTAATGACATTTATTTGATGCCATAACTATTTATACTTTTCTATATATAATTAATTAAACTTTAGATACTTTAATTTGGTATTATGCTAGAATTACATTCTTTTCCGGATGGAGCGAGTATATTAGAACATATGATGCAACTGTTACACAAATCTCTAAGCCTCAGGTCGTTCAGAACTTCAAATGACCGTGCAAGCACAACAAGGTGTAGATTCGTTGTGATGTATTGGCGCGTTTGCTAGTACTCCCTCGGTCCAAAAAAAACTTAATGTTCTAGAATTTTTAAGGATAGTTTAGTGCTCAACAAAAATTACCTATGTACCCTATTTATTGAAGGTGTACTATGCTGATAAAAATAGATCCTTTATTTAAATAATCCATAGAGGTATGCATACTACAATCTCAAATTAATATGGCCAAATTTATTATTCAATAGCTAAATATCAATTTTTTGAGACTTTTTTCTGAATTTAGAATATTCAGCTTTTTTTATACTGAGGGAGTAATGGGACAGCTAACGGCTTTGTACTCCCAAGGGGCAGAGCTAGGATTTGAGCACAGGGAGGGCCGTGCAAACCGGCAACAACCATGCATGTCAAAATATATACACGCGACAAAGATGTACATAACACACAAATAAATGTTTGTGCTGCGATACAAAAGAAAGCAGAAAAAACTAAAAAATGAAGAGAGTTTAATTAGCCTCAGGTCTCTAACCTTTACCCGATCAATCTAATTCTTTGACCGAAAAAAGAATTACGGTAATAGGTAATAACAAGTAGTTAAACAGGGCCAAAACTAATTAGCACTAGATCCTAAATGTTAAATGGCAAACAATCGGTCACTTATCGTTTAGCCTCGGACAAAACGGTCACTTAAACGGTAGACGATTAAACGGAAACATCATACCACTATGTAGCATTTAAATTTTAAATATTGACCAAACTCGCTAATGCCAATTGAAGATCAATTTTGAAGGATTAAACAAGAAAAAGCACTGATTTCAATTAACTAGCTAATTAGAGTGTGTGGTATGGGGACAAATTAATGTTTGATAACCAATAACGAAAACAAAAAGATATGGAGAAAATATTACAAAGACCTAATTTTTATTTATCAAAAATACTATTAGATATTAATATGGAGTAAGAACAAAAAAATTATAGTACTAATAATATCATTAACTAGTTAATTAGATAATTAAGCACCTAATTTAAGGGGTGTATTATGGGAGTTACGGGAAGGCTGGGGGTGCCAGGAAGGTTGGGGGGTGCCAGGCCCCCCTCAGCCCCCCCCCTTCCCTCCGCCACTGGTGCTCCCTGCCCATCAAGGGTGAAGACCTATGTGTTTTAGAAATGGCATAATGCAGTTATTTCCTACAGTGGTGGGCAGAGGCGCCTATGATTGCTTACAGTACTTTCATAGAGCAGTGTCTTGTGTTTGTGTTCAACCTCATCACTCATGGCATCTCACCGTGACGTGATGATGGACGTGTAAACCTTCTAACTTCGTATTAATGAAACACGTGCACGCGCGTGCAGCCGTGTCGTCTGTAATAAAAATAAATAGAAGGCGAATTCATGCCTATATATTTCCCCCCCTCCCCAGAACACAGGAACCACCACTACCGAAACCTACTCCCGAGGAGCTGACGAGAGACCAGGGCCAAATATACCACGATGCTCTCCCGCTTCCTGTCGATGCTCTCACGTGTTCTCCTGTTTGTTACTGCTCGCCTGAGACGCACGCGGCACCACGATTGCAGCGTGTACGGCGGCGCGGGCGCCGAGGTCGCTCCTCCGTCTCAGGCAGCGCTGGTCCAGCGCGGGATCCGGCCGGAGTCGCTGCCGCGGCACCTGGAGATGGTGATGGACGGGAACAGACGATGGGCGCAGGCGCGCGGACTGCTGACGGCGAAGGGCCACGAGGCTGGCCGCCGTGCGCTGGAGCTCACGGTGCGGCTCTCCCACGCCTGGGGCATCCGCGTGCTCACCGTGTTCGCCTTCTCCCAGGAGAACTTTGGCCGCCCCAAGGCATCACTCCCCTCACTAGCTATAACTTTTTACCTTCTTGATTGATCCCCGATCGGCAGATCTTGTGCTTATAGCATACTGTTCTTGCATTATTTGAATCTGAAGATGGAGGTGGATTACCTGATGGGGATGATCGAGCAGACGATCCGTGACAACCTTGACGAGTATGTGAGGTGCGTGTGAGTGTGTGTTGTACCGTGTAATTCTAAAAAAAAACAGCAACACGCCACAAAGTTTGATGCACTACTGATATGAAACTGCAAAGTACGTGTGCATCACCTGTAATCGATGATTCTGTTCTCGGTAGGAACGGAATTCGGCTTCACGTCATCGGCGACCCCTCAAGGCGGCCGTCTTCTCTGCAGAACACTATTCAGGAAGCCGAGGAGATGACTAGGAACAACTCGCAGCTCCACCTGATTGTGGCGACCTGCTACAGCGGGCAGTGGGACATCGTGCAGGCGTGCAGAGCGCTCGCCGGGGAAGTGCAGCGCAAGACACTCAGGCCGGAGGACATCGACGAGGCGATGCTTGCGAGCAAGCTCGCCACAAGCGTCGCCGGAGTCGAGTTCTCGTGCCCCGACCTGGTCATCAGAACCAGCGGCGAGCTGAGGCTGAGCAACTTCTTGATGTGGCAGTCCGCCTACTCTGAGCTCTACTTCACCGACGTGATGTGGCCTGATTTTGGGGAGACCGAGTACCTGCAGGCGCTGAGCTCATTCCAGAGCAGAGAACGGCGGTTTGGTCAGAGAAATGCTTAATTTCTCGCTAGCAGATGCGGACATGCGGTGTGAAATCGAACATGGAAATTGTAGCTTATTTTTCTCCACTATAAATAAATGCTCAGTTGTTACAGTTCATGATTACACTTAGAGCGTACTATCGATCCACATTTGCAGTAGTTTTCTTATCATGACAGATTTTAACATCTCTTGCTTCTTCCGGGTGGATACCAGTTTAGTTTGTGACCTAAGTTTTGAATCTGGTGAGGGAAATGTATCAATGATTCATCTTAAGCCCAAGGGCCCATGCCTCTGCATTCTGCAAAACTGCAATGGAGATCGATCAGCAGAACAGCATTAACTTATCAAGTCACTATTACCACTCACTACTTCGCGACTTAGCCGTGTGTTGACCTTCAGTTCCTTGGTGATAAAGCGGTTAGCAAATTCACATCTTGGAATAGAAAAAAAAACACGACTCTAGCATGACGGCTCACTCTACAAATCTGTGCTCACTTCACGACTGGTTTACCTTCCCACCGCTCAGCAGGCACCCATGGAGGTGCTGGACGAAATTTGACAATAAAAGACAACAATTTCTGTGGGCCGGTTTCTAAGTTTTGACAGGAAGAAAAATGCAAAATTAATTGGGGTCGTGCAAGACAGGCCATCTAGAGGCCTAGAGATCCTACACTTGAAAGGTTTGCAAGGATGCTTAAGCCTGGTTTGGCATGGCTCCACTTTACTAATGAAGCCGTTTTTTTGTTTCAGTGCCACGAACAGTTCTAGCTGTAGCCGTTTATAATGCCTTTTTTTCTCCTCTCCCTTTTTTTCTTTATCCGCTCGTTTCCTTCTTCCATGGTGGATCGCGTGAGCACTCTGGCCCGTCCATGCAACTATGGTGGCCGGAGAGTTCTCGTGCCCGGACCTGGTCATCAGAACGAGCGGCGAGGTGAGGCTGAGCAACTGCTTGATGTGGCAGTCCGCCTACTCTGAGCTCTACTTCACCGACACACTGTGGCCGGATTTTGGGGAGGCCGAGTACCTGCAGGCGTTGAGCTCATTCCAGACCCGAGAACGGCGGTTTGGTGTAAGAAATGCTTTTCGATGGCAGATGCGCAATGTGAAACGGCACGTGATAATTGTAGCGTATCTTGTTTTACCAGTGCTTAGGTTTTAAAAAAAAATGAACCGGCATAGGAGACCTGCCTGTTATATAATACCAGTTCTCAGTTGCTTTCGAACGAGGAACCTTTCGTGTAATAACAAAATTCTGCCGCCGCATGTCAGCGTATTTAGATATTTGACGTAATTTGTTGCCTATGGCTTATGCTACAGTACATGATTAGGCTTAACAAGCCTATCAACTCATGCTCCAGCATAACCTACCGTATAGGTCCGCCACTGAAGAGAAGATGTAGGTTGAAGAAAAAATTGTGTACTATGAAAATTGTGCATCACTAGCTTCTCTTGTGCACCACATATTAATTTGTTTAGAGGCGACAAGCAGGGGCACGGCGAGGGCGCCGGCAGGGGAGGGAGCAAGGGCAGCAAGGGGAAACCATCAGCCTGTTCGGCTGGAGCGGCTGGTTGCCTGGTGCTGGCCAGCCCTCTTACGTGGGTACTGTTCACATAAACAGTGTCTTCTAGCTAGAATAGTATTTTTCTCTCACACCAAACCAGTCAGCAGTAATAATCCACGATCCAGGCAGCAGTACCGAACAGGCTGCATATCCCGAAGGCAACTTGACAAGGGCGTCCTATCCCCTTTATACGGTGCGGGTGGCCAGCCACCGTCCAGACCTATTGGGCCTAAAGACCGCCTGTGCTGTGGCCCAAGTTTGATAGGCCTAGCCGAAAATAAGAAGGAAAATAAAACGGGAGAGAAAAAGTTGAGAGGGAGGGGGTGCTAATATTGATATATCATCTGCAATAAAAATAAGGCATTTTCCTTCGTAGATGACGAGTCTAGGGATAACCTCACAACAGATTTTGCATCGGCTGAAGATAATGATTCATTTACATAACGGAACCTTCGAACATTTAAGTAGTTAACAAACACAAACATGGATACATAATAAATTCAAAATATTTCTAACTGTCTTGAGTTCCAACCTCTAATTCTTAATTGTAAATATATATAGATATATACATATAATAAATCAGACACCTAACATGTATCTTACTAGCGGGTAACCCCGCGCTTGACACGGGTCGCAAACCGACAATATACACGATACGCAACAGATTTAGCTGGAGCGGCCAAAAGCAGTATATACAGGGGCGGATCTAGGATAGGGACAAAGGGGGCTAAACAATGAAGATTTACGGAGCTAGAGCTAGAGATTAATGGTGATTTGAGGCTAAGTAACAGTGATTTAAGGTAGAAAATCATGCTCACGAGGGGGCTACAGCCCAGTCCCCCCACCCCCATCCGCCCCTGAGTATATATCAGCCAATTCGTCTTGGAGGGGGGTAAATTAAGCTATACTTGAAGACCAAAACAATATCAACGAAGTAAAATAATGAGTTACGTAAGGGCACACATAAGTAAAGGTATGTGTAACCGTGTATAAAGAGTATGGCATACTTTGTACATGGAGAATAGGACCATAAAAGTAAGAAGTATTTGTGCTATAATTAACAATTGGTATAAACAGCAAGAACCATGGAAGAATGAGCACAGGGTAGTAAAGGGGCCAGATAAATATTTGTGCATCTCTTGTATTTTTATACCAGCTATGACACTACGAAACAGGACATGGAATGCATAAACCATAGAGAGGTAGGCAGGCAGAAGACAGGAGATTTTGTAAAGCATAACAATAATACCAAAGGTAACCAAGGTGTCAGAAATCAGCAAATAGAGTAAAGCGGATCATATGTATATATATTTTTAGGGAAAAAATATTCAGGCAGGTAACAACGCGTGGGTCAAAGGAGCTGTGAATGTACTGGTAGTGAAATCCGTAATATTTGCTGCGCAATGTGCACATGAACTTTTCTGCAAACTGCATTCTTTTTTTTTTAGAACAGACGACAAAAGCTTTGCCGTAGATTTTATTAGACGATAGAAAAGAAAAAAAAAGAGATTCACAAGTATTTACAGGACGGCAATAGACTCCGTAGAGCTACCACAACTAGGGGGTCGACTACCTAAAACTGCAAAAGATAAGACAAAACACCTGAAACTACTGAAAACTGCACAGGAAACCAGCAACAAGAGACTGAAGACAATCACCACGAGGACTTTAGGATTCAGCCACAACTGTCCTTGGCGCCATGGCCAAACTGTATTGCATAATCTCATCTTTGCATAACCCAGCCACTTGAGTTGGACTATATTCTTGTATTCAAATTATGTACAGAAAAGACTGTAGTTAGGTCTAGTTTGACATTCACCAGCAGGTATAGAAGTAGGGAAAATATTCGCAGGTGCAGCTAGCAATCTGTCAGAGATATTCCCTACAAAAACAAAGTACTTCAGTTAGAGAAAAACTTTTTTTTTTGTTTGCAGGCTGGGCATATAGCAAATGTTCAGTTTAGCTTTGGATATTTGACTGTGATCCTGTGCAAAAGAAAAGAATACATAAGGCTGATGTGCTTATATTTCTCTTCCTTCCTGCATCTGTGTTCCAACAGTCGCACCCAGCTTCTTTCTGAATTCCATGAGTTGGACAAGAATGAATTATGAGAACTGAACTCCAGATAATCCACTGATGCTATAGGTATAAGATTGGTTACGAATCAGGATTTAGCATTCATGAGCACTGAACTTTTTGACAGTTTTGCAAGATAGCTTTGTCAGACTCACTGATTCATAGTACGTTCTCTGATTTTGAATGTTTATCTGATTTGATATTTCTTATCTGTGCAGTAGGCTGTAGAAGTTAATTTGTAAGGCCATTTGTGCTCCTCTGAATTAGTGAATTGTTTTACCTTACTGTGCTTATGATATCTTCCGTGATGTGTACAAACATACCATTCTTGTTCTTCCTTGTGCTAGTACACCTTTACACAACCTTTCTTGGCTGTATATAAGGGTTGTTTGCTAGCAGTCTTGTCCAACCCTAATTAAAAACATAATGACAACGAGACTTTATTGCAGCTGATGACGAGCTGTTCTAGCAAGATTTGTAATATGAGTACCTTAACGCTTTGCATAGATGTAAGGGGCCATTTTCAGATCCCATTTCTTAATACCATGACCAAAACATCATTCCCATATTATTTAATGTTCTCTAATTTATTTGTTGTGTGCGTTGGGTATATACACATTTGCTTCATTGATCTACTAAAACACATTGATTTCATAGAGCCAACGGAAGATGAAAAGTTGAAAACCCACTTATAGGTCCACAAAGAGAAATTCCAATGAAGAATCCTGTTTATTTACAGAGAAATATTACAAGCTCAAAGATGTCCCTGGGCTGAGGTAACAAACCATATAGATATAAACTGTACTCTCTCAGCTTTTTATTTTGTACAAGCAATAAGTACTATTATACTCTATTTTTTTACCTTTTTCAGTCACCGTTCTAAAGAATTTGAGATACAATTTATATTCATTTTATATAGATAATACATTTCAGTTCCTACAGACAGTACATTTCTTTTGGTTCCTACATATTTAGATGTGTGCTTCCTAAATCTCTGAACATAGCTCAGTTCTCGGCTCCCACCAATCTCTCTTCATTTGCAAGGTTAACCTAACAAACTGCACCATTGCTTGTGCTGGTTGATGTGCTACCTGTGCGACCAATTGGTGAAGAGTTGCGATTCACGAACACATTATGCAAGCGATTATCGATTGAGGATTCCTTCTAATTGGTTGTTGTGATTTCTTCTCTTCAGGTGCAGTGGTCCATATACCTGTTGGATCCAATTTGATTGTTTTCTGCATGTCTACAATCATTTATCAGGTTAGCCTCATTGTCATTGGAACCTTCATGCTTCAGTTATCCATCTGCTCAACATCAGTTTTGGACATTATCTAGTTGGTTGCTATTTGGCTTATAAGCAGCTGGTTGATATCATGAAAGATGGGAGGTAAGGTTGCTTCCAATGAGCACACATGGCCCATGGGGGTTCATTGGAGTTCCAAAGTTTGTTGCTCTTTATCTGGTCTGAAGCACTGGCTTTTATTATAAATTTTGTGTTCTGAGCACTAGCTTTTATTTAGGTCTTTACAATGTTATACCAGTCATTTTAACAATCATAATGTGCTTGCCTAATAAGTTAAGCATGCATGTTATCTCAAAGGCTGAAACATGAATCTTTTTCAAAAAGCAATACCTTTCTGAGGCAACCGTGCATAGGATACTTAATATTTAGGTGTGGTAAATAGTTTGTAGAATACAGAGTTAGTTCCGTTCACAACTATTTTGATTGTGTTATGTAGTAGACCCCAGATAGCTTCTGATATTCAAATTAACTGTAATAAGAATCAACTCATTTTATCTAATCATCGTATGTATTTGATGATTGCATATAGAATATATGTACTTATTATCTTTATGTGACTACTAGAGCTTGCAATACTTCTTTCCTGGAGATTAACATAAGTGAGAGAAACATGTGTGTTTGGGCGCCCATTACAATATAAGATTTTCCATTAGCAATATCTAACCCTAATAAAGCTTTCATGTCTTTCAAAATTGGACCAGCATTCTTTTTATTTGTATTAACAGAGAAAGGAAGGCTTGTGTAGTGCAGGTGAGTCCCTACTCCCTGGATATGGTTCTCATGCTATCAATAACATTTGTACGTTGAGGCTATAGTTGTGCTAAGCTGCAGGTAGCTTCATTGGCTAGTAGCTGCTAAATGCGTCTAATGCTTGGACAAAGGTCTGCTGCTGCCTTCCTGATGACGTTGCCTTTTGTGCCGTGTCATCAAATCGCCTGCTTGCTTTGCTTGCTGCTTGCTTTTGAGTTGCTGTATTGGTATTGTAGTAAACATACCAAATGTGATAGAATCATGGAAGTGCAGATTCTGTTTGAGTGTCACTTCTGATTAGCTAATCTGTAAATATCTATGAAAATATTTGCACTTGAGTGAATATGATAATTGTGACTCTTGATTTCTCCCGCAAAAATGCACGGGTACCATCTATTATCTATTAATACATCCCATCCCAAAGCTAAATCTGAAACTACAAAAAAAAATCTAGCTGGATAAGATCATGACCAAATTTCAGCTCCTCCGCACTTATATTCATGCACAACACTAAAACTAAAATAACCACTGGCGATCTCAAAGATGGCGCGGCAACGCCGCGCCCTGAGTTTTCTAGTAATAACTGAAGAAGACTATCAAAGCACGCGTTTATGTCTTTCATCATACCTAAACATACAGAAGAATCTGTGAAATTGTCTGTGTATGTATCTTAACATTGTTAGCACGGGAAACAAAAGCAGTTTTGAAAAAAGGTAGTTCTTACAGTAGTTTGAACTTGACGGTAGCAACTGCTCTTGTTTTTTGTCAGAGAACTGCCGCCGACAAGCTCAGGACTGTGCCTGGCAACAGAAGGATTCATAGCAGATGTGTTGTGAGCACCAATTATCGTTAAAGGTCGTGCAGAATCATCTAATCCAGACCGTGAAAGACAGTCACGTGCAGTGCCTTGCCCTTCTTGAGTTAGCATATACCTACAAAACTCACTTAGTCAGCTCCAACCGATGTTTAGCATATCAAAAGAATGTGGATGCCTTATAACAAAAACCAAAGTAGATACATAATGTGCATAGTTGAAAGTTGATTATTCGAGTGCTGCACAGGATAAAAAGCGGACACAAAATAAAAGATCATTATACCAGAGGAGATAACTAAATACCAAGATAGTCCAGCTTTATGACAAAAAAGATGGTAGGTCTAAGAATCATGCTGGTGTTGCAACTACTGTGGCCTTTACAGGTTCACTTAACACATGATATAGTTAATGTTATGCTGTAGTTAACCTTAAATAATCTTCCAATACCATTTGCATGAGGAAAGAGACCATTAGGCTTCCAAATGCTCACAGCAAAATCTAATATGAAATGGCCAATTTATCTGCTAGTATACAAAATCAGTTTATTGTGTTAGCATATTGAATTTACTCCTTGTAACAAATAAGAAAAAATATTGATGTGATAATGTCTCTAGCCGGAATCACTTTGTAGCAGACCCGGATGGAGCTGTTGCCTCCGCCACCGACCCTGGCACCCCCGCCGCACCCACGACGGCGGAGCCCAAATCCACCGCCGTCGTCCCCCCCACCCCCCCTGCGAACCCACAGATCCCGGCTCCCCCACGCTGGCCCACCATCTTCGACCATTGAAAGCAGCGCTAGCTTCGCCCAGGCGCGGACCGAGCGCCCCAAGAGCCCTGCCATCGTCGGGTCAGTGCCGGTCTCCACCCACCCGCGCCTGAAGTCCATCGTCGTGGGGTCTGTCGTCCTTGTTGATGCTGAGCCCCAGGCCGGGAAGCGCGTCCACTTCGCCTCGCGCCCGCTCCACACCAACCGAATTTACTCCCCCAACGGCGCCCAACCGGCCAAATCCTGCTTGAAATCCGCCTCTGCTGCTTTGATTGCCGGCATCCTGGGCACCTGCCTGGCTACGGAGCGACCTGGGCATTCAAGGCGCCCCCTAATTGTTCCTTCCCAAGAGGAGTGCAAGCTGGATGTGCATTCAAGTGCCACGACTGTCGCGCCGCGCGAAGCAGACGGAAGGAGAGTGGACGCCAGTGCGACGGAAGTACTGGTGGCGCAGCGCCGAATTCAAGCCATCTGCGCCTTCATGCCGCCCAACCACCAGGGTCACTTCATCCCGCTCCATCACCATTGAAAGCCTCCGCGAGCGCCTGAGAGGTAAGTGCTTCCGCTGCCTCGCCCGGGGCCATTCTGCATCCGCCTGCAGGGACCCAGTGAGATGTCTTCTCTGCAATTCTTGGGGGCATAAAGCTCGTCACTGCAAGCAGCCCCAGAAGCCCAGCGTCCCCCCTCCTGCGCCCCTGCCTCCAACACTCGACATCCACAACTTCCCCCACCTCGCTCCGCCCAGGATGGCGCAGCCAGGGGACCCTACAGAGCACCCAGAGGATACCTCGGCTATGGCCTCCACCAACAGCGACATGGAGGACGAGCTAGTGCGCCTGTCGTCCCACGCGGCGGTCGCATGGATTGGCCGGCATCGCCCAAAGGTCGAGCCCGGGGTAGTCAAGAAGGCCATCTACTCCAAGTTAGGGATGCTGCCGGAGGACGTCTCCGTCGTCAAGCACCACCCAAAAGACTTCTACATCGACTTCACCCATCGCCACCACCGCGACGAGGCGGTGAACCAGGAGATGCTCCCCCATGGCAACCTGGACATCCACATCAGGCCATGGCGGCTGCTCACGCACGGCGACTTCTGCAGCCTCCAATACCACGTCAAGCTCTGCTTGGAGGGCATCCCCTTGCACACCTGGAATGAGAGCATCGCCAAGAGAGCCGTCGCTCGCGCCTGCGACCTGGACTACGTCGAGAAGTCGTCGCTGGACAGAAAGGACACCAGGGCCCTCGGTCTCTGGGCCTGGACGTGCAACCCTTCAGCGATCCCCAAGGTAACGTGGCTCACATTGTCTGGCAGCAGGGCAGAGTTCTTCAACAGGGTTGCGCCGCCGCCTGCCCGAGGACGCCACGCCCTCACTTTCAGGGTGCTTGTGCACCTGGACCGGGTGGACCCACCGGGGAGTGATGGCCGCATCACGCCTCGCCGCTACACGTGGTACTATGGCATCGTCGACGGAGAAAGGGTGCCACGAGACCGCCACGACCGGCCGTCCGCGAACCGCTTCAACTCTCGCCGCGACGACGACGACGATGACCGCCGTGATGATGAAGACGACCGACACGGCCGCCGTGAGCGAAAGGATGACAGCTGGAGCTCGCGACTCTTCCGCAGCATCTCGCGGGCTCCCAGGGAGAGGGAGCACGAGTGGTCCGAGTCGCGGCACGGACGCCGTCGCGACGGCACCTCTGCCCACGGGTCTCGACACCGTCAACACAACGACAGCGTGGCTGCCATGGAGGATACGCCGCACCAACCAGCTACAACGCCCCCACGCTCCAGCGACTCCAAGCCTGTCCAGGGCCCTTCACCGACGCGGGAGGCCCTGGTGGACACGCGCGGGCCCCGAGGTCGTCCACGAAGCAACAGCCCGGCCCGAGAACGCGGCAGAAGCAGAGAGCGTGCCTCGCGCCGTCGCGGGTCCAGGAGGGCGTGCTCGTAGCCGAGGCAAAGATCACCGCGCCCGGTGTCACCCGCTCCACGTGCACGCTGCAGATCGACCAGCCCCAAGCATGGCAGCGGCAACAATCATCACCAGTCACCAAACCCTCCTGAGGTACGCAGCACGGGGCACTCAACATCTTCAAAGCCGCACTCAACATCTTCAAAGCCACAGCTTGCGCCTCCGCTCCACCCCAAACAGCAGTCTGCTCCTCCGGCAACACCTCCGAATCATTCCTACACAACTCAGATTACATGCGCCTGTTCGACACCACCTTCACCCACACTAGGCTGGGATGCTTCTCACCCCTCCAACTTGCAGGAAAATGCCGCAACAGCGCCGGAGCCACTGCAGGTCGTTGATGGAAGCGTGCATCACCGCTTCATCCCAGGGCGGGTCTACTCCAGGCGCCCCCGCCGCGACAAAGAGCCCCCTGCTGCAGATACAATGCAGCCACCAGCGAACAAGGCTGCACAACGCTTCAAGCCCGGCCTCGTGTACTCCAGGCGTAGGGCCCGCGGACCAGGCAACGCCAGGGCACGACGGGGTTGCGCGTCCTCCAGGTCGGCAGCCACGTCTCCAACTCAGATGGCTGCTGCTGCAACAACCATTGACGGGCGGGGGGGAGCGTGTGACGCAGACCATGCGGCGTCTGCATCCATCGACACCATCTCACTCACGCTGCCCCCACCCCTGCTCCAGCCGCCCCGGCGCAAGAATGAGCAGCCGCAACGGCGCAAGAGGTGTCCAGCCCACCCAATGCGGAAGAGTGTCTGCATTGCAGCCAGGAACTGGCCCAAAGGCGACACCCACACTCGAGCCCGCCAAGTCCTCATGAAGAAGCTTGGCATCATGGAGGAAGAGGGTCTCACCCCTGATGATCATTTCCTGCGCTACATCGACCTCTTCAGGGGCCCGCTCGACGGTCCAGCAGTCATGGCCTTAACGGGCCTGTCCGGCCTCGACACTGCTATGCCAGCGGCCGCTGCCAAGGACTAGATGCACAGCATCCACCCTTCAGGGATTCAGGCCTTGTTCAGATGCCACCCAAATTCCAAGTTTTTTCACACTCTCTCCATCAAATCAATTTTTAGCCGCTTGCATGGAGTATTAAATGTAGGTAAAAAAAATAACTAATTACACAGTTTAGTTGGAAATCACGAGATGAATCTTTTGAGCCTAGTTGGTCCACGATTGGACAATATTTACCAAATAAAACGAAAATGGTAGTATTTATCAGGTTGAAAAAATTTGCAAAGTAAACAAGTCCTCAGCTTCTGACCAAATGTTAGCCTCCATGCATCTTAATTTCTGCTGCATCGTGTTCGTCATGTATAGGCGCTGCCCACTGGTTTCCTGGATGGGTGGGATGACAGCCAGGGGCCTGAAGTCATCGCCCCAACCATCCAGTGAATCAGAACGCCTATCTGTTCGTCGTCGTCATCCTAGGATTCTTGCTCCCCTGCATATGGTCACCATACCGGCAGCCTTTGGCCTTCAGTATAGCCGGAAATGGGTACCTGCACCAACGTTACAAGCTCCTGAATGTAAGGCTGTTGTGCTGCTGTGTGTTTGGAACTCTGCTGGTTTCTTCCATCAGGAAGTTTACTCCCCCAGGCTGCTTGTCCTGCTGTTTCAAAGGGTTGTCAGATTGTTTTAAATGGCCCAGCATAATTGTCGCTTGCTAAATTAGAATGTGAGGGGGCTAAATGATGGCGCCAGACAGGATGCTGTAAATGAGCTTGTGAGAGACACAGGTGCCACAATTGTTTGTCTTCAGGAGACCAAACTACAAATCATGAACCAGAGCGCTGTCAGTCGAACAGCAGGTCCAAAATTCGCTAACTCCTTCGCTGTGCTGCCAGCGGCACATACCAGAGGTGGTATCCTGCTAGCTGTGAATGAGGATTTCTTCGATTTATCAGATATCCAATTATCCACAAATGCTATCACCGCGACAATTACCATGAGGGCGGACAGGACACAATGGCAAATTACTGTGGTCTATGGGCCACAAAGGGATGATGAAAAGATTCAGTTCCTCCAAGAATTAAAAAGCATCCCAGTTCCCCCCCACAACAGATGGCTCATTTTGGGAGATTTCAACCTTATATACCAAGCGGAAGACAAAAATAATTCTAACCTCAACTGGCGTCTGATGAACTCCTTCAAGGCGGCCTTAGATGTTATGCGGCTCAAAGAAATCAAATTAAATGGTCGTCGCTTCACCTGGAGCAACGATCAGACGAACCCAACGCTAACAAGAATTGATAGGCTCTTCTGCACCCCCGAATGGGAATTATTGTTTCCGGCTTGCTTCCTTCACTCCTTGCCGTCTCTTATGTCCGATCACACACCGCTACTACTTCAAGGAGACCTTGACCATCGCCCCAACCCAGCTTTCCGTTTTGAGAATTTCTGGACCACCGTGCCGGGATTCCAAGACATGGTCCAAGCCACTTGGGCACGGCCGGTTAGCTCCCAGCTACCCCTCAAACGCCTCCACATCAAAATGGCAAGGGTAGCAAGAAGTATCAAAAGATGGCATAGAGACAAGATAGGGGACACCAAGCTGCAGCTAGCCATAATCAAAGAAATCTTGCTGCAATTGGAAATGGCACAGGAATCCAGGACACTCACGGACCAAGAGTTGGACCTACGACGACGTCTCAAAATTCGCAGCACCGGTCTTGCAGCCATTGAAAAATCAAGGATGAGGCAAAGATCGAGGCTCACATATATCCGCTGCGGAGACGCCAACACAAAATTCTTCCACATAAGAGCAAGCGCCAGACAGAGAAAAAATTACATCCACTGCCGGCAAACAAATGAGGGGACGGCTTTCAGCCATGAGGAAAAGGAAAACGTGGCAGGAGAATATTTCAGGAACCACCTGGGCATGTCCATCCAAAGGGCCAGGACCATAAATTGGCAGGCACTGGGATACACCCCACGAGATCTCTCAGAGCTGGAAGTGCCATTCTCACAAGAGGAGATCAAGGACACGATAACTTCGATGTCGTCGGATAAGGCCCCGGGCCCCGACGGGTTCACCGGTGCCTTCTTCAAATCCTGCTGGGAGATCATCAAAGACGATGTCACGGCGGCCATAAATAATTTGTTCCATCTGAACTCTCGGGGTTTCGAACTCATGAACTCGGCGAACATTATCCTACTCCCAAAAAAGGAGGACGCATTGCGGATCACAGATTACAGACCCATCAGTCTCATTCACAGCTTTGCAAAGATCTTCTCAAAGCTCCTGGCCAACAGGCTCGCCCCCATTCTCAACTCGCTGGTCTCCAATTGTCAAAGTGCCTTCATAAAGAAGAGAAGCATCCATGATAACTTCTTATATGTCCATACCACAGTACAAAAGTTGCACAGGCAAAAAAAACCTGGCTCTCTTCATGAAACTAGACATCCACAAAGCTTTTGACACGATCAACTGGAGTTACTTGCTCGAGGTGCTCCAAGCACTGGGCTTTGGGCAACGTTGGCGCGAATTGGTGTCCATCCTTTTCCGCACGGCCACTTCGACGGTGTTGCTAAACGGCTAGCGAGAGCCTAATTTCATCCATGGCAGAGGGGTCCGGCAAGGTGATCCTCTATCGCCCATGCTCTTCATCCTCGCCATGGATCCCCTACAACGGCTGCTAGAGATGGCCACGCAGCAAGGAATCCTCTCTCCTCTATCATCGGCTACAGCAAGGTGGAGGACCTCCATGTATGCAGATGACGCGGCCATCTTCATAAACCCCATAAAAGAAGACCCGGAAGCTACCAAAATGGTCCTGCAAGCATTTGGGAATTTCTCAGGCCTGCACATTAATTTGCAGAAAAGCTCAATTCACCCAATCAGATGTGAAGAAGTGGATCTAGACCACATTCTGTCTTCTTTTGAGGGAACCAGAGGTGCTTTCCCTTGCCGGTATCTAGGACTGCAGCTGCACGTCCGTAAGCTTCGGAAAATTCATGTGCAACCGCTTATAGAGCGCATTGGCCAAAGACTGCCTGGGTGGAAAGGGAGATGGCTAAACAGAGCTGGTCGCCTCACTCTAGTCTCCTCGGTCCTCTCATCCATGCCGACATACCACCTCACAGTGTTCCCCCTTGCGGCTTGGGCTAGGAAGAAAACCGACAAAGTCAGGAGATCCTTCCTTTGGAAAGGTGAAGAAAATGCAAACGGCGGTCACTGTCTAGTGAACTGGCCAACAGTTGCTAGACCCAAAGACCTTGGTGGTTTGGGGGTACCGGATCTAGAAAAATTTGGCAGGGCGCTTCGCCTAAGATGGCTTTGGCAGGATTGGGTGGATGAATCCAAACCTTGGGCGGGCGTGGAACTGCCTTGCAACGAAGCCGACCGGCTGCTCTTCAACTCATCAACCAAGGTCACGATTGGCGATGGCGCAAAGGCCCGTTTCTGGCATAGCAGCAAGCTGGACGGTGAAGCACCCAAATATTTAGCACCACACTTGTTCGACTTGGTGAGAAGGAAAAACAAATCGGTCCAACAGGAGGCTTCGAAACTATAGTTGGATCCGATCGCTAAGAGGCAGGATCACCTCCGCTGTCCAAGTTGAGGAGTTTGTCTCCCTTTGGATAAGGCTCCAAAACATCCAGTTGACACCGGGCGTTCGTGACTCCATAGTCTGGAGGTGGACAGCCGATGCTTCTTACTCCACCCGTTCAGCGTATAGGATCCAGTTCGAAGGTTCCTACGGTGGATTCCGAAATGACCTCATTTGGAGAGCACATGCTGAGAATAAAGGAAAAGTGTTTGTTTGGATCCTGGTGCGGGAAAAAGTCTTAACAGCGGATAATCTTCAGAAGAGGGTGGCCTCATCAGGACCAATGCGCCCTATGTAACGGACCTTTGGAAACATGCCTTGACCTATCACTCCTTTGCCCTTTCGCCAAGGCAGTGTGGAGCCAAATCCTTTCATGGGAGCATTTCGATGTACAGTTGATCCACCCCAATCAAGACCCAACTCACCTAAAGTTTTGGTGGGAAGAGTGTAACAGAACCGACCAATTATACGAAATTAAGTAAGAAAATCATCCGCCAGAGCAGACGATTGAGCAAACTTAAGCCCGTATAACCCGGTAGTCCGTGAAATCACGAAGGATTTCAAACCAACTTCCATTCCAGCCAAGATCGTAATAAGTTTAGCGGTCACCATCACATATTAAATAAAAGTTCGCAATCTCAGATACATCAGAGTTTAAACATAGTTATTACAAAACCAGTTCAAATAAAAGTAGCGGAAGCCATTTGTTCAAACCACACACACACTCACGTGGAGTTCAAATATAGTGCCAGCGAATGATCATCTCCAACAAAAGCATTAGACGAGACGTAAGGAATGACTATGCCCATGGTCCTAAGCATCACCCATCGCGAGGATACAGAGCGATTGATCTGATGGCAGTAATACATCCGCCCATCTGCAACAAGTGGGAATAAAACCACGAGTACGAGAAGGTACTCATTAGACTTACCCGACATAATCGAAAATAAATGACACCAAGGATTATGAAGGCTTTATAGTAGGGTAGTGACTCATTTGCAAAAGAAGCATTTTAGCATTTCAAGAACCCTTCTAAAAGCATTATTGTCAAGTTAATTATTATTAACCTGTCGACTAGATTTGCACCTATACTAGAGCAAACATGTGATTAAGCGTATAATGATAACCACCGATCATTAAACAACTTCCATACTATCATATTCACTATAAGCTGTCCAAGTGTTCCATAAACATTTACTACGATGAAGTAACTCAAGTCAAGTGCTCACTATCCGGGAGCGATGGCGATTCGAATCGATTCCTAACCACCGGTGATTTATTCCTTACACAAACCTCACTCACCCGCTAAAGTGAGATATTGATCACCGAGTCAACTTTCCGTGTATCTCGAGTTTGCGGGAACCACATGTACCCGGGAGGCCGACCGATTGCACTTTGGTCTTATTATCCCGCCCCGTGTCCTACCACACCGCTCCGCAAGACAAGGTCGCATTGCGGGCAATCTACTCGGCCCGAAAAATCTCCCGGCTTCATGGTCGAAAGGTACTTTATCCGGCCAGCTAAATGTAAGGCATGCGTTCAACATGACTCGAGACCCAACAACGGTCGGGTCCTTAATCGACCTGACGACGGAAACACTACGGTCCAAAACTACGCAAGTCTCCGTCCGTTCTCAACTTCATTTAACACTTAGTTATACCATGACTTCATAGTCATCCAAGCAGATCCAGGTAACCACCTATAGCTCGCAGGTGACAGGAAATCACCCGACTTCTACCGGTCTAAGCCAGCTAAGCATTGACTCGACTACGGATACCAGGGTAACAAGGATATAGTATAACAAAGGTAAACAAGGTATAATACAGCAACGGTTGCAAACAACTCCTGAACGTAATGCATCAATTAAAGTAAAGCATTTAATTAAATCATTGCAAACCGGGAGAAAAATGCTTCGGGGCTTGCCTCTCTCGAAGGAGCTCGGACGGTGATCAGGGCACTCTGGAAGTTCCTCAACGTCCTCCTCGTCGGCTTCGGGCACTTCCTGCGGCTGCACCTCGAACTGCTCCTCGGGATCCTCGGTTATGACGACTGGGTTCTCGGTTTGCGATCCTGTATGATGCAATGTGCGTAAGTGCTTATGCAATCGGTGCATCGGATGAGATGAATACAATGGATATGTTGGAATGCAAGGTAGTCAACATCATCTAAGAAAATATACTACAAGCACATGTCATCTACTGCATTCTCTTCTACTGCTAATATGTTAAGTCAACACATCTTATTAAATGCTTCAACGATACACCAAAGCTAACATTATTAACTAACTTGCATTAAAGAGGATTATTTTATTTCATTTTAAACTAGGGCTACAACAGCAACCTATGTTTCTGGTGCTTATAAAAATCTAAGAAAATTACAGTAGCATAGTACTACTCTAAATAGACTACCATAAAATTTTCATGGCGTTTGGATAAGTAAAATAGTCTACACAAAAATGACAGGGCATGGCAGGATTATGAACATAAAAATACTTTGAACTGTGAAAAGTGTCAAACAACAGAGTTAGTATTTTTTCTAGGTTCTTCATAGCATACAATGACTGTACAAAAATTATCACATGCATATTTTATACAAAGTTTGCTCTCTAGCTAAAATAACAAAAATCAGTCATTAAAGGTACTTGAACTACACCAATAATTTTTCCCACAGCTCATGCATGAAACATATTTTTCCTAGGAAGCACATTACATAAGAAGATTAACAAACTTGGAATCATATTTTTCTGAAGCCTATAGATTTTTCTACACATTTTTCAAGTTATCAGCAATATACATGATTAAATAAAGTTCTACAGAAAAGTATCTCAAAAATGACATGCAATAATTTTTCCAAGTAGATCTGGTAATAAGGAACCTAGCAAAATTTGTTTCAACAAATTTGGAGCAAATTTGAGTACCCAAACATTTTCCAACCCATTTCTATTTTCAAATAATAAAGAGAAATTGAAAACGAATTATTTCTACTCCTACTGGGCCGGCCCGTGGAAACGAACTGGCCCACGGCCACAACCGGCCTGCTCAGCCCGAGCGAAGGGGCGAGCAGCGGCCTGGCCCAGGGTTCGGCCCACGGCCATCCTGGCCTAGCATCGGCCGAGGCGAGACGCCACGCCTACGTCGGCGGCCAGGCACCACGGCGGGCGCATACATACCCAGCGCATGGCGCTTCCGCCACAAACAAGCCACGGGAAGGCGCGCACAAGGGTCGCGGGGGCAGAGCGGTGCAGATGCGCGAGAAAAGGATGACAGGGGTTGGGCCGGAGTCGCTGCTTGCAGCATGAGCTCCGGCGAGCTTGCCGCGGCGGAGTGGAGAAGAAATCGGCCACCACGACCTCTCACCTCGTCTACGGCAGCCACACGCGGGCGCAACCGAAGAGCTTGACGAGGTGGAGCAGCCGGCGGGAGGAATCGGGGAATGAGGCGCGGGAGGAGGAGCAAATTGCCGGCGGAGCGACAATGGCCTTCGGTGGCATGGCTTCGCTATCTTGCGGGAGGAGCTACTGCCGGTGGCTGAGTGGGGAGTCTTGTGCTCGGACAGCTTGAATGCGAGCTACTGGTGGCGTGATATCGGCGAGGCACGCGTGCTTGCTGCGCGGGGCCACGGGGCCACACCGGGCGTCGCCGACATCGCTTCCTCGCCACGCGGGCGCGGCGGCGTGCTCGACGCGGTCAAGGCCGCGCTGGAGGAGAAGACGGCGCGGGAGGAGGGGCTACCACAGCGATCGAGCTGGGCCGAGGCGAAGGCGGGGATGCGGGGGGTGGATCTTGGGCCCGGCTTGACAAAGGGCTGCAGGCAGGCGGCGCGGCCATGAAGAAAAAAATACTTTTCCAAATATAGTTTCAAGGAATTTTTACATGCCATCTTTCAAATATTATTTTGAGCAAGAAAATGACATCTTTTGAAAATAGTTCAAAAATGAAAGTTGCTTAGAATTTAATTCTCTACAACTTTGCTTTTAAGACCAAAGCCAAATTCTTTCTAGATTTTGAATTGTAAGATCAAAGTCCACGTTTTAGCTCAAAACCCTAATTTTGGGGAATTTATTTTTGAAGCCAAATTTCGAATTAATTTGAATACAACCTTGCTCCAAAAATTTGAACTAAACAATCCTAGATGATTTACAATAGTAGCCAACCATGTTTTACTAACCTAGCAAGCAAAATCAGGGCAAAACAAGTCTAACAAAGGTATGCAACATTCAGGTTTCACAACGTGTTTCAAATGTTTCGAAGCAGTGTTTCAATTGTTATTTACATGATTAGGCATGTGTGATTAGAATGCTTGATGATGCATGATATGCATGATTTGCAGTGACTAAATGCAGGCATAACACCGGGGTGTTACAGCCCTCCCCCCTTATAAAAATCTCGTCCCGAGATTTGGGTTACGAACCATTTGTTATAAAAATCTTCATAAGCTTTTTGTAGATACTCTCCTGTTTCCCAAGTTGCATCACCCTCATCATGATGATCCCACTGTATCTTGTATGTTTTCACCACACTATTCCGAGTAGCACGTTCCTTAGTGTCTAACACCCGGACTGGTTGCTCACGATACACCAAATCTGATTTGAGTTGGATACCTCGAGGTTCTATTCTTTCCTCCGGAACACGCAAACATTTCTTGAGATGTGATACATGGAAAACTGGAAAAATGGTACCCATTGTCTCAGGTAACTCTAATTTGTAGGCTACCGGACCTCTTTGTTCCAAGATCTTGTATGGTCCTACGAATCTCGCGGCAAGCTTTCTTCGAACTCCGAACCTTTTCTTCTTCATCGGCGTGACTTTCAGATAAACATAGTCACCAACTTCAAACATAAGGGGTCTCCTTCTTCTGTCTGCATAACTTTTCTGACGTGATTGGGCCGCTTTCATATTCTGCTGAATAATCTGAACTCTCTTCTCGGCTTCTTCTACAAAGTCAATGCCATAATACCTTCTATCTCCAGGTTCGACCCAATTCAATGGTGTTCTACATTTTCTGCCATATAAAGCTTCAAATGGGGCCATCTTGATGCTTTCTTGATAACTATTATTATAAGAAAACTCAGCTAACGGTAACCATGACTCCCATGATCCCTTAGAAGACAATACACAGGCTCTTAACATATCCTCCAAAACAGCATTCACTCGTTCAGTCTGACCATCTATCTGAGGATGATAAGCGGTACTGCGAATCAAACTAGTTCCTAAGCCTTTGTGTAAATGTTCCCAAAAGTGAGCCGTGAACAGTGAGCCTCGATCAGATACTATGGTCTTTGGTATACCATGCAACCTCACAATTTCTGCGATATACTTCTCGGCATATTGAGGTGGTCGATAATCTGTTTTGACCGGCAAGAAATGAGCGGTCTTGGTAAGACGGTCCACAATTACCCAAATTGAATCATGTCCTTTTTGAGTAGTGGGCAAACCTGTGATAAAATCCATACTTATATCGTCCCACTTCCAACTAGGGACTGATAAGGGCTGCAACATACTGGCAAGTTTCATGTGAATGGCTTTCACTCGACAACATGTGCCACATCTGACAACATATGCTGTAATTTCTTTCTTCATTTTGGTCCACCAATAACGAGATCTTAGTTCTTGATACATCTTACTACTTCCGGGATGGATGGATAGCTTAGAAAGGTGAGCTTCATCCATGAGTTTATTCCTAAGCTCTCGATCCTTGGGAACCACAAGACGGTCGTCAAACCACAACACGCCCTGTTCATCCACTTTAAAGTGTTGAGACGGCTTTTCTTTTAATTTCTCTTTGATGTGGAATATCCCCTTGTCGGTTTTCTAGCCTTCTATTATCTTACTCTCCAAAGAGCAACTAATCTGAATACTATGTAACACAGCAGGATGCATTAGATCGAACCCATCTTCAAGTAATGGCTGCACATCTAAGTAGTGTGACTTTCTGCTTAAAGCATCTGCCACTACATTGGCTTTTCCAGGATGATATTGCACATTCAAGTTGTAATCCTTGATCAATTCCAACCATCTACGCTGTCTCATGTTTAGCTCTAGTTGGGTAAAGATATACTTAAGACTCTTGTGATCCGTGAAAATATTGCACACATTACCAAGTAGGTAATGTCTCTAAATATTTAGGGCGTGCACAACTGCAGCAAGTTCAAGATCATGTGTTGGATAGTTGACCTCGTGCTTTCTCAATTGACGTGATGCATAAGCAATGACTCTCCTATCTTGCATAAGAACACATCCTAATCCAGTCTTCAATGCGTCGCAAAACACATCAAATGGTTTCTCGATATCTGGTTGTGCTAGAACAGGAGCAGTGGTCAACAGTTTCCGCAAAGTGTGGAAAGCTGCTTCACACTCCTCTGTCCACACAAACTTGTGATCCTTCTATAGGAGACTCGTCATCGGTTTGGCAATCTTCGAGAAATCTGGTATAAAGCGATTGTAATAACCGGCTAATCCTAAGAAACTTCTAATCTCAGGAACTGTGGTCGGTGCTTTCCAATTCATAACTTCTTGAACCTTACTTGGATCTACTGAAACTCCATTCTCTGACAGAATGTGACCAAGGAAGGGAACTTCCTTCAACCAGAATTCGCATTTGCTAAACTTAGCATACAATTGATGATCCCTCAGTCTGGTCAAGACAGTTCTCAGATGCTCTTCGTGATCTTTCTCGTTCTCGGAGTACACCAGAATGTCATCGATGAACACTACCACAAACTTATCCAATTCTGGCATGAAAACTGTATTCATCAAAAACATAAAGTATGCAGGAGCATTTGTCAAGCCAAAGGACATGACAAGATACTCATACAACCCGTATCTGGTGGAAAATGCAGTTTTCGGTATATCCTGTGGCCTTATCTTGATCTGATGATAACTAGATCTCAAATCTATTTTTGAGAACACCTTGGCCTTGGATAATTGGTCAAACAGAACATCAATATGAGGCAAGGGATACTTATTCTTTATGGTCACAGCATTGAGTGCCCTATAATCTACGCACATTCTCAATGTGCCCTCTTTCTTCTTCTTCACAAACAAAGCGGGACATCCCCATTCAGACTTGCTTGGCCGAATAAACCCCTTTTTTGACAAATCTTCTAACTGCTTCTTCAGCTCAGCTAGTTCATTTGGAGGCATCCGATATGGTCTCCTTGAAATCGGAGCTGTTCCGGGGACTAACTCAATTCCAAACTCAATCTCCCTATCCGGCGGAAGACCAGGTAGCTCATCCGGGAATACATCCGGAAATTCACACACTACCGGAATCTGATGAATAGGAATGACTGCCGTAGCACATGTAACACTTATAAGGTCTGTTCTCCGAGGCAATGGTACTTGGAAAGTACCCTCACCCAGGGGATCCTTAAGGGTAAGTACTCGACTTCCAGTATCTATGACTGCTCCCCAATCCTTCATCCAATTCATCCCTATAATGACATCCAACACTAATCCAGGCATAACTATCAAGTTCACTCAAAACTTCCTGCTACCTAATTCAAGGGTTACCCCTCAAACCATCCGGTTGGTCAAAACATCAGCCCCTGCTGAACTTATACGGTACCCATACCCCAATTCTGTGCATAGTTGTCCATGTTTCTGTGCAAATGCTTGACTCATAAAAGAATGCGATGATCTAGAATCAAATAGAACAACTGCAGGGTTTTCGTTGACAGGAAACTTACCAGCAGTGACGGGCTCTCCCTCTGGAATTTCATCCACTATCGTACTATGCACTCTAGCATTATAATTCTGCTGCTTCTTCTTGGGCGGGTACGGACAAAACCTCGAGAAATGGTCGGGTTGATCACAGTTATAGCAGGGTCCTCTCACTGTCCCGGCAGATCTCATAGCTCCCTTGGAACTGCCTTGTACCGTAGTTGCGGCTGCTTTGTTGGGCTGTACTGCCATCTTGTACGGCTTTTGAGGTCCACGGAAATTCTGACTTCTTGGCTGAGGTGGCCTGAACCTAGCGCCAGGTGCCGATGGGCGATAAGGAGGACGACCTCCCATAGGTGCTCTAGCTTGGGACGGACCACCTTCAAAGGCTCTCTTGCGTGTCTTGGCTGCGGTGCTGGCGTTGTTATTCTTCTCCTGCTTCAGACAGTCGCTGATGAAGTCATTGAATCTGACGCGGTTGTTGGTACCAACATGCTTCATCATTTTTGGATTGAGTCCCCTCTTGAAACTGGATATTCTTTTAGCATCTGTGTCAACCATGTCGGGAGCATAGCGACACAAGTTGTTGAAGGCATGCAGGTATTGCGTCATGGTTTTGGTGCCCTGGTTCAATGCCAGAAACTCTCCCAACTTCATCTCGGTCAGCCCGGGTGGAATATAGACTCCCCGGAAGGCCTCAGCAAACTCTCTCCAAGAAATCTGAGCATTTAGAGGGAAGGTGGTGCGATGGTGCTTCCACCACATTCCCGCCGGTCCCTGCAATTGAAGTGCAGCATACTCCGTTTTCAGAACCTCAGTCATCCTCAACACACGGAATTTATCTTCCATCGTGTTGATCCATTCCTCAGCATCGAGTGGCTCTGTTGCTTCCTTGAATACTGGCGGCCTGGTGTCCATGAAATCCTTGAAGCTGCTATATTGGTTCACTCCCATGCCACCACCTTGATTGTTACCACGTTGAACGTTGTTGGCGATGGTTCGCAGAAAATCCTCCATGTTCTTCTGGGATTGTTCCGCATTGCGCTGACTCCCGAGCAGCTGTGCGAGGAACATTTCGGGGGTAAACAGGGGAGGAGGTGGCAAATGTGGTTCATGGGGAGGCTCATTGTTGTTGCCGTGGTTTCCACCACCACCACCAGTCCCCGCACCGTTAGCACCGGTCTCAGCGGCCTCATACATGGTTCGGCGAGTGTTTGTCATCTGCATGTTTCAGCAACAAGTAATGATTGAGTGAAGCTGTAATAATTGCGAGTGAGGGAAAAATTGCCGTACTGAATTTACTGGAGAGAATAAATTCATACAATAAAACAGAGGCACAACAATCGCATCCCAATTAAAACAACAGCACTTAATCAAATTACTTCAACGGCAAACATCGCGTCCATACAACCAATTTGCCAGCATACATACACTGGACTTTTATGCGTTCGGATATCGCATTCGAAAATCAGTTCCAACCACATGCCAAGTCTCATACGTTCGAAGCAACATACCATAAGTTACATACCAATAAAAGAAAGGTCATCGCGACAGGACCTAGATACTAGCGCAAGACAACTAGCCTACTCCTCGGGGCCATCGTCGGGATCGGAGACATCACCATCGCCCCTAGGTGAAACTACCGGCTCGTCCTGGTTGTCGTCGTCGATGTCCATGCCAGCGGCGTCTGGTGGAGCATATGGGCCAACCCCATTGTAGAGTGCGTGAAACTCCTCGTGCAAGTTGCCGTTGTATTCCTCTAGCTCATCGACTCTCTGCAGCAGAAGGTTTCTTGCGTTCCAGGCTTCATTCCATTCCTGAACCAACTGTCCAATCATGCGGTCTGTATTGTTGTTGGCTTGAGTCAACGTATGCACTCGCTGCATAGCTCTATCACCTCTCTCAACCGCCTGATCTCGCTGTAAGTTCATATCAGCCAACTGCTCCTGCAAGCTAGCTATAGCACGTGCCTGTCTCTTCTTCTGCTTTTTCCCTTTTAGCTTATCCTCACTACGCAAGCCAGTCAAAGTCCAGTAGGTACTCTCGAGACCCTCATACGCTCTGATGGCGGCGAACATAGCACTCATTGCCTGGTTGTCGCTAGCCTGTCCCTCAGCTGGACCTCTGACCAATGCACTTCCCTGAGGCTGAACCCAAATGGCATCACGAGGATCATCCCTAGGAAAAATGTCAGCTAGAGCTGCTGCAAGCTCACTGGGAAATCTGCTCATAATGTCCCTGATGACACGGAAGGTTGCTCCCTCTGCACCCTCAGCTGGAGTGCGACCCTCAAACTCCAAATGCCAACCATCCCAATCTGGAGCATCACCGAGAGCAGGAACTGTGATCTCCACCACTGCTAGTCCATCCTCTGCTAACTGGCTCTCATTCCAAGAGTACACCGGCTCTTGACCCTCTGGGTACCCCACATCATGGAGCACTCTCCAAAGCAAAGTTGGCATGCCAAACTCGCTCAAGAAGGTGTCCGTGGTGCGGTGCTCCCTCAGGGCCAACGGACGTCGAGGTGCTCTTCCTCCGGTGGACTTATGGGCGGTCTGCTTTGTGCGGGCCATCTGTAGCAAAAGTTCTCTTATTACCTCGGGGAAACATATTTTAGGTGATACAACTTTTATCAAAATGAGATAATCAATTTATAAGGGGAGGAATGCATGACATGAATGAAATGCACAAGTAACATGATGTATGTACGTGCCGTACGTTCTCACAAACTTAGGAATAATAATTTCTAACGACTAATTCGGTGGCATACCAACGATCTCTCAAATACGTAGCTAATACGTTCTACACGATAGCATTGTTATGTACCTGCAGAAGATTCATTTCAGCCCAATTCCCAATGAATGCATAAAGCAGTAAAGTTTTATCTACACGCTCTACACAAATCCCTAGATACGTGTACAACGGTAGTAACTACCCGAACCATCGTCCTATTGACGGCATCGCCTCAACAGACGGAAGACCCATACATGAGATACCTTTGTAAAACATGCGTAGAACATGTAATTACTCCAGCATCATATAAGCATTCACCCTAGATCAGCGGTGTATCCGATCATGCTCTCACAACTCACACTTACTGAGGCGTAGAGGCAAATGATCCATACATTACCACTCAAACAAGTGGCACTCATACAATAGCACGCCGTATGAGCGACGAAAGAGAAATATGATGCAAGAACCCCAGTCAGTACTTAATTAAGCCACCTAAAGTCCTTAACTGGGCATAAAGGATATGATCACTGGCACACTTTAGATTTTGAAAAATCACGTTTTCCCAAATGCCTTTTTGTTTTAAATACACTTGTGAACAGTAACACGCTAAACCATGCTCTGATGCCAGTTGTAACAGAACCGACCAATTATACGAAATTAAGTAAGAAAATCATCCGCCAGAGCAGACGATTGAGCAAACTTAAGCCCGTATAACCCGGTAGTCCGTGAAATCACGAAGGATTTCAAACCAACTTCCATTCCAGCCAAGATCGTAATAAGTTTAGCGGTCACCATCACATATTACATAAAAGTTTGCAATCTCAGATACATCAGAGTTTAAACATAGTTATTAAAAAACCAGTTTGAATAAAAGTAGCGGAAGCCATTTGTTCAAACCACACACACACTCACGCGGAGTTCAAATATAGTGCCAGCGAATGATCATCTCCAACAAAAGCATTAGACGAGACGTAAGGAATGATCATGCCCATGGTCCTAAGCATCACCCATCGCAGGATACAGGCAGTTGATACAGTAGCCGTAATACATCTGCCCATCTGCAACAAGTGGGAATAAAACCCTGAGTACGAGAAGGTACTCAGCTAGACTTACCCGACATAACCGAAAATAAATGACACCAAGGATTATGAAGGCTTTATAGTAGGGTAGCTGACTCATTTGCAAAAGAAGCATTTTTAGCATTTCAAGAACCCTTCTAAAAGCATTATTGTCAAGTTAATTATTATTAACCTGTCGACTAGATTTGCACCTATACTAGAGCAAACATGTGATTAAGCAGATAATGATAACCACTGATCATTAAACAACTTCCATACTATCATATTCACTATAACTGTCCAAGTGTTCCATAAACATTTACTACGATGAAGTAACTCAAGTCAAGTGCTCACTATCCAGGAGCGATGGCGATTCGAATCGATTCCTAACCAGCTGGTGATTTATTCCTTACACAAACCTCACTCACCCGCTAAAGTGAGATATTGATCACCGAGTCAACTTTCCAGGTATCTCGAGTTTGCCAGGAACCACATGTACCCGGAGGCCGACCGACTGCACTTTGGTCTTATCATCCCGCCCCCGTGTCCTACCACACCTGCTCACCCAAGACAAGGCGTGCGGGCAATCTACTCGGCCCGAAAATCTCCCACTTCATGGTCGGAAGGTACTTTATCCGGCCAGCTAAATGTAAGGCATCGTTCAACATGACTCGAGACCCAACAACGGTCGGTCCTTAATCGACAGAGGAAAACACTACAGTCCAAAACTCGCAAGTCTCCGTCCGTTCTCAACTTCATTTAACACTTAGTTATACCATGACTTCATAGTCATCCAAGCAGATCCGGTAACCACCTATAGCTCGCAGGTGACAGGAAATCACCCGACTTCTACCGGTCTAAGCCAGCTAAGCATTGACTCGACTACGGATACCAGGGTAACAAGGATATAGTATAACAAAGGTAAACAAGGTATAATACAAAGAACGGTTGCAAACAACTCCTGAACGTAATGCATCAATTAAAGTAAAGCATTTAATTAAATCATTGCAAACCGGGAGAAAAATGCTCGGGGCTTGCCTCTCGAAGGAGCTCGGGACGCGGTGATCGTGGCACTCTGGAAGTTCCTCAACGTCCTCCTCGTCGGCTTCGGGCACTTCCTGCGGCTGCACCTCGAACTGCTCCTCGGGATCCTCGGTTATGACGACTGGGTTCTCGGTTTGCGATCCTGTATGATGCAATGTGCGTAAGTGCTTATGCAATCGGTGCATCGGATGAGATGAATACAATGGATATGTTGGAATGCAAGGTAGTCAACATCATCCAAGAAAATATACTACAAGCACATGTCATCTACTGCATTCTCTTCTACTGCTAATATGTTAAGTCAACACATCTTATTAAATGCTTCAACGATACACCAAAGCTAACATTATTAACTAACTTGCATTAAAGAGGATTATTTTATTTCATTTTAAACTAGGGCTACAACAGCAACCTATGTTTCTGGTGCTTATAAAAATCTAAGAAAATTACAGTAGCATAGTACTACTCTAAATAGACTACCATAAAATTTTCATGGCGTTTGGATAAGTAAAATAGTCTACACAAAAATGACAGGGCATGGCAGAATTATGAACATAAAAATACTTTGAACTGTGAAAAGTGTCAAACAATAGAGTTAGTATTTTTCCTAGGTGCTTCATAGCATACAATGACTGTACAAAAATTATCACATGCATGTTTTATACAAAGTTTGCTCTCTAGCTAAAATAACAAAAATCAGCCATTAAAGGTACTTGAACTACACCAAAAAAATTTTCCACAGCTCATGCATGAAACATATTTTTCCTAGAAAACACATTACATAAGATTAACAAACTTGGAATCATATTTTTCTGAAGTCTATAGATTTTTCTACATATTTTTTAAGTTATCAGCAATATACATGATTAAATAAAGTTCTATAGAAAAGTATCTCAAAAATGACATGCAATAATTTTTCCAAGTAGATCTGGTGATAAGGAACCTAGCAAAATTTGTTTCAACAAATTTGGAGCAAATTTGAGTACCCAAACATTTTCCAGCCCATTTCTATTTTCAAATAATAAAGAGAAATTGAAAACGAATTATTTCTACTCCTACTGGGCCGGCCCGTGGAAACGAACTGGCCCACGGCCACAACCGGCCTGCTCAGCCCGAGCGAAGGGGCGAGCAGCGGCCTGGCTCAGGGTTCGGCCCACGGCCATCGTGGCCCAGCATCGGCCGAGGCGAGACGCCACGCTTACGTCGGCGGCCAGGCACCACGGCGGCGCGGCATACCCGCGGGCGGGCGCTTTCTGGCCACAGCAAGCCACGGGAAGGCGCGCACAAGGGTCGCGGGGGCAGAGCGGTGCAGATGCGCGAGAAAAGGATGACAGGGTTGGAGCGGGTCGCCTGCGCGGGCACGAGCTCCGGCGAGCTTGCCGCGGCGGAGCGGAGAAGAAATCGGCCACCACGGCCTCTCACCTCGTCTACGGCAGCCACACGCGGGCGCAACCGAAGAGCTTGACGAGGCGGAGCAGCCGGCGGGAGGAATCGGGGAATGAGGCGCGGGAGGAGGAGCAAATCACCGGCGGAGCGACAGCGGCGCTCGGTGGCGAAGCTCGCTATGCGCGGGAGGAGCTGCTGCGGCTGGCTGAGTGGGGAGTGCTGCGCTCGGACAGCTTGAATGCGGAGCTGCGGTGGCGTGATATCGGCGAGGCGCGCGTGCTTGCGGGGGCCACGGGACGCCACCCGGCCGGCGTCGCCGGCATGCGCTCGCCACGCGGCGCGGCGTGCCTGACGCGGTCGGGCGCGGCGCGCGGGAGGAGAAGACGGCGCGCAGGAGGACTGGGCCACGGCGATCGAGCTGGGCGAGGCGAAGGCGGGGATGCGGGGTGGATGCTGGGCCGGCTTCGGCAGGCGGTCCAGAAGCGAGGCGGTGGCCCGCGAAGAAAAAAAATACTTTTCCAAATATAGTATCAAGGAATTTTTACATGCCATCTTTCAAATATTATTTTGAGCAAGAAAATGACATCTTTTGAAAATAGTCCAAAAATGAAAGTTGCTTAGAATTTAATTCTCTACAACTTTGCTTTTAAGACCAAAGCCAAATTCTTTCTAGATTTTGAATTGTAAGATCAAAGTCCACGTTTTAGCTCAAAACCCTAATTTTGGGGAATTTATTTTTGAAGCCAAATTTCGAATTAATTTGAATACAACCTTGCTCCAAAAATTTGAACTAAACAATCCTAGATGATTTACAATAGTAGCCAACCATGTTTTACTAACCTAGCAAGCAAAATCAGGGCAAAACAAGTCTAACAAAGGTATGCAACATTCAGGTTTCACAACGTGTTTCAAATGTTTCGAAGCAGTGTTTCAATTGTTATTTACATGATTAGGCATGTGTGATTAGAATGCTTGATGATGCATGATATGCATGATTTGCAGTGACTAAATGCAGGCATAACACAGGGGTGTTACAAAGAGGCCGCAACCAAGATAGCAAAACAAGAAAAACGGCGCTTCAACGAGATGGTCATCTACACGCTATGGAACATATGGAAGGAAAGAAACAGGAGAATTTTTAACAACGCCAACGAGTCGGCAATGCAAGTGGCGTTAAGGGTAAAAGAGGATATCGAGCAAAGAAAGATGGCTTTAGCTTGGGGAGGGGGCAATATCGCGGGAGGCATCGTGTAATCCTAATGGGGGCAATGCCCCTCTTGCACTGTACGTAAACTTTTTACCCTTCTTAAGGCAGAGCTCCTGCCATTACCTTAAAAAAATAATGTCTCTATCCCTTGGGATCAAATCTGGTGGATTCTTTAAAGATCGTTTTAACAGTGTGTAATGCTAGCATTGATGCCATGATGCTGTGTAATGCAGCAGCAAATTGCAGAGCCAAAAGATATACCTATGAAATTTGTACTTATAACAAGCTGTGGGGTTTGTTTCTCTAAATTTACTTATATCATGAGGATTTATGTGTAACCTTTTGTAGTCAAGCATTACTTGCCAAAAAAATTTAATAGCTGTGGAATGAGTGTATAGGACCCACACAAATGGAAAATGAGAATGGCGTGTATTACTTTGCTGGGTTACTCCACTTGGTGACAAGTCGATTAGATAGCAGTGTCTTCATGCAGCTCCAACCAGTGTACCAGTCCTTCCCATAACTCTGTTTTGCTTTACTTTTATTTCGACTGATTAAAATGAAAAGTAGCTACTTAGTAACCGTCAAACATAGCAGGAGTATCAAAACAGCAGGAATTCACTGAGAAAGAGTACCCAATCGCGTCTCGTGACAGTCCACTGGCTTCAGCAGCATCAATAAGCTCTTGTTTCATCATAAAATCTTTCCCGCTAGCCTTCTCCGCACTTATATTCATGCGCAACACTAAAATAACCACTGGCGATCTCAAAGAAAAAGTCTAGGCCCTGACACCTCTTATCTCCTCCCCTTACATTAACAGCCTCGACGGCTCTCCACAGGAAACAAACGGGCCTCCGATCCACTGGCCAGACGCGGCAATTTTCTAGTGGGAACATAGCCTCTAGCTAAGTTTGTATTAGAACATTCCTAAGGAATTAGGAACAATCTCCAAAAAAAAGGAATAATTGACAGGACGCAAGAATTCCACAGCAGAAGTTCAGAACCATGTTCAGTGCCCACCATAGCACTCAACAATGTCCAAAACTGCAAAAGTTCAAAACAATAGCACCCTACAGCTGAAACAGTGTCCATAACTGCAAATGTTCAGAACCATAGCACCCTACAGCTGAAACAGAGTCAATAACTGCAAAAGTTCAGAATCATAACACCCAACAACTCCAATGCCCAAAAGTGCAAAACTTCAAAATCAGATCGTAAGAAGATTGCTATGCAGGTTGGAGCATAGCAAGTCCAACAACAGAAGCACCAGTTCTCAAGTAGTATTGCCCCTATGCAAGGAAACATACTCTGTCTCTCAACTTCTCTATTTTAACTTCTCCTTTGGAAGTTTCTCTTCGAGTTTATCTCTGAGCCCCAAAATAAGAGAATCAAGTTCATTTGTCGCATTACGAATATCATCTAATTGAGACTTGACAGCCCGTTCTTCTTCCAAGATAATACTTGCTCTCAGTGCCATCTCCGGCAAAGGAGAATTTGGATGAAGAATGCCTGTAAGATTCTTACTGCATAGAAGAAGCCACATATTATACGCTGTCAACAAAGTCACCTGTTTCTTGTCAATGTCAACCAGCTGACTTAAGTTGCCATGTTTGAAGTCAGCAATTGCTTGATGAGGTTCTGCCATAGTAGTAATGAGGAGAGTACCCATGAGGTTACGAGAAATTGTCTGTCTCCTTGGACCAAAATCATCTATAACTGCTGCCATCATAGGCTCTTGTCAGGATCTGTCTATCAATTGCTATCCGTAGGCCTAGTGTTCCGGTACCAAGACTTGCAGCAGAGATCATAGTTTCATGGCCTTCTCTTCTAGATCCCGTGGCATTGCCTCTTTTCCATGCCATTACAGATGGGATGCCTCGCATCATGGTACTCACCACGAAAACTGAATCTCTGCCACCAGAAGCAATTTCCTTGATTCCATGAAGAATTGTCGAAGTATTGACCAGGCATCCAGGTATGGCTAAAAGAAATGCCACCCTCTTCTCCTTCTCTTCCTCCTCTTCCTTTTTCTTCTTCTCCTCCTCCTTCTTCCAGATCACAGCATCCTCAGGGCTAAGGGCTTTCTCTTCCTCTAAAGCCTTCTGCTCATCATTCCTTTTGTGTTCAGTAGCTTCATTCTCTTCTGCAGCTCTCCTTTCCTTCTCTGCCTTATCAACAATCTTCACACCAAATCCACCAAAGATTTTTGCTAAGCCACCACCAATAGTAGCCATAGAATTGGCAAGTTTTTCAAACTCAGAAGCAAAGTCGACTTTCCTGAAATTTAAAATGAAACTAGTCGGTCAACAGACATAGCCATCAAAGAGCATTAGTTGGACTTGTCAAATCAATAAGCAGCACGATTACAACGACTGCAACAGCCAAAAAGAATATAAGAGTACTCTAAAACCTAGTTTCAACTAGTCAGTCAACCAACAGAGAGCATTTAGTTACACTTGTCAACTCAATAAGTAGCAAAATTAGGCCTCCTCTAAAAGTAAGAGATAAATCTATCTCTAATGTACCATGTCATCACTTTTTATCAACAATGTAGTACCAATTACGTGGACCCCTACAAGTATATGTTATTTTATTATTTCATAAAAAGAGACGAGAGACATCTCACTTGATTGGCCCCACAATTATGCCTGGGAGTTTATGTAAGGCTATCTCACTACTTCTCTCCTCCACATCAGGAAAATTTAAATAAGAGCTAGCTTCTTAGAACAAACAATAAACAAGAATTTAACAGTACTACTTCTTAGAAAGTAATAGCCCTCTCACACACAGTTTGTGCAAGATGAAAAACTAACAGCAAACTAGACGAACAAAACCATAATCCCCAGTTGCCAACGATGCAGAATTTATAGCAACCGCGCACAAGATGAAAAACTAACAGCAACTGGTACCTAGCCATGGATTGCCACAACTAATGTTAGGCAAGTGTGGCTAAGAAATGGCAAGCCACACTTTGTGCCGTGCCTAAGAAAATCTTGCCACACTTTTTCACTCTACTATGACATGTGGAACCCAAAAGAATCTTGCCTAAACCTAGTTGCAAACTAAACACTTTTGCCAATTTGGTCAAACATGCCTAAGGTCAGGTGTGGCAAAGTGTGGCTAGGGACCAAACACCCAGTCCTCATTACGAGCAAGGCAGCACATATTCTGGCTAACATAACTGACACGATAGCGACTTCAATCCCCACTGAGAGTAAAACACGTAATCATCAGCTTCTAGATGAAATCATCTAGTGATTACCTATCCTGCAACCACGGCAATCTAGCATATATTCTTATAGGTATCCTGAACCACAGTAGCCAGCAAATTCACCACCAAACCTACGAAATTACCAAATTATCTCTTCGTGTTGTGACGGTCTGGTCCCTCCGCGGCTGTGGCGGCCCTCCTCGTAGCAGTCATGGTCCGCACTAGGGCTGGAGCTGGACACGGGACCTCGGATGTCATGGGGGCCGTGCGCTTCGGTGCACCCGTGGCGGTGGCGCGGGCCACAGGTACGTCAGACGCGCCTACTGCTCGGGCGAGCGCGGCTGCCTTCGCGGCCCCGGTACGCCGCCAGATCTGGGCCGACGTGGAGGAAGCGATGGCTGCAGCGCCTCCTGGCTCTCCGCGCACACCTCCATTGGCCCGAGGGTTCTGCGGTTGTTGTGGGGCGCCAGCAGTCGAAGGAGCGGGGGCCGTAGGAGAGGCGGCGGGCACAGAGGTGGCAGTCGAGGAGGCCGCTGACCGAGAGGTGGTGGTCGTCGAGGAGACTGTGGACCGAGAGGTGGCCGTTGAGGGGGCGATGGCCCGCGCGGTGGTCGTCGGAGAGGATGCGGTGCTCCGAGAGGTAGCGGTGGCGGGTGCTACGTCTCTTGGCCCGTCATCCTCGTCCTCCATGGCGGGAGGCAGGGGCGGCCGTGGTGGGCCGAAGCCAGCGGTTGCCATTGGAGCGGACGCCTTCACGGGGGAGGCGGCGAACGAAGCGGTAACCGTCGGGGAGGCGGCGGCGGTTTCGATCCCCAAGGGAGAGGGGGCTCGCGATCGTGACAACGGTTACGATTTCGAGATGGCATCCATCCCCACGAGTCGGTGACATTTTGTGGGGTCTACCGACGATGAGACGGCTGTAAAACCACCGCACTCCGGTTGGGCTCGGGTGATCCCGGCGGTTCAGATTCGCTCCAATTCCATTTGGATTGGAGGGGGGAATCAAATTCCTACCAATGCAGAAGGGATTATTGGGCAACAAGCCAAGAACCCTCTCCCCGGGCGAACGCCAGAGGCGGCACGGACCTTGCCTGCTGGGGGAATTTTTTATATTTTCAGTCCTTTTTATTTAATATTTTAATAATAATTGCACCTAAATTTTTTTTTGCGGATATGACCCTTTTGATGGCGTCGGTGCCGCTACCGCGACCAAATAACGCTGTCGCGCCACATGCATTGGTGCGATAACACCTGCCATGTTAAACAATGTTTCTGACGTGGAAACCCTTGTCGCGCCACTCCCGTTGGCGCGACAGTATTGTTCTGTCGCGCCAACCGGAGTGGTGTGTCAAGGCTCAAACTTAGAAAAATCATAATTCTTCAATACGACGTCGGATGAAGATGATTTTTATATGAAAATTATAGATCTCGACGATATCTACAACTTTCTAGTTTTTAGTTTTTTCATTTGAGAAAGTTAAGATGCTCAAAAAAATTATATAAATTTTCAGCAGCATAATAATCGCGTACTATCTCTTGTCGCATTAGAAAAATAGTATATTCTTTGTATAGTGTCCAATAAAGATACTTTTCACCAAAGTTGTAACTCTCAATAAGATTTATAACTTTGTAGTTTTGAGTTTTTACATTTGAGGTCGTTAAGATGCTCGAAAAAATAAATATAAAATTTTAGCAGTATACCTGGGCTGAAATTTTATATTATTTTATCGAGTATCTTAACGACTTCAAATGTAAAAACTCAAAACTATAGAGTTATAGATTTCATTGAGAGCTACAACTTTGGTATAAAAGGAATCTTAATTTGACACCATACAAAGAGGATACTATTTTTCTAATGTGACAAGCGATAGTACGTGATTATTATGTAGCTGAAATTTTATATAATTGTTTTGACCATCTTAACATCCTCAAATGGGAAAACTCAAAATTAGAAAGTTTTAGATCTCGTCGAGATCTATAATTTTCATATAAAAATCATCTTCATCCGATGTCGTCTCGAAGAGTTATGATTTTTCTAAGTTTGAGCCTTGTCATGCCACTCCCGGTGGCGCGACAGAACAATTAGCCCTGAGCAAATTTTATCGAGAACCGAACCGAACTAACCGAGAACCGAACCGAACTAACCGAGAACCGAAATTTCGGTTACCTGTTCGGTTCTCAGTTCTTAGGAACCGAACTTTGTTCGGTTATATCGGTTCCTCCCCTCGGTTAACCGAAATAACCAAAGAACCGAACTTTTTTCTGATGTCTGAGCTTGAGGAGAACATTGACCAAGAGATCAGTAATTGGATTGTGAACTTGTGATTTGTGAATACGCTGATGTGTTGGTTGTGGTTATTTGGTTGTGACTTATTGATTTGCATATGTTGCCATGTCATTTATGCCTTGAAAACAGCCAAAATGCTGCTGAATTTTTCTACTGTAACCTGTTCAATAATTGGTCGGTTAGTTCGGTTGGAACCGAGAACCGAAGCGAACTAACCGAAACCGAACTTGGTCAGTACCGAGTTTTTTGAAGAACTGATCGGTACCGAGTTTCCTGGGAACCGAACTTCTTCAAAAACTGAAGAATCGATCGGTTCGGTTCGGTAAAACCGAACGCCGTGGCCTAAGAACAATACTCTCGCACCAACGAGAATGGCGCGACTAGGTTTTACACGTCGGAAATGTTGTCTAACGTGGCAGGTGTTGTCATGCCAATACATGTGGCGTGACAGCGTTGTTTGGTCGCGCCAGCGGCACCGGCGCGACCAAAAGGGTTAGATCTGCAAATTTTTTCAGGTGCGATTATTATTAAAATATTAAATAAAAAAGGATTAAAAATAAAAATTCTCCCCTGCTGGGTGGAGGGGGATTCAGGATTCTCATGTGGATTACAGAAGAAGCAGAAGCTAGGCTGTTTTTTTTTTGACAACAAACACATTTTTATTTCAATAGCATCTAGCTGTTAATACCATTACAGATTCAATGGTGTACGTGAGGTAAGGGGGTGTTTGGTTGCTCCTCCTAAACTTTAGTCGTTGTCCCATCAGATGTTTGGACATATGCATAGAGTATTAAATATAGATTAATTACGAAACTAATTGCATAGTTTGCGACTAATTTGCGAGACGAATCTTTTAAGCCTAATTAGTCCATGATTTGATAATGTGGTGCTGTAGTAAACATGTGCTAATGACGGATTGATGAGGCTTAATAAATTCGTCTCGTGGAGTACTGACAGATTCTGTAATTTGTTTTTTTATTAGTATCCGAACACCCCATACGACACCCTCATGTAACACCTTCTAAATTTTAGTCACGGGATCAAACACCCCCTAGGTTTAGGTTTGAACAGATACATGCATCAGCTGGAGCCATGTGCATGGATTGAAAGTCTAGAAACGCCTGCCGTGCAAGAGTATGGGCAGTTTGGTTTAGGCTTCTTTCTATCTTGAATGTCCCTGTAGTTCTCTGTTGAGTATGGTTGACGAAGAGTTGTGTCAGATGTTTGATTCTCCAATCCGGAGGGTTGGAGTAGTCAGACGAATTGAAAAATTCAACCAGAAGCTCCTGGTTATCGGATAGGAAGCTTGTGTGGTGTAACTGTAGCCGATCAGTAATCACTGCCGCCAGTGCCAGAGCCGCCGCCTCAGCCATCAAGAGACTGAGTCCAACATGGCCGCCTTGATGTAGATGTTTTGCGTCGGCTGTACCTGGGTATTGATAATGAAGATTCCAATTCCAGCTTTTCTAGGAGTGGACGGTACCTGATCCGGCATAGTCGAAGCATCTGTGAAGCATCGAGATCCTTGTAGCAATGCTGGAAGCGAGACATTGAATCTATGTATGGAACTTGAGATTTGCCTGTACGCCTGTGTTGTTGAGGATCCAATTCCTGCAATGAAGTCATTCATACCTGAACGTGCGACTTGCATTGTGTTGTGCAGTGACTGCTGGTTCATGTATTCCTGCTGTGTGATGGTGTCAACTGCATCAGTTCCTGCAATAGTAGAAGGAGTACCTTGCCTTGAACAGTTCAGGTTGCTATGATGTTCCAGCTGTGGATTGTTGGCCGGGATGATGGTGGTGGCATCGGCTTCTTCCATGTTGGCGTTGGAGTTTCCTTGCTGTGCCTGTTCATCTGGTGCCACCGTTTCGGAGTTGGTGGTCGTGATATAAGCAGCGACTGCATGGTGTACCTGCCAGGCAGTCTGGGGAGCAGAGGCTGGATTGGAGCTGAGATGGAGCACACGCACTTGGGTAGGAGCAGAGCAATCAGGTGGCCCAGCTATGGACAAGGCTGCACTCGCACATGCTGGAGCTCTCTAGCTGTGCGTCTTGGACTCTTGTTCAGCACAAGGACGTCTACCAGTGCTGTTGCTGGCCAAGACCTGTATGAGCATGTCTATGGTGTTTTAATGTGGTATTTCTTTTAGAAAAAATCTACGTAACACCTAATTATTAAGGGTGGACTACTTCACCCCTTAAACTATAAAACCAGATTTTCTACCCTGAATATTCCAAAACCGATCAAATAACCCCACGAGCGGTTTTGGACAGTGGGTTTGCTACAGTGACGGTGGTTTTATCCTTTTCTTTTTTATTTATTTTCGCTGAATCTTTAAAAATCATAGTAAATCACAGAGAAATCATAAAATAGAAAATTCAATTTTGTTGGACTCCACATGAGTAGATCTACACAGTGAACATATAATATGGTATGCTTTAGTACAAAGTTTTTACTGTAGCTTTAAATCTATGTTTTTCTATAATTAATTGGAATAATTTATAGCTACAACTTCTTTGGTTCAATTGTGGTGAAATTTTTATGGTAGGCTAATTACTATATGCTTGAACTATAGTAAAAATTTCATACTCATTAGATTATGTATAACTTAGTTATAGATTTATTTAGGTTTATGCTTGTTAAATCTATGCTTTATTTATAACTAAGTTATGCATGATAATGAGTATGAAATAATCTTAATAATTAGCCCACCATAAAAATTTCACCACAATTAGACCATAGAAGTTGCAGCTATGAATTATTCTAATTAATTATAGAAAAAGCATAGATTTAAAGCTACAGTAAAAACTTTGTACTAAAGCATACCATATTATATGTTCACTGTGTAGATCTACTCATGTGGAGTCCAACAAAATTGGATTTTCTATTTTATAATTTTTCTGTGATTTACTATGATTTTTCAAAGATTCAGCGGAAATAAATAAAAAAGAAAAAAGACAAAACCACCGTAACTATAGCAAAACCACCGTCCAAAACTACTTTGGATTATTTGACCGGTTTTGAAAAGCTCAGGGATAGAAAATCCAATTTGTTAGTTTGAGGAGTGAAGTAGTCACTCTGAATAGTTGAGGGGTTATGTAGACATTTTTCCTATCTTTTTGGACTAATTGATTATAGAAATATGTGATTTATATGTGCTGGCCTGCAGTTTATGGTGTTTATGGTGTGTGCTGGCCTGTAGTTTCAAATATTACTGTTATACTTATGTATGTGCTCAGATGATAACTTGGTTCAATTTATGTCTGCTTGTGCTTTTTTTTTGGGCCTTTCAAATGAATTCACCTTGAAGCAGTAACTTGCAGAAATATGTGACTCCAGTTTGGTTATGCTACAATTACACTTCTAACACTTATAACTGTACATTTTACTATAGCCTGTTCGCTTGTTGGTTTCAGCCAGGGCTTATCAGCCAGCCAACAGTATTTTTCTCTCACAACAAATTAGCACCAGCCGAGCTTATCAGCCCAGAAACCAACCAGCGAACAGGCCGTATATTATCTCATTGAACAATCTGCTCAGAGTATTTGTTGTTTGGCATGTTTTGTGTGCCCCTTCTTGCTGCCAAGCTGTAATTGTACATTGTTATATTATATCTCCTCGATATCATTTTGTAAGGGCATGTTTGGAACGCAGGAATCAAAAACACGGGAATAGGAAAAAACGTATGAATGGAGTGAATGTGTAGTGGTAAAACAGAGGAAAAAAAACGCGGGAAATAACTAGAAGAGGTGTTTGGAACGCAGGAATCTATAACACAGGAAAAACGCAGGAATTAACAATATTTTTTTGTCTCTTCTCTTGCTCTCTCGGCTTTGCCTCGGGCTTCCACCAAAACTTCAACTTGGGCTGGATTCTTTTATTCCTACGTTTTGTGGACAGATGCCTTCCTTTCCTATGGAATGGAGAGCTGTGTTCCTACATTCCAAACGCATCTACAGTATTCCTTTCCATAGGAATGCCAATCCTCCATAATTCTTTTAGAAATCCTCCATTCCAAACATGGCCTAAGCGTCTGAACAATCTGCTCATCGACCCTGTTCGCTGGCTCGTATCTGGCTTATAAGCCATGGCTTATCAGCCAACGAACAATATTTTTCTCTCACACCAAATCAGCCAACAGTACTTTCAGATATAACTTATAAGTCAAACCAGCCCAAACGAACAGGACGTATTTGGCTTTGGCATGTCTTTGTGTGCCCTTTCTTGCTGCCGAAACTTGGCAAAAAGGAATCAAGGCGCATGACAAGCAGCAGGCCCCTAATGTACTGAACCGTATATAACTATGGTGAGTAGTTCAATTTTTGTAACTACTCATTGTCATATGAAGGAAATGGAGGAATAAATAACTATTATCATTTTTTCATGAATTTTATTGTTCTTATGGAAACATATAAAGTCACTTGGTTGTTTTAAGTTGTGTGTATGAAAAATATGATTTGATATGATTAATATATCTTAGAAAAATCATTTTTTTTGTGGAATTAAATGAAAATAAAATTTATATGAAAATTATAGATCTCGACGAGATCTACAACTTTCTAGTTTTGAGTTTTTTTCATTTGAAATCATTAAGATGCTCAAAAAAAATAATAACATATTTGAACTTAAGGGCATTTTTGTCTTTTCGCATCTACAGTTTGACGGCGTTTAGAGTCTGAACTGACGGAAGTGGCATGGAGAACACGAAAAAGTTAGAGTGGTGGCACTGAAGACCGCTGAATTTTTTCAAAAATACACATAGAATTGTGATCTTTTATAATAGCACACAGGAAAAGTCTCAAAGTTTATGGGTCGTTTCGTGTTCGGTTCCGGACAGGCGATATTGACTGGTGAGTCGAGCGGTCGCAACGCAAGGCACTCGCACAGTCGCACCCTACATAGCACCGATACGTCGGGGTGGTCTCCTATCCCGTATCGGATACATAGGCCGTGTTTGATTGCGGGCCGTCGGCTTGGCCGAGCCCGTGGGCTGCAATATGTTGTGTTTGATTTGCTGGGTCCACCAATGAGTTAGGTTCGCCACTGGCTCTCAGAAAACGGAATCCAGGTTCGTTTTCCGACTGGCTTGAGCGCTGCGAGAGCTGCGTGCGCACGCTCGAGTCACCTCCCGGTGGCGTGGAGTTCACGGTGACGGTGCGGGAGCTGCGTGTTCTGGGCCGTGGCGTTCGTGGTGGCGCGGAACCCGGCGGCGGTGGGGGAGCAGCACGCGGGACCGTCGCACCCTAGGTAGCACTGGTATTATAACCATGTCTGGAAAAAAATAAAATGCGCATAAAGTAAAACATTTTAGTAATGATGCATGAAAAATGTATATGTGCCATTTTACATGTTAGCTGTCACGTGTGGGGTAGCTAGATCTAGTTATTTGATTGTTTCCTATTTATCCTAATGTCTATTAATATAAAAAGTTATGAACTAACTAATAACAATTATATCCGTCTATTACCTCCTGTGTGGTAATATGGGCATGCAGACCTTAGTGGATTTATTTATCCGGCCAGCAATGAGATTTAATATAGATGTAAACTTTATTGCATTGAGAATTTTTCAGCTTCCGTGGCATGGCAACGCACGGGAACAGACCTAGTATAGATACAACTTTAAAAAAAGTACAAAATGGCAATAAGCAAGCTAGTCTTACATTACACATATCGCATACGTCCTGGTGGGCGTTGCTCATGGATTTTTCATCCTCAAGGCTGGACAACTGTATTTTCTTCATCCAAACTCTGTTCCTCCCTGGTTAAAATCCCAGCATGCGAAAGCAAGGCCCACAAATGAGTAAGAAACTCCCCACCATTTGCCAGATGCTGTATATGATCCCTTGCATTGTCTGATGGAGCAATGTACAGTATCATCTCGGTCCAGAGATCTACCAGTACCTTCCAGCACCTGGCAGGACCTATTTCTTCCAGCTGCTTCCCAAGCAGTATCCCCTTCACAAAAGTTCCCTGATGTCGAGGTAATAGCTGGTTGAAATTTTTCATCTTTCTATACTTGCTTTCAAGTGATATCTCTTCCCGTAGGAACTCTAGGGCATCCTTCCTTACTCCATGAAAGCACGCGGTAGTGTCCAAGTGATGGTCAGGAAGCAGTTCTGGGACAAATGCCAGTAAGTATGCACAGTATCTTGACAGTGATCTAGCGATGTTAAGGTCATCATCACTTACACTTGTCTGTTCCGCCGTGACTGACTGATGCACATGTATGATCTCACAATACTCTGTTGCAATGTGCCAAATTAACATGGAGTTGGCATGGTTTTCCTGTCTGCATGCCCATATAAGCCTATCATATTGACCATTGCGCCTCAAAGATGATGCTCCATTAGACAGCTGACCAGCATTGCGTTTCAGAGTTTGAGCAACTGCCAACTTCACATTGTCAGACAACCTAATGCGGTCTGGCCCCTTAATACCTGGGTTACTGATACCTCTCGAGAAGGATGTTTCCTGGCACTGAAGAATCTTTGCGGAGATACACCAAGACAGAGTTCCTAGCATGTCATGTGTAAATGATCGGCGGTGTAAATCCTTGAGTAATGAGAGCTGACCAATCTTGTTTTGCCACCGTCCAAATAACTGCGGAAGCCTATCCCAGAATAGGCAACCAATGTCACAAGTGCCGTCTAAAGAACACTCAAGCCGACAAATAGATCGTAGCTTAGCCCAATCGGATGACAAATAAACATACAGTTGTAGTAGCTCTAGTGCCAGAAGTAGCCCCATGAATACTTTACTAACATTTTTGTGCTTTAAAATTGACCATAGTATTGCATAACAATAAAAGACTGATTTAATGATACTTTGGATTATGATAGGTTTACCCAATCTAGTGTTGAAGGAAGCAGAGCTGGTAAACATGTGATCATGAGCAAAAACCAATTCTGCCTCAATCACCCGGAATGTAGTTCTGTAATTCTGTTCTACATTCAACAATCCATGAAAAATAAGGTCATGAGTTTTCTGAAGCTTGGATTCAGGACAAGAAACCCCAAAGAAACGCCTCCTTAACAGCTGAAATAAGGCAAAGGACAGGGAAAGTTCCTTCAATTGTGCATTGATCCCTCTATCAAGCCAGATGTCGCTGACAGTTATCTTATCACCTACCAATGGAAACCTTCTTAATACATCACTTGATACACTTCTCCAAGATACAAGGTAGTTGTAGCCTTTTAGTGTGACAGGGTCATAATTGGTAGTCTTTTTGTGCTCATGCTTCATATACTCTGCAAGATACAGGCTTCGATCGTCTGAGAAACTACTTGCTGTCTTACTCGCATAAATCCTTCCAACATTCAGAGATAGAGTAAATACTAGTAGGAAAATATAAACTAAATCCAGGAATGTCTCGAGTTTTAAATGGACCTTAAGCATGGCAAAGAAGTTAATCACATACAAAAGTTGCTGAACAAAATGCCTCCAGTACTGCTCGTTGTCTTCTATGACATAGGCCGTCATACTATTTGTACCACCAAGGGCCACGAGTAACGCAACAGACCAAATATGAAACAACTCACCATTAACTGAAGACAACTGCATAAGACCAAGAGTGTAGATCACCACAGAGGGTGTCGTAGTGTAAGCAAGCCAGAGCAGGTATTTGATGAATGAACTGTGGCAACAGCGTCTCCACCAGCCAAATATAATCTGAATGGCGAAAAGTATTATTGAAAGAGGCACAAGAACTTCAGCTTGGGTCATGGCCCCTCTCTCGCTGCGCAACCAGGACATGAAAGTATCCCATTCGTGTGTCATGTTCGTTTGCAACCCATTTAGTTGCATTACATCTGCTCTGGCCATACTTGCTCGCCCAGACTGGATCCTGTGTATTAACAACATTACAAAAACTAACTATCCGAAGACAACTAAATGTGTAGCATGTCAAGAGAAGTGTACATACCTTGAAATGGAAGTTCAGAAGGTAAGGTCCGGACTCAGGAGATGCAATGTAGCGTTAGTATCATCAGTGCTTCAGAAGTAACATGCATGTCCCTTATAGTTAGGAGACAGATTTCTTGCAAGAAGTGTATAACTTCACCGCATAACGCCAGCAGAAACAACATGAGAATTGTCCAAGAGAAGTGAACAAACATGTATTGCTTTCGACCGGCATGTGTATTTGTCTTCTTCAGTAGAGGAAACTGAAAGAAGCAACAAACAACATGAACACTGTCCAAAAGATGTGAAAAAAAAAAGTGTATTGCTATTGACTGTACTCTTTAGATTCCCAAGTCAATATCAGAAATGAGCTGATCATTAGAAACAAAATTGTTTGGTTCCATCTGTACAACATAATGTACTCTTTAAACCGGCCATCCGGTCAATATCAGAAACGAGCTGATCATTAGAAACAAAACTGTTTTGTTCCATCTGTACAACATAATTTGAATCAGGCAATATCAAAATTTAATGGAAACTACCTACAAGGCTACATCAATAGTAAAAAAAAGAACGAGCAATTAACTACAATTTCGACGGGCACGGTTGAACTGGGTATCTATAGGCATGTCATTGTCAACCATAAACACCAAAACGCAGAGGAATCAAGTAATTTTGCCTCCATTTCCTCACTTTTGAATGCAGCCAAAGGAGCAGCCGAGCAGGGACAACGACTCAGATCGATTGACCCGTGCAAGAGGTGCGAAGAGTTCGCGTCATTAGTTTACATCTCAGCAAATAAGTTTTTATCCGGTCCTCACATAGAATCCAAAATCCATACTACTCGGTTGTGCAATTTTTTTCCCAAAGCGTGCAATGGCACGTGCTTCATTAAGAGGAGTGGGAACAAAGTACAGTTAGTGCTACCCACGGCGAGGTGCCATAGTTAGCGGACCGGAGGAACACTTACACAAATCACCGGCTTCAACGGTGGTGCTAAGAGGTGTACTAACTGAGGAAACTAATTGCGCGACAAGAGAAGGGGAAGCCGCGACCACTAAGTAGCAAGAGCAGTCAGCGACGCAAGGCAGCGGAAGCCCGCAGCGATCCAGGCGTCAGCTTCCTCCAGAATGAGCGCGACCAGCTGAGACGGCGTCTTCGTGATACTATCAAAAGTATGTCAATTCCGCTCCTTCCAGACCATCCAGGAAACAAGCAGCACCAATGAGTCGAAGCTGCGCCTGAAGCGCTTTGGGATGGACGATCTCGTGCTCTGCCACCAATCCACCAGACAAGAGTCATCAGATGGCACCAGGTGCTCCAGCCCCGCCCTAGATAGCAGCCTGTGCCAAACTTCGCGAGTGAACACGCAGGAAGCCAACAGGTGGTCGGTGGTCTCATCCTGCTGGTCACAGATTACACATGCCGCATCTTGCTGAAGGCCATGGCGCATGCGGCGCTCCGCTGTCCACAAGCGGCCATGGAGAGCGAGCCAAAAGAAGAATTTGACCTTGGGCGGCACCGCCGACTTCCAAACATGCTTGGCACCAACCAAGGCAGTCATTCCAGTGAAATATGCCCTGTACGCCGACGACGCGGTGTAAGCTCCGTTTTCCGACCATTTCCAGATGAAACGATCGGAGTCCAATGGCGACAGTTGGATTACTTCGAGCTTCTCCCATAGTGAAACGTATTCACAGAGAACCTGGGCCGTTGGCGCGCCGGTAATGTCCCGCGCCCACTAGTGATTGAGCAACGCCACATACCGCGTCTTGATTCTTGCCGACGACGGCCGATCGTGGCGGAAGAGATTCGGTGCGGCGTGGCGAGATAGCGCCGTCCGGTAACCAGAGTCGATCCGTGTGCGCGCGGTGGTGCCGCCGCCAACCTGGGCGAGACCGATGCATTGAACATGGCCGTGACGGCGCGCTTCTGGTCTCGACGGCAGCTGTGCCCAGGCTGCATCAGGCCTTGTCCGGCACAGCCACACCCATCGAAGACGAAGTCGAAACCGAGCACCGGAGGTCGGCAGCCCCATCCGCCGTGCTCCTTGGGCGAGCAAACAATGGGCGAGCCACACGGCATCGACCTCCCGAAAACGGAGTCGCTGCCACTCCACGTAAATGCCCTTCGCCTTTTGTTAATTTGGTTGATGGCCCACGACGATGTTGCGGCGCGAGAGAAACGTGGATAGGGATGGCGGATAGAGTGGTCTCGAGTGAGAGTTGCTCTTCCGACGTTCGTCGGGAGCCCGCCTTCCGTGTGGGGATCTTAGCTGCCACAACATCGACGAGGCGCTGTTCGTCGGCGTGGCCGAGCTCGGATAGGAGAGTGGCGCACCTGTGTACTTTGTCGGAACTCCTGAATTCGACAAGGAAAGACCTGTTGCACCGCCTGGATGTCCTCCCCGGAGCAACGAATGGGGTCATTGTGCATTTGTCGAGGTTGGTAGAAAGACCGGGCGCCCATGAACAGCTCTAGAATCTGCCGGATGCGCTTGAAATCCCGAGCCGAGGATGCGGGAAAGACGACCAAGTCGTTAGCATAGATCGACGCCCGGACTTGGTGGCCCTATCGAGCGTGGCGTGAGCCTTTGCTTTCGGCGATCACCTCGGCGATGAGGGCATTTAAGACCTCCATGACGATGATGAACAAGAATGGCGGCAATGGGTCACCCTACCTTAACCCCGGTGCATGGCAAATCGGGCGTCCTGTGGCGCCTGTTAACGAGCATCTCGAGTGCTTGAGGAGCCCAAGATGGCGGAGATCCAATCACGCCAAATAGCAAAGGAAGACGATGTGCTCAAGCATCTCCGGAGAGAAAAGGCGGCGACCGTGTCAAACGCTTTTGCGAGATCCAACCTTGAGCAAGATTGTTGGACACCACCGAGCATTAAGCCAGCCGCATGCGAAAGCGAAACGGTCTGGGAAATTTTCATGTATCCGGCGCCCTGGATGAAGGTCAATCGATTGTCCTTCACAATCTGCGGCATTCTAGGCGCGCCAGCGCAGGGTGAGACCTTGGCGAACAACTTTCCAATGGAGTGAATCGGTAGATAGGCCTATAGTCCCGAGTCCAGTGGGTGCCTCGGTTTTATGCAAGAGGACCATGATCGCGCCATTGAGGGAGTGGAAGCTCGGAAATCAACCTCCCAGCGCGCAATATACGCGCACGACGCCGGGGCCAACCACCTCCCGTGCAGCCCGGAAGAAGGCTCCGTTAAATCCATCCGCCAGCGCCCTATCGGTAGGAGATTCCCGAACAATCCGCAACTTCCTCCGTGAGAAAGGAGCAACCTACTCGGCGAGGTCCACCGCGAATTTCCAACTGCGACAGATCAATCCGGTGTTGTCTCGGATCGAAGGCCGAACCGAAAGCGAGATCATTGTAATAGGAAAAGACTATGTTAGCTTTGACCTCCTCCTCACTGAATGTCTGGCCGTTATGAGTGATTGCAAACAAGTAGTTCTTTCGACGGCGGTGACATGCCTGGAGATGGAAATACTTGGTGCAAGCATCCCCATCCTGCAGGCCCCGAATCTTGGCACGCCGCTCGCCATGGTCCGCACTAGGGAGCCGAGGCCAAGGACGTTGTCTTTAGTTCGCGACGCAACTCAAGTTCGCCAGCGACAACATCCTTGTTTCTTGCGCGACGTCGAACTCATAGATCACGGCACGCGCCGCCGCAATTAGCTGCAGCCGGACATTGCCGATGCGGGTGGCGCACCAGCTCGAGAGAGCCCGCCGAGCACGCAGCCTTCCGGTCCAGGAGCGACATGCGTCCGCGTCAACATGGCGAGCTCCCAGCGACACGTCACGACATCCAAGAAGCCGTCGATCTTGATCCAAAGATTGGTCAAAGCAGAACGCTGCCGTGCGCTGCACGGCCGAGTTGAGCACGGCGGGAGCGGCGTGTGGTCGGAGCGATCGGACGAGAGGCACCGCAGCTTGGTTGGTGGCGGAGTATTGCTCCGACCATTCAACCATGGCGAAAACGCACGGTCAAGCCCGCTCCAAAGGTGGGGCGGTCTCTACCGCTTCGACCGGTGAAGAGACGGCCGAGAGATGTAGCTCTTCCGGTTGTAAGTCATCGAGAGCACTACGGGCGGCGCTTAAGACCAAGATGTAGCCTTCCATTGTTCTTGTCCGAGGCTTTGTAAATTAGGTTGAAGTCGCCACGCAGGAGAGCCACAGCTCGGGCAGCTGCGCGGATAGCGCGCAACTCTTGGAGGAAGGCGGCCTTGTCCGCCCCTAGCCGTAGGGTCAGAACGTTGGTCGACCACCGTGACTCGCCCGAGCCATCCAACGGCGCTAGTTTGACGGTGATCGAGAACCGGCCAGACGCACCGGAGTGAGGCGTTCCACGGTCCGGCGCCAAGCAACGACCGCAACCCCCCGTGATGCCAATCGCAGGAAGACCGATATAATCGAAGTCAATTCCTCGTTACGTCAATGTTCAATGATATAGAGAATGCGGCGACCTTGGACTCTTGCAGGCATACAATGGAGCTGCGCTATTGAGCGATGATATCCCTAACAACGCTATGACGCGGACGGCTGTTCAAGCCTCGTGCGTTCCAGGTGAGGATGTGGTTTGCACTCATTGAAAAACCCTTTTGGCAACGATGAGCAACAGGGCTCAATCGACTCACCGCCAAATACGCCCAACAAGCGCCACGAAGCGGGGAAGAGCTCATGATCGATGCTTTCTTGGAAGACGACAGCTGCTCGGCTCGGCGAAGGTCTCGTAGAATTTGGTTGAAATCGCGCGCATCCGGAGTGCGCGTGCGGCGTCATCAGCCTCTTTTGCCACTGTTCAACATCACACGCCTGCTTTGCTTTTCTTGGCCGCGGGTCGCGAAAGGATGACTTGCTACGAGCACATCATCTGCGACGAGGTACGAGGTCGGTGACATTACGCACAACGTGATGTGGACGCGGGCGCAAAGACGGATCAAAGTTTCACAAACGGCACTGAGGGATTCGATGAAGCCAAGCAACCAAGCGGATCTCAGAGCATGTCCGCAATGTACCGTAGCATTGGTTGATCAAGGCCAAGAAATGGGCCAATGGCCGAGGATGTGCCGCGACTAAGCATTGGCCCAAGAGGTTCTGGAAATGGGATTCCATGTTAGAAAGGCGGGCCCATGTCGGCAAAGCGCATGGGCAGCCCACACAGATCGCTAATCTCCACCGAGCGCGAGACCAATGGACTTGATGTATGTAGCACCGGTCGCGTCGGGAGGTGAGGGAGTTAGGCCCGAGCCTGGGTGGGAGGCCCAGGAAGGTGCTCGCACTCCAATAGCCATCCGAGCTCCCTAGGGCCGACGTCATCCTCCCCGGCCGCCGGGTCCACGAGAAAACCCGGACCACCACCGGGTCCAATGACAAGAAGATCGCGCACTGCGATCAAGAACCAATCTCGTCAGATTCTTGGGCGATGAAGCCTCGATTCCGGAACCACCGTCACCGTGGAGGCCGAGGAGTGAAGCGTCATCATGGACCAAAGACGCTGCTCCGGTGCTCGGTGGTCCACCTTTCCCGACTAGGCAGGTCATACGGCCGCTTCAAACAAAGATGGGGTCCACGGATCTTCCCAACTCCGTGTCTCTCGGGCGATGTAGACAGAGTGAGTCCACGAAGGGGTTAGCGGTGCTCAGATCTTCCGGCAACTTTTCGACCGGAGCTCGGGTCCAATGACCGCGACGAGTCCCGACCCATTGCACCGCCACCGACCAATCGATGTTCGTTCCCGTGGCACCGCCGCATGGCGGCCAATCATGCATGACGCCACGACCGGGCATGCAAACGACCCGACGAGGATGATACGCCGCAATCTAAAGGTGGGCCCACGTCCATTGCTGCCGAGGGCGATCGCTCTGTGCCGGCGAGCCAGACGATTTCGGCCCCGTGAAGAACGGTGTCCCCAAGGTCGAGGCCGTGGTGGCGGCGGTTGTGGTTCTTGCCACCACCACTATCGCCATCATCATCATCGTCGGGCTGCCATGCCCGTCGTCATCATCGGACGTGTGCCGGGTGATAGACCAATCTTGGAACTCGACAACCCGACAAGAACGGACCGTGTAGCGGAGGGCAAGGAGCTCCGTCATGTCCACCGCTGCCAGAAGCGGTGGCTCGGGATGGCTATGATCTTCTCGTCCGGACGAGCCTAGGGTGAATGCACCAGCAAAGAACGAAGAGCTCGTGGTCATCATCCTCGAATACGACCTCCGGTGAGGCGACCTCGACGCCAAAGACAGGGGCGTTCCCAAGATGCACCCGCGGCGATGGAGACGCTCCGAGCATGGGCGGGGCGTTCCTCATTCCGGACGAGCACCACTGAACGCGAAGGCGCTGCCGAGGCCCATGGATGTGCGCCTCCAAGGCCGCCAGTAGGGGTGAAGGGGTGGCATGGTGGCGTACCGTTCAAGACGAGGTCCCGATCCGGGCTCGCCAAAACGGACAATGAAGTCCTCCGGAACGTGACGATGGATTTTAAGGCCTCCGCGGGGAGTCGGTGATCGCAGAGGTGACGCTTCGGACCATGGCCGGCGTGACCACAGTCGCGTACCTCCAACGATAGCGACCAGCCACAGAGAGGTCCTCCTCGGTACGCCTCTAGCTCCGCAGAGCGAGGGATGACGACTATCTCCGTGAAGCGTCCCTCCGCCCGCGCACGACATCGAACACCGGGTTCAAATGCGTCGCGACCTCCTTGCCGAGATCATCGAGGTGGCGGCGGAGGGTCGGAGGTTCACAAAGACCGGTACCAAGGAGAGCGGCCAGATGGAGATCGACCGGCGGATGCCGTGTCATCACCATACGCCGCGCCAAGAGCTTTGGCGGAGTTCTCGCACGCCGCGGGCGTGGGGCGGCGGACGACGACGGCGTTATGCGGAGAGGCGGCGCGAGCGGCGGGCGCGCTTGCCACCGGGTGACGGAGCCCAAGCCGACACTCCCTGGCCTCGTGGCCTGGCTACTTGCAGAGGAAGCACCTTGCCCTCCAGACGCAATCCGCCTTGACGTGGTCACCTGCCAGGCAATTGAAGCACAGGCCAACTAGGTTCTTGGGGACAGGCTTTACCGGTTTGGGGGGCTCTGGACCTGGTAGAAGCCGTCAACATCCGGTGGGTCCGTGGGGCAGACGGGGTGGACGACAGCGGAGGCGACGTGACCGCGCGGTGGAGAGACGCAGGGATGAGTGCGACGCGCGTCCGCCAAGAAGCCACCGTCAGCAGCCGGAGCGCGAGCGTGCCGCCGCCTCCGCGGGCGGCGCCGGCGCGGCACCGCGACCTGCTTGCCCCTGCCCTCAGGTGGCGGGGAGGGGGGATCCGAGTCCACCGAGGCATCCGAGTCGGTGAGAGAGACCCTCTCCGCGAACCCGGCCTCAGAGCTCGCCGGGGAGAAGGGGGCCGCGAACGGGTTGAGACTCGACGTTCCGGCGAAGCGGCCCTGCAGGGAGTCCCACTCCTCAGCCTCCTCGACCTCATCTGCCCAGGAACGGCGAGACGGGGAGCCTCGTTCCAACGGAGGAGCCATGGAGGCGAGCAACGAGCGAAGTAGCGGCAGCTATGGTGGGCGGCGAGGCCGGGGTGGACGTCGGCGGCTGGGACTATGGTGGACGCCGGGGCCGGAGTGGCCACCAGGGGGGGGGAGCTCAGGCTCAGCTACTCCCGAGCGTATGCAGATGCAGTAAAAAAACGAGATCGTCACATGTATTCGGTTGTGCAATGCAATTATGCAACTGAATACAGTAGGTTCTGAACTCTGCAGGGCAATCGAAATCGATTCAACCCTGCTGAGGCTAGAACGCTTCCTCCTGCGCGGCATCTGAAGTGTGAGGCTTATGTACACACCTTGTTGGACCCGGCGTGGCGAGGGAGAAGCCGCCGATATGGGGCACTCCATCGAGGCGGAGAGCAACTCTATCGCAGCGGCAACCACCTCCGCCTGCGGGTTGTCGACAAGGAGGCGGGCGGCGAAGCTCGAGCTTCGCCTTCCGTGGAACCAACGGCGGAACGACGTTGCTCTGACCGCAGCGGCGCAGCCATGTCCGCGCAGTCGCGCACGCTGGCGCCGGCGAGGGAGAAGGCGGATCGTCCCCACCAAAACTGGGCTGTTGCGGGGGTGGTTATGGGCCGTCAGGAAGTCAGAGGCTTGTTTGGCATGGGCTCATGGGCTGTGTAGCTTATACTACTGCTCCCTCCATCCAAAAAGAACTTTGATGTTTTAGTTTTGTTCTATCTAAATCAAATTGTTGCAAATTTGACAAAATATATAGAAGTATTTTCTAACATTTATTATTATACTAAATAGATATACTATAAAAATATGTTGCATGGAGGATTGCATGGTATTTATTTAGTAATATAAACATTAGTTTTCTAGTGTATAAATTTGGTCAAACTTAGATAGTTTGACTTAGAACAAAATTAAATCAGTTTTTTTTCGATGGAGGGAGTACTTAAAAATAAATTTTCATTATATTTAGTGAAGCTGCAAAAGTCCAAGCAAAAAACTAAAACACAAGAATAAAATGGTGGAAGCGAACATAAAAGCCCCGTTTGATACAACTTCTCCACCAACTTCGGGAACTGTTTGGCATAGTTTTTTTGCGAAACAGGTGAAAAAGAAACAGCTCATCAAGTGGAGCCTTAAAACATGGTCTTGCAAGAGGTGGGCACCCGATGGAGCTTATGAGCCTTAGAGACGGTTTTAGTAGAGCCGCCATTACTAAAGAAATGTGGTTTTTCTGAAAATCAATATATAGTATGTGTTTCTAAAAATCAATTCTGAAGTAGTGTCTCTTCTCTAGTGAAGCCATAACATCAATATTATTATTTCATCTATTCGATCACATCTTATGTTATTATAATTAGATGATGTCCTTCCGGCTACTCTTCTCCATCCCATTCTATCATCCTTCCTCACATAATTAGGTGGACCCAGTAGGGGAGCCTGCGCAGCACGGCGAGGTCGCATCGCACCTAGGGTGGAGGACCGCCGGCTCAATTGCCTATCTTACAGCCAACGAGGTACTACGGAAAGAGATGAATTCACACAAGCGACAACAGAAAGAGGTTTCAGAGTCCACTCCTCTCATATAGATATAGGCATCATATGACACTAGGGATGGTTCGAGCATCCATGTATATCTCTTACGACCACCTAGGGCGTCATTAAGGTGTGTTGTATTGAATTTTTCCTCTATCTTGATACAAAAATGCGCAAACTTTTTGCGTGATCGAGAAAAGAAAAATAAAACCTTGTCATCTGTTACTATGAAATTCGAGCCAAGTGATAGTTTTTCTATAACTATGAAGTCAAAGGCAAACGTGACAAAGAACATGATCTGCAGCTTACAGGTAACAGGTTGTTCTTATTGCTAATCAAGATAGACTAGGAAGTAGGAACCACCTTCACCTATTTCTTTCTACAAATCTAGTAAGCCTCAAAAACCTTGGCGCCTGATAAAAATCTGAACTGGCCGGATTGTGATACTCAGCATCACTATTCTGTTCCTTCAGCTTACCCACAAACTCTGATGGCATGCCAAACAATTCCATGTTTTGGATATGCTTGAGGTTCTCCATTCCTAGAGGTGTTTCAGTCAGTTCAGTGCAATGGCCAAGCGCCAGATCACGTTGGTCCATAAGGCATCCTTGTTGAAACGCTATGTGACTAAGGTTAGGCAAACCCTCCAAAGTGAGTTTCCGCAGTGTAGGAAAACTACCTTCGGTGAAGATCATGTCTTTGTCATGGTATGCACCGATAAGGCTGAAATTTACCAGCCTAGGAAGGGCAGCGAGGAGCACGAGTGAGTCTTGCGCAATTTGGCAACCACACAACCTTAACTGCACGAGGCTAGTGAGGAAGCAGATCCATGGTGGCAGCTTCCCTCTTGCCAACCTGCCAGTGAGAGCCAGTTTTTGTAGCTTCAATGGTGGTCGAGAAATTGATTCGAGATCCAGTACTGCGTCAACTCCAGGTTTAATTGCGACCCCCAAGCGCAGAAGGAAGCTCATTCTAGAGATTGACGATGACAAGTCAGCGGCAAAGCTTGCATCAATGACAGATATCTCCAAGCTCCTCATCTGCTCAAGCTTTGCTAACGATCGAACCATCTTCTTATCAGCTTCGACATACTTGAGTGTCTGCAGGCTGGCCAGGTTTTCTAGCCCGTCAGGAACCCCAACTGCCGTGCCAGGATACGGCTTCAAGAAATCACTTGTCTCACGCTTTAAAACTGTCAGGTGGCGCAGGTTCTTCAGTTGTGCTATGCTGCTTGGCAGCCTTTGGACCATGGAAAACTTGGAATCCAAAATTTGTAGATTCTGCAACTGTGGGGTTCATAAACACAGGGTCCCTCGCGGACCGGTCTCCCCCAAAAGGCCCGGCCCAAACAGACAGCGCGCAATTCATGGGCCGCCCAAGTATCTAAATAGCAGGCCAGAAGGGCGATCCAATCACCGACCGGAAGGTCTGGCCGAGGAGGAGCAGCGTCCGTTTTTCGACTCTGGCCCACCACTCCGACCAGAGCGTTCACTTCGGCCTCCAACCCGCCTCCGGACGGTCTCTCTGACCGAAAGGCCTGGCAAAGCACTACCTCCGACTCCGGCCCCGTGTCTCCGACCGAGGTATGCAAAGACCCTGCTCACTGCTCTTCTTCGACTGACGCAACCAGAGCCGACTGGGACCAACCGACCGGGGACGCCCGCCCAAAAAGGACTAGAGAACGAACGGAGAAAGCAAGACAAGGCGCTCAAGTCAAACCATGATACCAGGGACCATACCCTGTCACCTGCAGGAATAGTACTCTGTAACCACCCCGACACAAACAGTATTGTAGGCGTCAATATTTTCCTCCACAGTATTGTGGGCGCCGTTAAACTCCCATACGGTAAGGCCCCCCACATGCCTCTGAGCATCGATAGTGTTATGGGCGCCGGGATTTACCGTACCGGGTGAACCTGGTGAAACTCCTCACATGCCTCTGGGCATCAACAGTATGTGCAGGTACCGACGTCTGCCATACCCGAAGAAGACAACACCACCTCCCACATGCATCTAACACTCAACAGTAGTATCAACAGTGCTGTGGGCGCCTACCATTATCTCATACCCGTCGGCGTGGGTAACAAGGCTCAGTAGCATACGTACCCTCTCCCTCTTCCTTGTAAAGCCATCCCCTTCATCTATAAAAGGGGATGCGCTCCCTCCAATATAGTTCAGTTCGAAGAGAAAGGTCAATCCAGGCTCTCCAAGCCATCCTAGGTCCATTAGATCAACCAAGTTCACTAGCTCACAATTATAGAACCACCAGGTTCGGACCTCAAGCACACGCTTGAACACTTAGCTCGTAGCAGAGCTCCTGTCGCTCTCGTCCCTTCCGACCGGAGTCCGGTTGGACCTCTCATACACCCCATCTTTCTCCTTCTCGTTTGTAACCCCACTGCAAACTTCGAGCACCTGGCCTCAGGAATAAAGTCACCGACCGATTTGAACTGGATGTAGGGTACGTTGCCTGAACCAGTATAAACCCTGTGTCATTGAGTGTTAGGCCACCTCCGATCACAACGTACGACAAAACTACAAATATTTACATGTTGGTCACTTTCTACACTAACAGTTGGCGCCGTCCGTGGGGAAGACGCTGTACGTTCAACACTTTTTGGGTCATCGGATGGCCCACTTTTCTGCCACCCTCGCCGTGGCGGGCTCTGACGATCCGATTCGCTTCGGCTCACTAGAGTTTCCCGTGCTCCCACCTATTGGGATGTGGGTTCCACCCGTCTTCGAGCCATCCTAGGCCTTCCTCTTTAGAAGCCTGGACTCCGTCGCCGACCGGCTCGGCGTACTACACCTCCACGAGGACGATCTTGTTCCGGCACCCGTCGGAGGGGCGCCCTCCATCGACTCCGGGACGCACGACTTCGACAACGTGGCATCTGCGCTTCATTCCGAGCAAACTCTCTGCTCAAACCCCGCTGTAAGTAATATGCGTATAGTTGTTTACTCTTTATCTACTATCTCCCTCCAATCATCCGGAGGCACCGTACTGCCCGCGCCATGAACACCGTACGTTCGGTTCCCCCATGGCCTCGTGTCCCTCGTGGATGCGTACGCTTGGGGGCTCTGAAGGATGCTGGTGCCATCCCCCCTCACATTCAAACTCGTGGGAATGGTGAGCTACGCTCCTGCCACTCTCCACGAACTCCCGGATGACGAGGGTGAGAGCGACGGCTCCAGCATCGGCGACGTGGCACCTCACCACCATCTGTCCTGGGAGTGCGCTATGGCGGACGCTCCAGGATAGCCTCTGGTGGTTGTGGAATCTACGCAGACTCACACCCCTCCGGACCCGCATGCGGGGGCCCTCGCGTCTGCGCATGCGCACACCGAGGAATTATGACAACGGCGGCAGAACCAGCCGCCGCCTGCGCCGGCGCATTCGGTGCAGCATGTTGCGTCCCATGCGCAAGGCCCGGCGGGTGGCGCCCAGGGTCACGCCCGTCAGGTCAAACACGACATCAAGAATGAGGGGAACGATCTCCCACAATTTGCTCGGGCTGGCTAGAACATCGCTGCTGCGGCAATGCTTCTGTGCGGCGTTCCCAAGCCCGTCGACCCCTAGGAGCGGGCAGTCTACCGGAACCTCCGGGTTCTAGTAGAAGCCGCCACTGTTCAACAGGCGGAAAGCTCCACATCGCGACTCCGACACGCGCCCTCTCTCCCCACTGGGGGAACGGGGATGCGCCAGACGGATCGCTCCATTCGGTCGCCGCTATAGCCGCTAGGTGTGGCTCAAGGGGCGACAGCCGCGCCACGGTCCGACCTAGCGCCTGCTCCACACCGACCGCCGGTACACGAGCAGCCCAGTCCGCATTAGGACACTCGCAGCATCGTCAGCAACCGGCATCGGGCCCGACACGATGATGATGTCCACCGGGCGGCGGCAAGAGCAGGCGACACGGATCCTGGCCGAACCATCGAGGGGAGCGGTGAAACGCGCCCCAGGCACGGTTGCCGACTGGATGATCGGGGTCCCAGCCCTGAGGGTCCGGGACCGTGGCCTTTGACCGGCGTATCCGAAGAGCACCGTTCCCACAGCGCTTCCGAGCGCCCACCAACATCACCAAGAAAACCGGGGAGACAAACCCCGGTATTTGGCTCAAAGATTTTCGGCTCGCCTGCCGAGCCAGAGGGGTGGATGATGACTATTTCATCATTCAGTATCTCCCCATCTGCGTGGGGGAACATGTTCGGGCATGGCTTGAATTCCTCCCACACGACAGCATCCGCGACTGGGCGGACCTCAAGAGGGTCTTTGTCAGAAATTTCCAGGGGACGTATGTCTGCCCTAGGAACTCCTGGGACCTCAAGAGTTGCCAGCAGGAGCCCAGCGAATCCCTGCAGGACTACATCCGCAGGTTCTCCCAACGATGCAACTCCCTCCCTAATGTCATCGGCGCAGACGTCATCAGCGCGTTCCTCTCTGGGATGACCTGCGAGTCCCTAATCCACAAGCTTGGATGCCTGAAGCCCCGTACCACCCACGACCTGCTCGACGTCGCCACTAACCACGCCTCCGGCGAGGAAGCGGTCGGAGCGGTCTTCAATGGAGGCCGAGACAAAGGCAAGGCCAAGCGCACGAACCAAGACGAGGGCCCCTCCACACAGAGGGGCAAGAAAAACAAAAAGGACCGGCGCCGACCGGACAACACCGCGTTGGTTGCCGCAACTGACCGCACGGGCAAGCAGCCTCAACAGGGCCTGCCTGACCACTTCAACAAACTCATGGATAATCCATGCACCAACCATGCATACCCCGTCAAACACCTCTATAAGGACTGCGAGCTCCTCAAACGTTTCCTACGATAGGCCGGCGGGCCGAAAGAAGGAGACGACAAAGAGGCGGCAGCCAAGAAAGGAGGCACGACGGGCAAGGACGGAGACGGTTTCCCCAACGTCGATGAATGCATCATGATCTTCGGCGGATCCAACGTCATCTGGCCCAAGCGCCAGCACAAGGTACGCTATAGGGAGGCATGCGCCGCCAAGACGGCCATCCCCTCCTTCCTCAGCTGGTCAGAATCTTCGATCACCTTCGATCAGAGGGACCATCCCTCCCGCGTCGCGAGACCAGGACGCTACCTGCTCATCGTTGATCCCATCATCCTTAAGAAGCGCCTCACCAAGGTGTTGATAGACGAAGGCAGTGGCCTCAACATCCTCTACGTCGACACCCTCGACGCCATGCGCATCCCCCGATCGGAGATCCGCCTGGCGGGCTCTCCCTTCCACAGAGTGATCCCAGGAGCGTAGGCATACCCGCTCGGGCAGATCGACCTGCCCGTCACATTTGGTAGCCGAGCCAACTTCTGCTCGGAGGTTCTCACCTTCGAAGTGGTGGACTTTCCAGGATCCTACCATGCCATCTTGGGGCGGCCATGCTACGCCAAATTCATGGCAATCCCCAACTACACCTACCTCAAGCTGAAGATGCCAGGACCGAACGGTGTCATCATCATGAGTAGCGCCTTCTCGCACGCCTTCACATGTGACCGCGAGCACTACGAGCTCACCACTGCGGTCGTCAACTCGTCCGAGCTCCCACGGCTTAGGGAATCATCGATCCCGACAGTCCCAGACTGTAACAAACCAACCTCCTCGACGGCCTTCTAACCACTCGAGGAAACCAAGGCGGTGGGAATCTACCCCACCGACCCAACCAAGGCGGTTCGGATCGGGACCCAGCTCCCGGCCAAATAGGAACGCGAGCTCGTCGACTTCCTGCGCGACAACCGCGACGTCTTCACATGGCAGCCTTCTGACATGCCGGGCATACCACGGGGGGTCACCGAGCTCGCACTGCGCCTCATCCCAAGCTCAAAGCTCGCCAAGCAGCGCCTGCGTTGCTTCGATGACGAGAGGCGCAGGGCCATAGGCAAAGAGATCGCCAAACTCCTGACAGTTGGATTCATCAGAGAGGTATTCCACTCCGACTGGCTTGCCAATCCCGTTCTTGTTAAAAAGAAGACCGGAAAGTGGAGAATGTGCATTGACTATACTGGCCTCAACAAAGTGTGTCCAAAGGATCACTTTCCTTTGCCGCGCATAGACCAGATAGTCGACTCCACCTAGGGTTGCGAGATCCTCTCCTTTCTGGATGCCTACTCAGGCTATCACCAGATCGTGATGAAAGAGTCTAATCAGCTCACAACCTTGTTCATCACCTCGTATGGTTCGTACTGCTACGTAACTATGCCATTCGGCTTGAAGAACGCTGGCGCCACCTATCAAAGGTGCATGCAACAATGCTTCGCCGACCAAATCGACCTGCTCGATCAGCTTGACCAAACCAAATGGCCAAGACCAACGATCGCCGTCTATGTTGATGACATAGTGGTCAAAACAGCTTGAGCCTGTGACCTGATCGCAAACTTGGCCGCAACGTTCATGAACCTTCGAAGGTTCAACATCAGGCTAAATCCCAAAAAAATGTATTTTCGGGGTTCCAAAGGGGAAGCTGCTAGGATACATTATGTCCAAGCATGGCATCGAGGCCAACCCTAAAAAAATCACGGCCATCTCCAACTTGGGCCCCATACGCAACGTCAAGGGCGTGCAAAGGCTCACCAGCTGTCTAGCTGCCCTAAGTCGATTCATCTCCCAGCTCTGCGAACGGGGATGCCACTCTACCAACTCCTCAAAAAGACGGACACTTTTTTCTAGACTGAGGAAGCCCAGTAGGCCCTAGAGAGCCTCAAAGCGTCCCTGACGTCAGCCCCGATCCTCGTCGCTCCCGAACGAGGAGAACCCCATCTCCTCTACATCACGGCCAGCAACCATGTGGTAAGCGCCGCGCTGGTCGTCGAAAGGGAGGAGCCGGGACACCAACTTAAGGTCCAGCGGCCCGTATACTTCGTCGGCGAAGTACTCGCCGACCCCAAGGTGTAGAAACTCCTATACGTCATGCTAATGGCGATCCGGAAGCTCCTGCACTACTTCACCGACCACGAAGTCGCGGTCATCACTTCATACCCACTCAGGGACATCATCCGCAACTGCGATGCCGCGGGATGGATCTCTAAGTGGGCACTTGAACTCATGGGCCACGACATGAGGTACATCCCCCGTACCGCCATTAAATCTCAGGCTCTCATGGATTTTGTCGTCGAATGGACAGAGGTATAGCTACCGACCCCGGACGTCACCCACGAGTACTGGACAATGTACTTCAACGGGTCTGTAATGGCGCCTGTCTCGGGGGCTGGAGTGGTTCTGATCTCCCCGGACGGGAGTAGGCTCCGCTACGCCATCCGCCTCCACTTTTTAGCCTCAAACAACATCGCGGAGTACGAGGCCCTCATCAACGGACTACGCATCGCCATCGAGCTTGGTGCTATGCGACTCTACGTTCGTGGCGACTCGGAGCTAGTCATTGATCAGGTCATGAAGGAGTCCTCCTGCAAAAGTCCCCTCATGGCAGCATACTGCCAAGAGGTGCGCAAGCTCGGGGACAAATTCCAGGGGATCGAGCTACATCATGTCCCTCGAAGGGACAACGATGCCGCCGATTTTCTTGCGACATTGGCTGCCAGGAGGGATCCATCCCCAAGTGGAGTCTTCAACGACGTCCACGAGCTCTTCGCCCGCATCCTGGATGGTCCGATCTAGACACCTCGACGCCCAGCCGGCGCTTGGGAGCTCCGACCCCGACACCAAGCCAGCACCCGGGGGCATCGACCCGAACGCCAAGCTGGCGCTCGGGGGCTCCGATCCCAATACCTCCATGACGACGTCACCCACAAACGTCGCCATATTGGCACTCGATCAAACAGACTGGCGAGCGCCGCTACTCGCCTACCTCCTCGAGGAGGTTCTCTCGCCCGAAAGGACTAAAGCCCGACGGATCGCTCGACGCACCAAGACCTTCGTCACGCTCGGTGGCGAGCTCTACAAATGGAGTCCGTCAGGAGTGCTCATGAAGTGCGTCCCCACCAACCAGGGGAAGCAGCTCCTCCTCGAGGTGTAACACCTCGGGTGTTTAAATACTCAAACTGCCATGTCATCATATGCATTGCAAAGCATTTGGTCATGTTGCAAACTTTGATATGCATTCACTAAAACAAGTTTACATTTATGTTATGAGTGTTGCCTTGTATGGTTTGAATTGAGTTCAAACTCTGGTTTGGATTTGACGTTTCGAAAACTCTGATTTCTAATGATTAGTTTTGACCCGAAAAACCCATTTAAAAAACAAAGTACATTTTGGGGTTGAGCCTTAAAGCAAAAATGTAGAGTTTGTCGAGTTGTACAAAGTTTGTTTTTGGAGTTTTCAAAGTTGTTTAGAAAAATTTGAAGTAATTTGAAAAGGTGAAATGTACTTAAAGTGTCCCCTTTTGAATTCAAATTTGCATTTCAAAATGTAGACCGAATTTGGGTATGGTTATAAAAGCAAAGTTGTAGAACTTTGGATTTTGAACAACTTTTGTTTTTGGATATTTTTGAGTTGTTATGTAAATTTTGGAGTAATTTGTGAAATTTGGCGAATGGCAATTCTGTAAATACGTTGAACAGTAGTCGCGGGCAGCTGTCACCGCCGGCGTGCTTCTCCGGGCTTCCAGTCGCGCCTGTGGCCGCCCTTGGCTTCGCGCTGGCATGGAGACGGCCATGACGTGTCTTCCTCTTGCTTCCTTGGCCGCCCTATAAAGCTCAGACGTCGTCGCCGTTCTTCCTTCCTCTTCCTCTGTTTTCCCGACGTCACCGCCGCTACTCCGGCGAGCCCGCATCGTCGCCGTAGTGCTCCACCATCGTAGCCAAGCCAGCTCTAGCTCCGTCTCCTTCTTGCGCATCCATCCAGCCAGCTTGGGTCGCCTGATTCTGCCGGGAACCCGCTGTGCGAACCTTTCTTCCTCGTGGCCGGCAGAGTCACCGGGGATCCCGTTTCACCGCGGCTAGCGCTCTCCGGTGAGTCTTGGCTCTTGCTCAGTGTACCTACAGCTTCGTATTGATTCTGTGGTGCTTAATACCTCATTTCTTGGTCAATTTGTCCATCACAGTCACCGGTTCACCGCCGTCGTCGTTGTTTTCGCCGCCGTGACTGCTGTGAACGTCGCCCCGCTTCACCATTGCTGCTCCGGCCTTAATTCCTGCTCGAGCGTGTTCGTGGTGAGATGCTAAACCTTTCTAGACCCTTTGTTTAACTGCTACCAAGATCCTGTCGCCGGCGTAGCGCAGCCGTGCCACCGCATCCGCCATGGCTGGCGTCAGGCTTGTTTCGTGTCGTAATTAATCTCCGTAGTGCCACAAATCGATGCGCCTAGTCATGGTGAACGTGTTGGTATCTTCGCCGTCGCTGTTGGTCTCACCGTCGGCGAGGAAGCATCGGTCAGCGCCGTCGTCGCCGTAGTCAAACGCGGGAGGTCGGGGATGACATGTGGGGTCACCCTGTCAGCGACTGTATAGTTGAAAAATGAATTTTCTCTTTTTTAGAAATGAATGAATAGTGTCTGTTTTTGTTATTTTTGTGTAGATTTATTTCGAGATCCAAAAATTATGAAAAGTTTTATGTGACCTCTCTGTGATGTGTATTATTTAGGAAAAATATTAAATGATGTTTTTAGTACTTTTTAAATGTGATAAAAATTGCTCAATTAATTAATAAATGAGTTTCCATGATTTTTCTAGGCTTATTTCTTTATACAAAAATTATGAAACTTGTTTTGCCACTTAGTTATCATGAGATGAACATTTACAAAAATTTTGGACTCAATTGGAACAAGTTGATTTATTTCATAATTCTTAATTAAATAATTAATTCATAAAAGCAAATAGTAACCTTTAATGATTTAGGTTTTGATTGAATTTTTGATTGAGTGATGTCCTTGGGTCATTAGTTGGTAATGATACTTGGCAATTGATGTGAGTGTTATGAAAATGGTTTAGTTTGTTTGACTTGTAACTGTACCACGAAGGAAAGTTGTATTCAAGTTATTACTTTTGCATCCATAGTCGAGCATTATATTTTCTATCTCGCATCATGTTAAACATGGCATTATTACTACATGTAGTGAACGTAGGTGAACACGTGGTAGTTAATCAAGTTGTGGAAGAGGTTAATCCGTCTGTTGAGGTTGGGTTGGATAATTGTGGTGCAACTCCGGAACCGGACTTTTCCGTCAACGAAGGCAAGCCCCGGATGCATTTAAACCTACCTTGTGTTTTGCAAATTGATTTCGCTTTTGCTTTTCTTTATTGCATTAAGTGATTAAGAGTTAAGTGAAAACCTAATTGATGCATTACCAATCTTGTTTTTCCATATCTACCTTGTTACCAGTTTTAATTCGTATATGCCTAGTTATGCTTAGCTATGCTTAGAACGATGAAAGTCGGGTGATTACCTGTCACCTGCGAATTTTAAATGGAACTTTAGTTACTTATGTTATCATGTGATATGAGCATGTGGAGTAATAAATCTAGACCGAGCGGACTCGGTGTGTGTGAGCCACAAGACATGGAGGTCTTGTGAGCGGGTTCTTTCCGCCTGTGTCGATTAAGGTCCGTCCATTGTTGAACTGTGTGAGATGAGACTTTGTAGTACTAACCACATACTCTGGTAAGCCTTAACTTGGCGATTCTATTACGAGAATGGCTACTCGCGCACTAGGAGTGGAGAGATGGTGGGAATAGCGTGTACCCACGTGGCAATGGGCTGGATTGGTGGAGTACTGTATTCTCGGGTGGCGTGGACCTGTTTTTGTTTTAGAGGACCTGAGGGTAGGTTGGTATATGTAGGTCGGGGACTTGCATATGTCATGTGGTCTGGAATTCCTAGCTAGGTTATAATCATGTCGAATCGTCATTGCTCCTCGGTTATGGAGGCTCAACTCTCTGTTCATCATCGTAGTTAAATAACTGGAACGTGAGGATGGTTTGAGAAAGTGCTGGATACGAAGTTTTATGTTTTCAATGCGGATCGTGTCAGCTTTGTATATGATCTTATGAAGTTTTAAATGTTGATATAAAGAATTTTGTTAAAAAGCTTTTACGCAAAAGAACTTTGATTATTGCTAAAGCCATACCTTGAATCCCCTGAGTCTGCATTCCTGCGTTCTATTAATTCTTATTTCGGTTAAGTCTTGTTGAGTACTTTTGTACTCAGGGTTCGTTGACCCTTGTTGCAGGTGAGGCTCATGAGCAGATCTATTTTGGATCGTGTTGCATGACTGTTGTTCAGTGCGATGACGATATGTAAATGTGTGGCCCTTGGGCAGGGCAACTTATTTGTGTGTTCTGTAATATGTTATAATGCCACTCCACTACTTTGGTTTGTATTATTTATCGAACTTAGTTGTATAGTTTGAAACCAATGGTTTGTAAACTATGTTATTGTAAGACTTCCACTGATTTACTCTGGTGTAGATATTTGAATAAATATTGTAATACTGCAATGACTCTGTAATGTGATCCTGCTCGAAAATCGTGGATGATTCGGGGTCCTCCGAGGACACCCGACAATCTTCTTAAATTACCGGAAACATATGCATAGGTGTCAAAGGTCGTTGGACAGTGACAGGTGCATGTGGGCCCTATAATTTAGGAGGTTCTGCCACAGAATGGTATCAGAGCGATCGTTACAAAGTCTTTGTTGTATTGATTTATAAAAACTTCAAAATGATTTGGGATGACTAAACTTAACTTGTTAATTTGGTCCAAATTGCTTCTGACTTATCTAATTTCATTCTCACCATTCCTTATTTGATTAAAAAGGTTTTGTATGGTGGAGTAGTAATCTTACTATGCCCTATATAAAAACAAATGTTGTTTATGTTCGTTATAAGCTTTGCTGTTTTTGTTCGTAAGAACGATTCATGCATCATGATTAATTCTCTCGTTACTTCCTTCACCTCTGAGTCTGGGTGGGTAGTGTGTATGGGTTGAGTTGTGTAGTCCACCCTTGCTGCTCTTGAGACTATTGTCAGATTATCTTACTGGGATTAATCTTGCTTCCTACAGTATGGCTCGTACCAAGAAGACACCCCGTAAGTCCACTAGACCCAAAGGAGTTCCTCGTCACCAACTTGCCCCTAGGAATGACGGTGCTAGCAGTAGCAGCTCTAGGCCTGATCCCCAGGCAGAGATACAGAGGATTTCTACAGAGTTAGCACAGGCTACTAGAGATAGGGCCTTGGATGCCATCCAGGTAGGAGAACTACACGGTCAATTAAGGCGTCTCACCACCGCTCACAGGAACTGTGAACGTATGTTAGTTCGTACGGTGGAAGGAAGGAATGAAGCTTGGTATAGGAAAAATGTAGCTAGAGCTAGAACTCATGAGCTAGAATTCTATGTAGAAGATTTAGAAGAACATAATACTTATCTGCATGAGGAAATTCATAGGCTAAGCAATCTCCTAGATCCAGATCATGAACCCCAAGCTGATGCAATGGACCCTGGTGTCATCCTTGCCGATGATAGTGAATCGAAAGAGGAAGAAGAAGAAGATCCGGAAGAATTAGTAATGATCGATGAAAGTGATAATAAAGGCGGTAATAATTCCGGAATGGATACCGAGCCTGAAGTTTGAAGTAATCGAGGAAAGGAGTAGAGTTGAATAATAGTTAGTTCTAGTTAAGTTAAGTAGTCTTGTTTAGGTGCGGGTTTGTGTTTATATTAGTAAACCCTATGTAATGTGTCTAGAGTAAGCTTTTGTTGTAATTCAATAAAGACTTGTGAGTAAAGTTTGGTTTGCTATGAGCAGATGCGTCATACGCAGGGTTCGCATATTCCTGATACTTCATAAGATGAGGACGGTATTCCAGATCCGCCACCAGTTCCAACAAATCTGGCTGATGCTATAGCCGCACTTGTCAATGTGACGGTTGAAAATTCTCGTTTGCTTCATGAGATGGCGCAAAGTAATCAGAATCAGATGCAAGGAAACTGTGGTCGCTATCATAACAGGCAGGAGGCTACATATGTTGATTTTACAGACACAAGACCACCGGTGTTCACCAAGGTGGATGAACCACTGGAGGCTGACGATTGGCTTCGAACCATGGAGCAAAAATTTGATCTCATTCCATGCACGGAGTTTCAGAAACCAGTCTTTGCTGCTCAGCAACTTAGAGGTGCAGCCGGTGCTTGGTATGCAAATCTTATGGCCAATGAACCCGTAGGTGTTCCGTTAACTTGGACAGAGTTTCGTACTGCTTTCAGAGCCCATTATATCCCGGAGGGAGTTATGGCTATGAAGCTGGATGAATTTCTTGCTTTGAAGCAAGGGGATCAAACAGTTATGTAGTATGTGGGAAGATTCAATCATCTGTCGCAATATGCATCTGAACATGTCAACACAGATGCCAAGAAAAAGAAATGGTTCATGAGAGGTCTGAATACCAAATTGCAGACTATGATGACAACTTGTACCAATGTCACTTATCATGAGGCAGTGAATATTGCAATTGCTTCAGAGGTAAAGTATCGGCAGCATAAGGAGCTCAAGAAGAAAAAGAGTATGCCATCTGGATCTTTTGGTGGAAATCAAAAGAGGCAGAGGGTGATTTATCATCCAGTAAATCATAATCGTCCTCCTTATCATCCGCCACAGTTTCAAGCCGGTCAGCAATCAAATGTCTGCCCTGCTACAACTTATTAGAATCCACAACCGACAAATGCTTCTAGGGTTTCTGCTCCAACACCCCAGGGTCATAAGTATCCCTGTTTCAATTGTGGCAAGCCTGGCCATTTCTCAAGAGAATGTTCGTATCCAAGGCAGTCTAATCCCAATTATCAGAAGGCCCTTGCCAATCAACAATAGGGTCAGGCACAGAACAAGAATAACAATCAGAATGCTCAGAAAGGCAAAGATGAAAGGAAGACAGGACGGGTGTTCTATATTCAAGCTAGGAAAATTCTAGAAGGAGAGCCAGTGATGCTGGGTATGTTTCCTGTCGCCAATCATCCTGCAGTTATGCTTTTTGATTCGGGTGCATCTCATTCATTCATCAATAAAACATTTGTCGGGAAGCATGAAATTCCAATTGGGGCAACAAAGGAAAATTTCTTTATACAGTCACCTGGGGGACGTTTGTGTACTAAAGAAATGGTATACCAGGTACCCATAAACCTGGGTGGGCATATTTTTCCCACTACCATGATTATCCTAAAGGATTAGGATATAGATGTAATTTTGGGAATAAATTGGATGTATCAGCATAAGGCTGTTATAGATGCTTTGAATAGAACTATAAGGGTGAGTTTGCTAGATAGTAATTCTCAACTTCTCATCCAACTTCCAACCTTAAGAAGATCAGTGGGCAAAGTTTGTGCAACTGCCGTCAAAGAGATTAGAGATATCCCGGTAGTGTGTGAATTTCCTGATGTGTTTCCTGAAGATTTACCTGGTCTACCACCTGATAGGGATGTCCAGTTTAACATAGAGTTAAAACCTGGGACAGCTCTGATTTCTCGGAGAGCTTATAGGATGCCACCGAAGGAGTTAGTCGAGTTGAAGACTCAGTTGCAAGAATTGATTGAAAAGTGGTTTATCCAACCTAGTTCATCACCTTGGGGATGTCCGGCAATTTTTGTGAAAAAGAAAGATGAGACCCTGAGGTTATGTGTGGACTATCGTCCGTTGAATGAAGTGACCATCAAGAATAAGTATCCTTTACCTCGGATAGATTTGCTTTTTGATCAACTGACCGGTGCCAAAGTTTTCTCCAAGATAGATTTGAGGTCAGGCTATCACCAAATCAAGATAAAGCCTGAAGATATTCCCAAAACGGCATTTACCACAAGATATGGATTATATGAATACTTGGCAATGTCTTTTGGTTTGACAAATGCTCCAGCTCATTTCATGTATCTGATGAATTCAGTATTCATGCCTGTGCTAGACAAGTTTGTAGTGGTGTTTATTGATGACATTCTAGTATATTCTAAGAATAAGGAAGAACATGCGGAACATCTTAGAATTGTTCTAACCCGCTTGAGAGAACATCAACTATCTGCCAAGTTCAGCAAGTGTGATTTTTGGCTGAAGGAAGTACAGTTTCTTGGACATGTCTTGTCAGCTGAAGGAGTTATTGTTGATCCAAGTAAAGTTAGGGATGTGCTTGATTGGAAATCGCCAACCATAGTTCATCAAGTTCGGAGTTTTCTGGGATTGGCGGGGTATTACCGTCGTTTTATTCTAGATTTTTCTAAAGTATCAAAGTCCATAACTGAGTTGTTGTAGAACCAAGTCAAGTTTGTCTGGTCATCTAATTGTGAAGAGGCATTCCAGACTTTGAAGAGACTGTTGACCACTGCACCAGTATTAGCCCAACCTGATATCGAGAAGCCGTTTGATGTTTATTGTGATGCTTCAGGTATTGGTATTAGATGTGTGTTGATGCAAGATGGCCAAGTCATTGCCTATGCATCCAGGCAATTTAAGCAATATGAAGAACACTATCCAACTCATGATCTGGAGTTAGCAGCTGTGGTCCATGCTTTGAAGATTTGGCGGCATTACCTGCTTGGTAATACATGCCATATTTATATAGACCACAAGAGTTTAAAGTATATCTTTACTCAGTCAGAATTGAATATGCGACAAAGATGGTTAGAACTGATTAAAGATTACGACTTGGAAGTACATTATCACCTGGGTAAAGCAAATGTGGTTGCAGATGCCCTCAGTTACAAAAGTTATTGCAATTGCCTGACAGTAAGAACAATGAGTTTGACTTTATGTCAAGAGATGGAGAAGTTGAATGTAGAGGTAATTCAACAAGGTAGCTTGACCAACATAATTATTGAAGCCAATATTCGAGACCAGATTATTGCTGCTTAGAAGGAAAACAAGGGTATAGCCCATATCAAGGAAAGAGTCAGGAATGGAAAAGCGGAATGCTTCAGTATAGATGGTGAAGGTGTGCTATGGTTCAAAGATCGCCTGGTGGTACCAAAAGTTCCTGAGTTGCGACAGTCAATTCTGGAAGAGGCACATGCTACTAGGTTATCTATTCATCCGGGAAGCAACAAGATGTACCATGACTTGAAACAAAGATTTTGGTGGACCAAAATGAAGATAGAGATTGTTAGATACATAGCAAAGTGTGATACTTGTCAAAAGGTGAAAGCTATACATTTGAGGTCCGCTGGAGAGTTACAACCATTACCTATTCCAGCTTGGAAGTGGGAGGACATTAGTATGGACTTTATTGTTGGTCTACCCAAGACATCAAAGGAATTTAACTCAATATGGGTTATTGTAGATCAACTAACCAAGTCAACACATTTTCTTCTAGTCCAGAATACATATCCCACTATACGGTATGCCAAGATGTATTTAGAGCGAATTGTGAGTTTGCATGGAGTACCAAAGACCATTGTGTCAGATAGGGGTACACAGTTTGTCTCTAGTTTTTGGAAACAATTGCATTCTTCGTTGGGAACCAAGCTCCTATATAGTACAGCTTATCATCCGTAGACTGATGGACAGATGGAAAGAGTTAATCAAGTACTTGAAGATATGTTAAGGTGTTGTGTCCTTAACTATTCCAACAAGTGGGATGAATGCTTACCTTTGGCCGAGTTCTCATACAACAATAGTTATCAAGAAAGCATTAGAATGGCTCCATTTGAAGCACTCTATGGTCGTAGATGCAGAACATCGCTGAGTTGGTCTGAACCCGGAGAAAGAAGGTTCTTTGGAGTTGACCTTGTGGAAGAAACAGAAGACAAGGTTAGGCAAATACAAAGTAATTTGAAGATAGCTCAGTCCCGAAAAAAGAGTTATGCGGATAGACGACGTAGACCATTGGTGTTTAACAAAGGAGATTTTGTATATCTGAAAGTATCACCAATGAAGTGAGTTAATCGTTTTGGTGTTAAAGGCAAGTTGGCACCTCGATATATTGGACCCTTTCAAATTTTGGAGAGGTATGGAAAAGTGGCATATCGCTTGAAATTACCAGAACATCTCGCAGCTGTGCATGATGTGTTCCATGTTTCTCAATTGAAGAAGTGTCTCCGAGTGCCTGAGCAAAATGTTGAGGTTGAAGGAGTGGAACTTGAACCTGATTTGACCTATTTCGAGTATCCTATCCGAGTTTTGGATCAGAAAGATCGTGTTACTCGAAGGAGGACAATCAAGTTCTACAAGATATAATGGAATCAACATTCAGAAGAAGAAGCTACTTGGGAATCCAAAGATTACTTGTTAGAAAATTTTTTAGAGTTTCTTGCGTCGATATAGATTAATGTTAGTTTGCTCTGTTGTGGCAAACCATGTTTGTAAAGGAACCTCAGCTGTTTTATGAACAGGTTTTGGATATTTTTGGATTGACACATTTCCTTTTCCATTACTTATCCTATGACTTTGAATCTCGGGACGAGATTTCTTTTAGGGGGAAGGATTGTAACACCTCGGGTGTTTAAATACTCAAACTGCCATGTCATCATATGCATTGCAAAGCATTTGGTCATGTTGCAAACTTTGATATGCATTCACTAAAACAAGTTTACATTTATGTTATGAGTGTTGCCTTGTATGGTTTGAATTGAGTTCAAACTCTGGTTTGGATTTGAAGTTTCGAAAACTCTGATTTCCAACGATTAGTTTTGACCCGAAAAACCCATTTAAAAAACAAAGTACATTTTGGGGTTGAGCCTTAAAGCAAAAATGTAGAGTTTGTTGAGTTGTACAAAGTTTGTTTTTGGATTTTTCAAAGTTGTTTAGAAAAATTTGAAGTAATTTGAAAAGGTGAAATGTACTTAAAGTGTCCCCTTTTGAATTCAAATTTGCATTTCAAAATGTAGACCGAATTTGGGTATGGTTATAAAAGCAAAGTTGTAGAACTTTGGATTTTGAACAACTTTTGTTTTTGGAGATTTTTGAGTTGTTATGTAAATTTTGAAGTAATTTGTGAAATTTGGCGAATGGCAATTCTGTAAATACGTTGAACAGTAGTCGCGGGCAGCTGTCACCGCCGGCGTGCTTCTCCGGGCTTCCAGTCACGCCTGTGGCCGCCCTTGGCTTTGCGCTGGCATGGAGACGGCCGCGACGTGTCTTCCTCTTGCTTCCTTGGCCGCCCTATAAAGCTCAGACGTCGTCACCGTTCTTCCTTCCTCTTCCTCTGTTTTCCCGACGTCACCGCCGCTACTCCGGCGAGCCCGCATCGTCGCCGTAGTGCTCCACCGTCGCAGCCAAGCTAGATCTAGCTCCGTCTCCTTCTTGCGCATCCACCCAGCTAGCTTGGGTCACCTGATTCTGCCAGGAACCCGCTGTGCGAACCTTTCTTCCTCGCGGCCGGCAGAGTCATCGGTGATCCCGTTTCACCGCGGCCAGCGCTCTCCGGTGAGTCTTGGCTCTTGCTCAGTGTACCTACAGCTTTGTATTGATGCCGTGGTACTTAATACCTCATTTATTGGTCAATTTGTCCATCACAGTCACCGGTTCACCGCCGTCGTCGTTGTTTTCGCTGCCGTGACTGCTGTGAACGCCGCCCCGCTTCACCGTTGTTGCTCTGGCCTTAATTCCTGCTCGAGCATGTTCGTGGTGAGATGCTGAACCTTTCTGGACCCTTTGTTTAACTGCTACCAAGCTCCTATCGCCGGCGTAGCGCAGCCGTGCCACTGCATCCGCCATGGCCGGCGTCAGGCTTGTTTCGTGTCGTAATTAATCTCCGTAGTGCCACAAATCGATTCGCCTAGTCATGGTGAACGTGTTGGTATCTTCACCGTCGCTGTTGGTCTCACCATCGGCAAGGAAGCATCGGTCAGCGCCGTCGTCGCCGTAGTCAAACGCGGGAGGTCGGGGATGACATGTGGGGTCACCCTGTCAGCGACTGTATAGTTGAAAAATGAATTTTCTCTTTTTCAGAAATGAATGAATAGTGTCTGTTTTTGTTATTTTTGTGTAGATTTATTTCGAGATCCAAAAATTATGAAAAGTTTTGTGTGACCTCTTTGTGATGTGTATTATTTAGGAAAAATATGAAATGTTGTTTTTCAGTACTTTTTAAATGTGATAAAAATTGCTCAATTAATTAATAAACGAATTTCCATGATTTTTCTAGGCTTATTTCTTTATCCAAAAAATTATGAAATTTGTTTTGCCACTTAGTTATCATGAGATGAACATTTACAAAAATTTTGGACTCAATTGGAACAAGTTGATTTATTTCATAATTCTTAATTAAATAATTAATTCATAAAAGCAAATAGTAACCTTTAATGATTTAGGTTTTGATTGAATTTTTGATTGAGTGATGTCCTTGGGTCATTAGTTGGTAATGATCCTTGGCAATTGATGTGAGTGTTATGAAAATGGTTTAGTTAGTTTGACTTGTAACTGTACCGCGAAGGAAAGTTGTATTCAAGTTATTACTTTTGCATCCATCGTCGAGCATTATATTTTCTATCTCGCATCATGTTAAACATGGCATTGTTACTACATGTAGTGAAAGTAGGTGAACACGTGGTAGTTAATCAAGTTGTGGAAGAGGTTAATCCGTCTGTTGAGGTTGGGTTGGATAATTGTGGTGCAACTCCAGAACTGGACTTTTCCGTCAACGAAGGCAAGCCCCGGATGCATTTAAACCTACCTTGTGTTTTACAAATTGATTTTGCTTTTGTTTTTCTTTATTGCATTAAGTGATTAAGAGTTAAGTGAAAACCTAATTGATGCATTACCAACCTTGTTTTTCCATATCTACCTTGTTACCAGTTTTAATTCGTATATGCCTAGTTATGCTTAGCTATGCTTAGAACAATAAAAGTCAGGTGATTACCTGTCACCTGTGAATTTTAAATGGAACTTTGGTTACTTATGTTATCATGTGATATGAGCATGTGGAGTAATAAATCTAGACCGGGCGGACTCGGTGTGTGTGAGCCATAAGACATGGAGGTCTTGTGAGCGGGTTCTTTCTGCCTGTGTCGATTAAGGTCCGTCCGTTGTTGAACTGTGTGAGATGAGACTTTGTAGTACTAACCACATACTCCGGTAAGCCTTAACTTGGCGATTCGATTACGAGAATGGCTACTCGCGCACTGGGAGTGGAGAGATGGTGGGAATAGCATGTACCCATGTGGCAATGGGCTGGATTGGTGGAGTACTATATTCTCGGGTGGCGTGGACCCATTTTTGTTTTAGAGGACCTGAGGGTAGGTTGGTATATGTAGGTCGGGGACTTGCATATGTCGTGTGGTCTGGAATTCCCAGCTGGGTTATAATCGGTTCGAATCGTCGTTGCTCCTCGGTTATGGAGACTCAACTCTCTGTTCATCATCGTAGTTAAATAACTAGAACGTGAGGATGGTTTGAGAAAGTGTTGGATACGAAGTTTTATGATTTCAATGCGGATCGTGTCAGCTTTGTATATGATCTTAGAAGTTTTAAATGTTGATATAAAGAATTTTGTTAAAAAGCTTTTATGCAAAAGAACTTTGATTATTGCTAAAGCCATACCTTGAATCCCCTGAGTCTGCATTCCTGCGTTCTATTAATTCTTATTTCGGTTAAGTCTTGTTGAGTACTTTTGTACTCAGGGTTCGTTGACCCTTGTTGCAGGTGAGGCTTATGAGCAGATCTGTTTTGGATCGTGCTGCATGACTATTGTTCAGTGCGATGACGATAAGTAAATGTGTGGCCCTTGGGCAGGGCAACTTATTTGTGTGTTCTGTAATATGTTATAATGCCACTCCACTACTTTGGTTTGTATTATTTATCGAACTTAGTTGTATGGTTTGAAACCAATGGTTTGTAAACTATGTTATTGTAAGACTTCCACTGATTTACTCTGGTGTAGATATTTGAATAAATGTTGTAATACTGCAATGACTCTGTAATGTGATCCTGCTCGGAAATCGTGGATGATTCGGGGTTCTCCGAGGACACCCGACAGTCTTCTTAAGTTACCGGGAACATATGCATAGTTGTCAAAGGTCTTTGGACAGTAACAGGTGCATGTTGGCCCTATAATTTTGAAGGTTCTGCCACACGAGGTTCATGCTGGGATTTGCGGACATCACGCGGCCCTAAGGTCGCTGGTTGGAAAAGCCTTTCGCCAAGGTTTTAACTGGCCCAACGCGCTACGAGATGCAGAGGAGGTCGTCCGCAGGTGTGAAGGATGCCAGTTCTACGCTCGCTAAACCCATTTGCCAGCACATGAGCTTCGAACCATCCCTCTCACCTGGTCATTCGTGGTCTAGGGCCTCGACATGGTGGGGGCCCTCAAAAAGGGCCCAGGCGGCTTCACTCACCGACTCGTAGCAATCGACAAGTTCACCAAGTGGATAGAGTCCAAACCCATTACCAACATCCGCTCGGAGGAGGCAGTCAAATTCTTCCTCGACATCATCTACCGGTTTGGCATTCCTAACTGTATCATCATTGACCACAGTGTAGGGTCAAGATAGCAGACTAGAGGGGGGAGAATAGTCCTTTCTAAAATTAATCGCGTCGGCTAACCAGAACAAGTGCAGAATTAAAACAATCAGTCTAGCCAAGACTATACCCCTCTATCAATGTTCTCTAGCACCTAACAAAGATCCTAATTAAGTAACTAAGGTGCCGGGCTAGCTAGAGCTCACCTAATCAATTCTATAAGCAATGTCACACAAACCTATGTCACTAGTACTTTAAGCAACAAGGGAGCTCCTACACAAGCTAGTAAGCAAAAGCATAAGGCCAACTAAGCTCACTAGCAATGCTCAATAACAAGGCAACCAATGCCAAATTAGAGAGCGCAAATACTTACCCACACAAACTAAGCAATGTGACTAACAAGGTTACACAAACCAAATTAGCCACGCAAGGGAGCTACTTCTATGCTACACAAGCAAGAAGGTAACTAGTGAGCTACACAAGCTAACTAATTACAAGAGCAACTACACAAGCACAATGTATAAAAACTAATTACAAGCTTGTGTTAGGGGATTGCAAACCAACGAGAAGAAAAAGGTTGACACGGTGATTTTCTCCTGAGGTTCACGTGCTTGCCAACACGCTACCTCCCCGTTGTGTCGACCGCTCACTTGGTGGTTCGGTGGCTAATTGGCATCACCCGCCAAGCCCACACGTCGGGCACCGCAAGAACCTACCCCGAAAGTGAGGGTAGCTCAATGACACGCTCAACTAGAGTTGCTCTTGTGGCTCCCGCGGGGCGAGCACAATGCCCCTCACAAAGCTCTTGTCCGGAGCACCGCACTAGCTTCTTGTGGGCTTCGATGGAGACCACCACCAAGCCGTCTAGGAGGTGGCAACCTCCAAGAGTAACAAGAACCACCAGCTTGCAACTCGATCACCTAGTTCCACTCGATGCAACCTCACAATGCAATCACATTAGAATCGCTCTCTCACACAATCAGATGCTCACTATCAAGCATATGTGAGATGGAGGGCTCCCAAGCACTCTCAAGCATGGACACAAAGTCCCCCGAGGTGCTCAGCCCCTGCCATGGCTGAGACACCCTTCTATTTATAGCCCCACAGGCTAAACTAGCCATTACCCCTTCACTAGGCGTTTTTTGGGTTGACCGGACGCGCCGGTCAAATCGACCGGACGCAGGACCACAGCGTCCAGTCAACGGATGCTCGCCACGTGTCGCCACCGTTCAACTTCATTCGCTTGATCTCAATGGTCAAGTGATGACCGGACGCAACTGCTCAAAGTGACCGGACGCAGCAACCCCAGTGTCCAATCATTTCTAGTACGGTACTAGTCATGACCAGACACGTCCGGTCGGTCACGATCAGACGCAGCATCAGCGTCCGGTCCTTCTTCAACTTTTATGCGTCGCCTATGTCACCGTACGTCAGCCTGACTGGACGCACCCTGCCAGCGTCCGGTCACTTTCAGCGCCAGCGTCCGGTCAAAGACCGACGCCTGCATGCTCTCTGCCGCCACTGATCGGACGCAGGACCCTAGCGTCCGGTCACCACGTGGCCGGCGTTCGGTCCACTCTGTGAGACCCTATCTTTCTGTATAGGGCGTCGGTGGAGTTCTTAACCCTTCTCACCTCCGTTTCATCGCCAAGTTGATCCACATCAACTACATCAACTCTAACTTCATCTCCTTTATAAATGTGCCAACACCACCAAGTGTACACCATCATGTGTATGTGTGTTAGCATTTTCACAATCATTTTCCAAATGATTAGCCACTCAACTTGCCACGCCACTCAATCATAGCCACGATGCAAAGTTAGATCACTCGAGTGCCACTAGATGACCGATATGCAAATAAGTTTGCCCCTCTTGATAGTACGGCCATCTATCCTAAACCCGGTCATTAACTTCTCTACACACCTATGACCGGTGAAATGAAATGCCCTAAGTTATACCTTTGCCTTGTGCATTCCATTCCATCTCCTCCAATGTCGATGCAACACATGCACCAACATGATCAACAATGATATGATCCACTTCATATCATCACGTGATCATATTGGTTCATCGATCTTGACTTCACTTGCTTTTCACCGTTGCCTCCGTCCATCAGCACCAAGTCTTGCTCAAGCTTCACCGCCACGCGGTCCATCGCTCCAAAGCCTTTGACTTGCCCTTCACGCTTGCAACCGGTCCATCAAGCCAAGTCTTGTCCTGATCTTCTCCACCTTGATCACATGACTCAATGTCATGTCTCATGTGCAATAAGCTTCTTCATCATCACATGTGTGAGCTTTGCAACATCTCCAAACCATTTTCACCTTCATGGCATATGTTGCTCACACATATGTACCTATGGACTAATCACCTGTGTATCTCACATAAACACAATTAGTCCACCTAGGTTGTCACTCAATTACCAAAACCACACAAGGACCTTTCAATCTCCTCCTTTTTGGTAATTGATGACAACTCTACAAAGATATGGAAATTAAGCTCTTTTGGATTCATGTTGCTTGCCCAAGCAATTTTACCATGTGAAAATGATTTTGGACAAGTACCACAAACCCAAAATGGTAGTATTAGCTCCCCCTACATATGTGCTAGATCGTTTGTTTTGAAGCTCGCACATATGCATAGATTGAAATTGTGGGAGAGTAATTACTACTAAATGATGCTAAGGTGTATAGAATATACCTTTGAAGCATGTACCAATCAGAGTTGCACCTTTAAGTTCATCCTTAGCACCATGGTTAGCTAGATATCACTTGGAAATAAAAGCACTAGATACCTTGTGAGATCAACATTAAAAGCAAGGTACTAGAATTATTTGAAAAGCATACTAAGTGTCTAGCTATCATCCTATGAATGCTAGTTATCAAATCATCATTCAAGTTCTACAACTAGCATACACCACACAAGCATGCATATTGAATTTGAAAGCTTATGCAATGCAAGTAAGCACATGAATATGCACATATCAAATGCAATCAATCAAAGTTCATGAGCTTGCTCCCCCTACTTGTGTGCTTCTCTTGTCCAAGAATTTTGATTCATCTCTTTTCTTCAATGTTGCTCCCTCTTTGTCCATGTCCATGTCCAACCTCTACTTCTTTGAGCTTTTATATCTTATCTCTCCCCCTTGTACAATCTCAATCTCAAAGCTTTCATATCTTTGTACAATCTCTCCCCCTTTGTCATCAATTTTCATAATAGGTGAGCTTCTCATTAATGCAAAGGTATACGTTTGGGGTAGATGGTTGAGTCTTAAATCTTGCATTTTTATGGACATCACTTGATTGTTGGAATGACACCACTTGTAGATACCACTTGTGACTTGTACCACTTGTATCTTGTGTAGGGCTTCTTGAGATACCACACATAGGATCTTTGATCTTGATATCAATTTGTGTGACACCTTCCCCTATGTGATAGCATGGGTCATCCATTTGATACACTTGAGCTCTTATAGGTGAGGGATGCATTCTTCATTTGATGATCACTTAAAGTTGAGGATCACTTGTGGAACCATCGTCTTGCATGATTGATACCATGTGTAGATGTGATACCACTTGAAAGAAACTTCTAGTATGGAACCACTTGTTGGATTTATCAATAAAAACTATTTCTTGAACCTTTGTTATCTTTATGAGTACCACTTATAGGATATAACTTGTGAGTTGATCTAGACATCACTTGTGAATTCTTGATGAAATACTTGAGTCTAGATACCATTTGAAATAAACAAACTAGATATCCATTTGCATTGTTGTCTTGTGCTTGTACTCTTATCACTATCATGAGCTTCTATGGTTGACTTGAACTAAATTGATTTGCCTAAGCTTTCAAGTCTGGTTTGAGCCAATGATAAGCTTCTTCACACCTCTTGCAAGGGTTATCTTACCAATGTTGTACTTGTCACTTGTTAGCAATCCAAATTAAGTCAAGTAATTGGGTTTACTAGCTCATGAACAAATTCATATACCAACCACTAGATCAATTTATCATTCAAGCAATAGTGGTAGGCTATGAATTTAAATATTTCATTTGTTATGCATGATCCTATGAAGCATATACTATATGCACTAACCGCATACTAGTAAGGGATGAAATGATCATGCACATTACAATGATACCTTTGCTATGTTGGAGTAGAGGATAGTCACATAGATTCCAATTCATTACTCCAATAGCAATGTGAACTCCAATTATAAGCTTGGTGAAGACCAATAGATACCATTTTGAATTCCATTCTTCACCCATATGAAATGAATACCACTTATGATCAAGTGCACTTTCTTGTTGTGGATGGCTTGCTTCTTCTTTTCATCTTTACCTGTATGAGAGCATCAATTTGAGAATACCACTTGAAATATCATGACTAGCTCTCTTTTGGGTGTTGCTTGCTTTTCTTGGTCAACCCTTTTGATTGCATCAACTAAGCATCTCTAATAATTCTCGGATCACCACTTCCATGTTAGCCTTCCAAGTACCACAGTTGGTTTACCTACTCATAGGCGGCAAGCCCCTACACTAGGGAGAAGTGACCTCTCTCCAAGAATCATTCTTGATACTCACTTGAAATAACTTGATTGATTGATCCAAGTGATGGACTTAACTTGATGAGTAATCTTGATTCCTTCTTTAAGTCCTTTTCTTTCTACTTGTTTAAATCCTTTTCTTTCTACCAAATGATTTTCAATAGTCACTAGAACTTAAACTTCAACTTCATCTTGAGTTTGATCTTGATCTTCTAATTTGAGTACCGAATGTGTGCAAAGTACACTCCACAATCAAATGGCCTTATACTCTTTGCTTGTCATGCTTCTAAATCATCTCAAAACCAAACTTAGGTGCCTCAATTACTTATAAACATGTTTTCAACTTGAGGACCTTTCAATCAAAGTGACTCTAGATCAATCCAACATTTGTCACTTTTCTGGCAGATTTTGTACTTTTCAAAGAAATAAGCATATCTCCCAAAGTACAAATCTAAATACCACAAAATTTGGTGGAGATGTGCTTCAATTAGTTATCTAGCAGCTGTAAAAATTTGAGCTTCATTTGACTTCTAGATTGCTACCAGATTTTAATTATTCCACCACTGCTACATGCTGAAAACTGCTGCACTATAGCTGACAAGTTTCACTCCCAAACTGAGGCATCTCTTATCCAATTCTCATGAAATTTGTACAGCACCTTATACCTTAAGTCTAGAGCATGTACACCAATTTTTATGCTAATCCAATAAATTTGGTCACTGAAATATGGCTAAGATCACAGCTAGCTCAAATTTTGCAATATATGATAGATTTCAACAATTGAGCTATACTTCATCAAATATGAATCAAACTTGAAACTAACTTGTTTGAATACTTCCATAAGACATATATCCATTCAAACCACTTACTAAAAGTCATCTCATGAATTTATCCAACACAAATCAATCTAAACTTGATTACTAATCAATTATCCATTCAATCAACTTATAGCAAGCAACTTTGCATATTTGTCCATTTCAATCAACTCATATGCACCCAAATGAAATGATCAACAAGAGATATACCTTGGTTAGCTCATGATCATCCAACTTGCAAGCTTCAACTCAATTATTTGCAAACCATCAAATATATCCAATGAATCACCAACAACTTGAATTTGATACTTGTATGTTGTAGCACATTTGGACTCCACTCAATTTTTCATGGCATTGGGATAATGATCATCACTTAGCAATACTTGGCTCAACTATATGATTAACAAGGTGAATATCATTTGAACCAAGCCTCCAATGCCGATGGTACCTACAAATAATCATCCACTTTTTGATGGTACCCAAACAATTTTGGGTCCTCTCAAGTTAGGTGCAACATACTTAGGCATAGCCTTAGTATGAATAGCGGGATGTTTTACAATAGCAACCATAGAGGTACCATTACCACCCTTCCTAAACATAGAATCATCATTAATTGAAATAGGCTTAGGGGTGTTATCTAGGGGACATGAATGTACCATGTGTCTCCTTTCCCGGCATGAGTAGCACTTTCTCCTTGATTGAGCCTTCTCTTCCTTGCTCATGTGGTGCTTCTCATTGCCTTGCCTCTCATGGATTGCTTGAGCCTTCTTCTCAAGCTTGGTAGGACACTTAGAGGCAAAGTGTCCCATACTTCCACACTTGAAGCACTTGATGTGAGCATAATCTTTCTTCTCATCTTTATTCTTGCTCATCATCTTGGCATCTTGACTTTGCATTAGATGCCTTGCCTTTCCACCCCTTTTTGTTTTCTTCTTCTTTATCATCAAATCACCACCATCTTCATGGTTGATCTTGATTTGCTCTTGGGGTGTCTTCTCTTGCTCAACTTGTGGCATTGGTTGAGGCTCTTCTAGTTGCTTCACCAATTGCTTGGTTGGGCACATTGAGGTAAGGTGACCCCAAGTGCGGCACTTGAAGCACTTCACATGCTTGAGCCTCTCTTCTTCTTTTATCTTCTTGAGCTTCTCAATGTTAGGGCAACCATTTGCAAGGTGTCCCGCTTCATGACACCGGTTGCACATGGTATGAGAGAGCTTTCTTTGTTGTAGCTTCTTCATCTTTTCTTTCTCTCTTTCTTTTGCCCTTTGTCATCTTCTTCTTGAAGCCAAGGCCATACTTGTCACCATAGTTTCTTTGAGTCTTCAACATGTGCTCAAAGGTGACTTTTGAGTTGTAGCACCTCTCTAACTTGTTGCTCAATTTCTTCACTTCACTTTTGAGCTCAATGTTCTCCTTCAAAATGTTAGTCTCACAAGACATAGAAGTAGAACAAGCATCTATATGTGAAGAGCATGGCATATCTAATAAATCATCACAAGAGGTGGATACATGCTTCTTGCCTACATCACAAGGGTTAGCAACAATATGTGATTGATCAATTGACCTATGTGATAAGCTCTCATTATTTTTAAGTTTCTTTGTAAACATTTTAATGAGAGAAGCATGTTGTTCTAATAATTCATCATGAGATGCAAGAAGTGTCTCATGATTTAATTTTAGCTCATCATGTGAAGATTTAAAAGCATCAAGTAATTTCTTATGTTCTTCACAAGAGTTCTTTAGAAATGAGTTTTTATTTTCTAATTTCAATGTTTTAGCTTTCTCATTTTCTAAAGACACGGTCATTCTAGCAAGTCTACTAACAAGCTCATCATATGAATCAACATGATCAACCACATTATTATTTGATACCTTGGTGTCACCTTGTGACATGAAGCAATGTGGTGAAGTAGGAGAGCTTGTAGCAGCAATGTCATCAGGGCATGATCCATCATCATAACCATCGAGTGTGCATGGGGTAGCATCATCATTTGCAACACTTGTGGCATCATCAATCTTGCCAAGTGAACTTGTAGTGGATTGATCATCATCATCACTTGACCATGAGGTGGAGCAATCTTCCACAATCATGGAGTTGTGGTCATGCTCAACATCCTCATGCGCCTCCTTCTTGGGCTCCTCCTTCTTGAACTTGCCATCATCCCATATGGAGGAATCACCAAAGGTGCGCTTGATGGACTCCCATATCTCACGAGTGGTTCCCGTGTAGTTTACTTGTTTCATCAAATCAAAACTCAATGCATCCATTAGAAAAACAATAAGCATGTACATCAAGTTTATAGAGAACTCTTTGAGCTTTGGTGAGATTTCTATGGTCCAATACATGAGTGAGACCACTAGTGACAATCCACCAAAACTTAGGTCCCTTTGCATGAAAATGATCAAGCATGTGATTTTTCCATTGTGCAAAGTTTGTGCCATCAAAAATATGTAAGTCACACTCAACATCTAGCCCACTAGACGCCATCCTCTTGGGTCAATGAAGACCACAAATGAGAGACCTAGCTCCGATACCACTTGTAGGGTCGAGATGGTGGACTAGAGGGGGGGGTGAATAGTCATTTCTAAAATTAATCGCGTCGGCTAACCGGAACAAGTGCGGAATTAAAACAATCGGTCTAGCCAAGACTACACCCCTCTATCAATGTTCTCTAGCACCTAACAAAGATTCTAATTAAGTAACTAAGGTGCCGGGCAAGCTAGAGCTCACCTAATCAATTCTAGAAGCAAGGTCACACAAACCTATGCCACTAGTACTTTAAGCAACAAGGGAGCTCCTACACATGCTAGTAAGCAAAAGCACAAGGCCAACTAAGCTCACTAGCAATGCTCAATAACAAGGCAACCAATACCAAATTAGAGAGCGCAATACTTAGCTACACAAACTAAGCAATGTGACTAACAAGGTTACACAAACCAAATTAGCCACGCAAGGGAGCTACTTCTATGCTACACAAGCAAGAAGGTAACTAGTGAGCTACACAAGCTAACTAATTACAAGAGCAACTACACAAGCACAATGTATAAAAAGTAATTACAAGCTTGTGTTAGGGGATTGCAAACCAACGGGAAGAACAAGGTTGACACGGTGATTTTCTCTCAAGGTTCACGTGCTTGCCAACATGTTACGTCCCCGTTGTGTTGACCGCTCACTTGGTGATTCGGCGGCTAATTGGCATCACCCGCCAAGCCCACACGTCGGGCACCGCAAGAACCTACCCCGAAAGTGAGGGTAGCTCAATGACACGCTCAACTAGAGTTGCTCTTCATGGCTCCCGCGGGGCGAGCACAATGCCCCTCACAAAGCTCTTCTCCGGAGCACCGCACTAGCTTCTTGCGGGCTTCGATGGAGACCACCACCAAGCCATCTATGAGGTGGCAACCTCCAAGAGTAACAAGCACCACCGGCTTGCAACTCGATTACCTAGTGCCACTCGATGCAACCTCACGATGCAATCGTACTAGAATCGCTCTCTCACACAATCGGATGATCACTATCAAGCATATGTGAGATGGAGGGCTCCCAAGCACTCTCAAGTATGGACACAAAGTTCTCCGAGGTGCTCAGCCCCTGCCATGGCCGAGACACCCTTCTATTTATAGCCCCACGGGCTAAACTAGCCGTTACCCCTTCACTAGGCGTTTTTCAGGTTGACCGGACGCGTCGGTCAAATCGACTGGACGCAGGACCACAGCGTCCGATCAATGGATGCTCGCCACATGTCGCCACCATTCAACTTCATTCGCTTGATCTCAACGGTCAAGTGATGACCGGACGTAGCTGCTCAAAGTGACCGGACGTAGCAACCCCAGCGTCCGATCATTTCCAGTACAGTACCAGTCACGACCGGACGCGTCTGGTCGGTCACGATCGGACGCAGCATCAGCGTCCGGTCCTTCTCCAACTTTTCTGCGTCACCTATGTCACCGTACGTCAGCCTGACCGGACGCACCCTGCCAGCGTCCGGTCACTTTTAGCGCTAGCGTCCGGTCGAAGACCGATGCCTTCACGCTCTCTGCCGTCACTGACCAGACGCAGGACCCCAGCATCCGGTCACCATGTGGCCAGCGTCCGGTCCACTCTGTGAGACCCTGTCTTTTCTGTATAGGGCGCCGGTGGACTTCTTAACCCTTCTCGCCTCCGTTTCATCGCCGAGTTGATCCACATCAACTCCAACTTCATCTCCTTTATAAATGTGCCAACACCACCAAGTGTACACCATCATGTGTATGTGTGTTAGCATTTTCACAATCATTTTCCAAAGGATTAGCCACTCAACTTGCCATGCCACTCAATCATAGCGACGATGCAAAGTTAGATCACTCGTGTGGCACTAGATGACCGATATGCAAATAAGTTTGCCCCTCTTGATAGTACGGCCATCTATCCTAAATTTGGTCATCAACTTCTCTACACACCTATGACCGGTGAAATGAAATGCCCTAAGTTATACCTTTGCCTTGCGCATTCCATTCCATCTCCTCCAATGTTGATGCAACACATGCACTAACATGATCAACAATGATATGATCCACTTCATATCATCACATGATCATATTGGTTCATCGATCTTGACTTCACTTGCTTTTCACCGTTGCCTTCGTCCATCAGCACCAAGTCTTGCTCAAGCTTCACCACCACGCGGTCCATCGCTCCAAAGCTTTCGACTTGCCCTTCACGCTTGCAACCAGTCCATCAAGCCAAGTCTTGTCTTGATCTTCTCCACCTTGATCACATGACTCAATGTCATGTCTCATGTGCAATAAGCTTCTTCATCATCACATGTGTGAGCTTTGCAACATCTCCAAACCATTTTCACCTTCATGGCATATGTTGCTCACACATATGTACCTGTGGACTAATCACCTGTGTATCTCACATAAACACAATTAGTCCACCTAGGTTGTCACTCAATTACCAAAACCATACAAGGACCTTTCACACAGGACTAACTTTACCAGAAAGAAGTTCCTAGACTTCAGTGACGGATACGGCATCAGGATCGACTGGGCCTCTGTCGGACATCCATGAACTAACGGTCAGGTCGAACGTGCCAATGGCATGGTCCTCCAAGGACTTAAGTCACGCATTTTCGACCAACTCAACAAGTACGTCGGGCGATGGGTTGCAGAGGTCCTAGTGATCCTCTGGAGCCTAAGAACGACCCAAAACCGATCCACAGGGTTCACACCCTTCTTCCTGGCCTACGGAGCTGAGACAGTGTTGTCCTTCGACCTCAACCACGGCGCCCTAAGAGTGAAGGCTTTCGACCGCGACCGAGCCACGGAGGCTCAATAAGACATAGTCGACCTGCTCGAAGAGGCCTGCAAGATGACCGTCATCCGCTCCGCTCGATACCAACAAACCCTCTGCAGGTACCACAAAAACAAGATCAGAGGGAGGATACTCGAAGTCGGCAATCTCGTACTCCGAAGGACCCAATCAACGAACAAAAAACACAAGCTCTCTCCACCATGGGAAGGGCCCTATACGGTGACCGAAGTAATCCGACCGGGCACCTACCGACTGAAGGACAACAACGACAACGTTCTCACCAACACTTGAAACATTGAACAGCTACGTTGTTTTCCCCCCTAAATTTGGTCTAACCGCTTTTTAGTCAACACTTGCCGCTGTAAAGCACCCCAGCCCGAACACTTTCAGCCCGGGTAGCTCGGGGGCTCCATAAGGGTACAATACTGAGTACTACCTCTCATTTTTACTCTCTTTTTTACTGTCACATGGTAAACAACTTCGTCCCTGAACGGAAGCGCATTCCTTTTCCTTTGATTACCCTACGTAACTTTTGTTCTTACCCCTAACCGAAGGTGTAATAGAACCACCCAATTTATACAAGATCAAGTACGGCTGTCCCCAATAACACATTGACATGCGCATACTTTCACTCATATAAACCCGGTAGTTCGCCGAGTGTCCCGAAAGACCTCGGTAAATCAACATCACAACCAAGATCGCGTGATTAAGCAAATACACATCACATACACAGGGTTGTAGCGGAAATAATATTACAAATGGGTTCACAATTAAAAGTACAAGTTTGGGTTTCAAAATCGATTAGTGAAAACAACATAGCTTTCAAAAGATTACATTAATATATGTTCCAAATACATTGCTAGCATAAGTGACATCATCTGACAAAAGCATATAGACGAGAAGTAACTATAGAATCACCGAGCCCACCGGCGGTTAGCCACCATCTTCAACAGGCCGAGAACTTCACCTGCAACATGGTGGGATAAACCCTGAGTACGAGAAGGTACTCAGCTAGACTTACCCGTCAAAATCAGAAATAAAGGACACCAAGGGTCATGCAAGGCTTATGAGGTGGGCTAGCTTGACACAGTTGCATAAAAGACCTTATGAATATAGTGACCAATTTAAACTTAGCATCAAGTTTATCATCATTTACCTGTCCACTAGATTAGCACCTGTACTAGAGCACTCACTTATTAGGAGCAAACAATATTAACCATAGCAGGTATAATAAGGCTGTCATCATCATATCATCATTTCTGAACCATTATGTTATTTAGTGTATCTACTTTGGAGATAAGCCCGTCAAGTTCTCACTAACCGAGAGAGACGGCGACTCGAATCGAATTACAACTCAGCTGAGGGGGTATTCCTAACTCTCACCCTGACATACTTTGCAAGGGTAGCCGTGGGTCACCTTTGGGACAACTCAGGAACCAAATTCGCGGGTTCGATCAGCGCCAGCACTCTCAGGGATTACCCTTCTCCCAGGACGATCAGGACTTTTAAATCACCTGCCCTTGGACTCACACCTACGGCTCCCTTCCGAGGCGCACTTTATACTTATCGACTCCCGGCCTGAGGTGAGCTACTCGGCTTCATGGTCGGTCTTCGGACACGGCCAACTAAGAGAGAGGCATGCGTTCAACATGAACAGGAAAGGCTCTAAGATTCAGTCCTTAAGCGACACAGACGGAGTCACTACAAACCGGCAAGCCTCCGGCCGGTCTTCATTTTAAATTAAGACAAGTTCTTTTCCACGATAGCAAATATAGCCAACCGTGCTATATGTATATTCCTATATCTCGCAGGTGACAGGAAATCACCTGACTTCTACCGCGTTTAAGCAGGGCTAAGCACTACACGAGCCTGAGCTACATAGGATTCAGAGTATCAACATCTAGACAAGGATTGGATAACCAATGCAGCAAGTGTTTGCATCCAACACCTAAACTTAATGCAACAATATATATATATATATATATGTAACAATAATACTTTAACTGCAATTTGGAAATTAGGAGGCTTAATATGCTCCGGGGTTTGCCTGGGATCCGACACAAGTCAGTTCAGTTAGCTTGCACCGTCCTGGTGACATCTCAGGTCCTAGCACTTGCTTAGTCCTTCCATCTTCGGGATAGATCCATCAAACGTTGTATTCGGGTTTGGCTCCAACATGTCATCCTTCACGTGGTGCATCTAGTGTACCTAGATGAGATGCAATATGCAAGTGCATAAATATGAAGAATAGTACCATGAGACGCATCACAAATAGCAAGCAAGACAAGCATAGTTTACACTAACACACTTAAGTACTTTGCGATGTTTAACTTAAACATCACACAATCTATCATGCTAAGATGGCAAAGAAGACGACAACACCAAGCATGACACAAGTTTTCCAAGATCTCAGGTGCTCTAACTCAGTCATCATTCAAGGCATAAGTCACACTTAACAATATACAAGCAAACACTATAATTGGAATCTACAAATTTCTGGACATGCAAACAGCAGCTACAAGATTTAGCTATAACTAGAGTTACACAAATCCAAATGACTTGCAAGAAGACATTTTGGAAAGCTTATGAAATTATGTACATTTTATCTATAACCATCACAGCATGATTCCCAAGTTAAGTAGGTCGAAATTATACCTTTACAAAAACTGATTCATACAAAACAGAGAGCAACAAATCCTGTATTCTAACTTTAAACAGTTGTAACTCAAACACTACTCAGCCAAATGATACCAAATTTTAACAGCAGCTAGATACATAAATTATCTATAACTTTTGTATAAACAAGTTTCACAACAAAGCACCTTATCATGAAGAACTTTGCTAAGTTCCCAGATCTGTCCATAAACCACATTGGCAAGAAAATAATTATTAACTTATGTTGCAAATTCATAATTGGGCAAAACCAACTTTACCAACATTTCACAAATGACTAAAGAACACCAGAAAACCTAGTGTCCATGACCAAATAAATTCTTTTAATGCAATTCTTAATTTATTTTAGATAACAAGATGACTTAATGAGCATATACCAAAAGTATACAATACATTCTACAAAAATTACAGTGGCTCACATATCCTCTCAATAGTCTACTATACAAATTTCACTCCATTTCAATATGTATAGCAACCTCTATGAAAAAGACAAGTTGCTAAAGCAAGAAATCATGTGAGAGCAAGATAAACCAATAACTCACTCATACTTCATCCTATACTCATGAAATTTTTACCACACATCAACTATCACATGAGTAGCATGCCACAAAAATTTCACTTCATTTGGAGCCCTAGATCTGTAGTTATGGAAAATAACAAATTCAACTAGCATTACAACCTTACTGCACAATTCTATTTTTACCGCAAAATATTGAAACTAAAACATGCTATATTATAGATCTAATGCATAGATAATTTCATGAGGATTCTAAAAAGTCTTCATTTGCTATTTTACGAATTTCCTATGAATTACTATGAATTTCCAAAGATTCAGCAAACTTATAGCAAATAGGTCCTTATCAGCACTATTCATTTGAGTCACAGACTTCGCAGTTAGATCCCTCCCTTTCTTCAAATTCTTGCGCGAAGTCCTTGACGTGGATTTGCAGCAGAGGATGTTCTGGAGCTCGCCGTTTCGGCCGGCAAGGACGGCGCCGGTGGCGACCTGCAAGGCCGCGGCGAGCTGTGGGGCTGCGGCAAGCCATGGACCGCTCCTGGCCATAGCTTGACTGGTAGAAGCGGCAGGAGGAGGGCGCGGCTGCGAGCGCTCTGCCGGGAGTCAGCCATGGTGGCGTAGACGTGGTCGAGCACTACAGCATCGTGAGGCCGGGCGGCAGACAGCAGCGGCCGGCTGCGGCCCTGCTATGGCCAGCAGCGGCGTGGCTGGTTCGGGGAGAGGAAGGCTGGAGCAAGGAGAGCAGCGACGGCAATGGAGCTCCAGCTCACGTCAGCCACGGCGAGCGAGACACAGAGGAGAGAAAGAGAGAGGCGAGTGAGTGAGAGAGAGCAGAGGGCGCCGTTCTCAGCATTCAAGCACAAGAGGGGGCGAGGTGGCAAGCCAGGCAGCATAGAGGAGCCACGCGGCGTCACTCTTCTGCATGTGGTCAGCCACGGCACCGTAGCTTTCACAGACATGGAGTAACTAATACTACCGCAAACGTACCACTGAAACACAAACTTCGGCTCCCTCAAACTCTCAAACCAACGCGAATTAGCGAAAACTTCACTAATATAAGTTTCAGAGCTACATGAGGTCTACAACTTTGCTTATATGAAGTTGAGCTGGTTAGGCCTGGTTTGGGAGATACAAGGTTCCAAAGTGGGGTACACGAAAACTCAAACATGAATTTCAGTCATCCAAGACTTAGCCGATTTTCGAGGTTTCAAAACAGCACTGAGTTCAATCTTTGGGCCTCGGTTTGACTTGCTTCCAAGCTGATCTAGCTCTTGATCATTGAACAAAGTTTGTTCTACATAAGATGGACTCCAACTTTTATTTAGGTTCCACTGCCATGCAAACACTCTAAGCTGTAGTTCAAACCAAGTCAAAGTAGCATCACTATAAAGCTTAAATCACCCTTTTTTATCTATTGGAGCATTTTCTGGCCACCTGCTCAACATGAACCCTTCATAACTTTTGTTAATGAGTGTAAGTAGAGTTGTTTGAGCAAGGTTGCAATGTTTGGTTGATGACCTACATTTCCATTCACTTAATAGTGCAACTCAAGCACTTAGTAAAGTCATTCCAATAAGGATATAACTTATCATTTCATGTGACTTTTTTATTCCACACTTCATGAAACTTTTCCAGTGATCCATGTGGGTAGAAATTGATGTGAGGCACATGAAAGGAGCACCTTCAACATTACTTAGGTATATATCTGAAAAGAGCCAATATGCAAGCAAAGGTGTGTTGCCCAAGTTGAAGTTGAAGCTCACTCTTGTAGATTTGATCTTGACACCTTCATCACCACTTAACATGCCATGTTTGAGCTTAAACCCATTGCTTAATTGGTGACAAACACCTAGGGTGTTACAGAAGGCACCCCGCCATGACCTACGGTTACGAGCAGCCGAGCCCCGCGGGCCATGCCCTGGCTCTTAGAAAAGCTACAGCCTACGGAACTAATGGGCAGGTACAAAAAAAAGGACAAAAAACAAAAGATATGCTAGGATAAAAACAAGGAATGGATAGTGACTCTATCAAAAAACAATACTGATATATTCATTGATAAAAAAAACTGTTCACATGGTGACTCACCCACGAACTCAACTATTACATTTTCTACTGCTACTCCAAAATACTACTGCGGCCGCTCAACGACATCGCCTGAATGCCAAAGGAGAAACCACGACACACGCCACCGGACATAACCACCTCCACTGGGGCCCCGCCCGGTTTCGCTCCCTCGACTTCAGTGAGCGCAACGGGTACCTCAAGGGACCCACCCGATTCCGCTCCCTCGACTTCGGCGAGCGCAACGGGTACCTCAAGGGCATCGCACCCATAGATGCTCAGCAGAAGAGCATGGAGCTCCTGACCTTCTCATGCAGTCGAGGCAGCTCCTAGTCAGGGATGCTACTACCGAGGTATGGCCGCCATAGCTGGAAGAGATCTCATCAAACTTTATGAACTGGCCAACCTGAGCAGCTGCAGGCGTGGAACCCTCCACCAGCACGATCCTGAGCGACTTCCCCTCCGACAAGGCTCGTCCAGTGAAGATCCACCAGAGAAAGTCCACACATGGCTCCATCCCAAAGAAGACCTCACAGATGAATCCAGCACCGCCCCAGGTAGCCTTCAGCTCGCATCGCGCTCTGGATTCATGAAAGGATCTGTAAGTCCTCCCCCTCACTCACCCCCTCTCTCACTAAGGAACCGCCGTGGCATACAGGCACCCTTAAAGAGAAAGAGGAAGGAGGAGAGACAATAGTTGGAGAACAGGCAAAGGACTACGACGGAGAGCCCTCTCCCTCCCCCTATTTAAGGAAGAAACGCGGCAGCCGAAGAGGGGCAAAAGATCAGAGCAAAAAACTCTCCCCCTTCCCCCATTCAATGCGGATGGGAAACGATGGGACACACCCTGACTGATGGGACGCACGCTGGCCGACAGAACGCCGCCGGGTTAGACGGAACGCCGCCTGGTGAGACAAAATGTGGCCTGGGTATGGCCCATCACTATCGCACGACCAGGTGCAAAAACCAAAATGTCACCACACGTAGGCAGCTCTCCGTATCCCTAGGCGGGACTTGGAAAAACCCAAAGGGGGATCTCCTCTGGGAGAGACCATCGGGGTTCCTAAGTTGATCGAACGGCTCAGAAAAACACACCGAGAGACAGGTAGCAAGCGAAGGGACGCCCCATGTAGGCCATGCCGACTCTGTCACGAATGACGAGCACGGGTCCCGGTCGGACGTTTCCGACTAAAGCTCTCCAAACCCCATCACTCAAGTCATCAAGGTAAACACTACATACCCCCTCTATTTCTTTATAATCATTTCATACATCCATACGCGCATTCATTCCATACGCCCGTGCCTCCTGGATGATTCGTGCTCGATGACTAAGTGGGCATACTTCACCTTGCGGACATCGCTAGCGACGTCGGGAACTCATCGGTGCTTGGATGTCGCCAGCTACGCGGAGGACTGCTTCGGTGCTCAGTCATCGCCAGCGACGCCGGGGATTCCTCGCTCTTTGGTGCTCGGACATCGCTAGCGACGTCAGGAACTCATCGGTGCTCGGACGTCGCCAGCTACGCCGGGGACTACTTCAGAGCTCGGACATCGCCAGCGACGACGGGGATTCCTCGCTCTTCGGTGATCGAACATCGCCAGCGACACCGGAGACTCCTCACTCTTCGATGCTCGGACGTCGCCAGCGACGCCGGGGACTCCTCGCTCTTCGGTGCTCGGACCTCGCCAGTGACGCCGGGGACTCCTCGCTCTTTGGTGCTCGAACATCGTCAGCGACGCCGGGGACTCCTCGCTCTTGTTGTTCGGACATCGCCAATGACGCCGGGGACTCCTCGCTCTTGAAGTTCGAACATCGCCAACGACGCAGGGGACTCCCTCGCTCTTCGGTGCTTTCGGACATCGTCAGCGACGCTGGGAACTCCTCGCTCTTCGGTGTTCCGACATCGCGAGCGATGCCGGGGACTCCTCGCTCCTCGGTGCTCGGACGTCGCCAGCGATGCCGGGGACTCCTCGCTCCTCGGTGCTCGGGCATCGCCAGGGACACCGGGGACTCCTCGCTCGTTGGTGCTCGGACATCGCCAGCGATGCCGGAGACTCCTCGCTCGTCGGTGCTCGGACATCGCCAGCGATGCTGGGGACTCCTCGCTCTTCGGTGCTCGGACATCGCCAGCGATGCCGGGGACACCCTTACTGCTCGGATCTTGCTACGTTTCGTCGGTGTGCTATCAAGCTGCTCCATGCTGTTCGCATCAGGGTGCTGATCTTAGGCAGCACGTCTGGGGTCTTGATATGCGCATGTCAGACGACGTCGGTAAGCTTTTAGACTTCTTTTTCTTTGACCCTGCTACAAGATTCATTCTTCATCTTCTAGCAGGCTCGGGGGCTAAGTGGGCACACTTCACCTTGTCGTGAATGTGCGCTTTTCATCTCGAGGCTACGCCCGGGGACTGCCTGCCTGCTCGGCTGGTCTTTTACTTTCTGATCCTGGCACTACGTGACTACGTCACCTACTGTCAGGCTCGGGGACTAGCTGTGGGGGTATGGCCCCCGGTATCCACAAGACAAGACATGGGCCGCACCATCATCAGAGGTGGTCCAGCCCACAAGATCAAGACATGCACGACACTGCTCCGCGTGCACCGCAAGCTATTGTATAGTACCAAATAAGATACTTTCTTTGTAACCCTACCTCTCTAGACTATATAAGGAGAGGCAGGGGTCCCTTACTCGATATCTCAATGCAATACATCAGAACACATGATGTAGGTATTACGTCGTACTGACGGTCGAACCTGTCTAAATCTTGTGTCTTGGTGCTTGTATTACCATCTCGCTCCTAATCTCGCTCACCTCTACGACAAATTTACCATCGTGGGATACCCCTCGGTGGACTGTCGAGCATCTTTTATCGACACCGCCCATCCCCAACACGGCAACCAGGGTCCGCCGTGGCTCCAACTGAGTCCTCGACCAACCACCCCAGTAGCTGCGTCTCGTGCGCGGAGAAGCCGATGACTTCCTCTTTCTCCACGAAGTGCGAACTTGCCGCAAGAATTTGCCTGGTCATGGAGACGGTGGGAGGCGCGGGGCCGTCGGCGGGGCAGATCCCGAACTACTCCTTGGCGGCGGACAGGCGGGAAAGCTTGTCCCGTGCCTTGCGCAGCCGCTTCAAGAGGGCGAACCAGGCCCTGACGTGGACCCAATCCCGTGCGCGGACGTGGCCGGAGAGGTAGCACCACTCCTCCGCTACGTCCTCCAGCTCGAAGGCAGCGTCGTGGACCTGCTTGACCCACGCAGCGGCGAGGGCGTCCGTGCCGTGGCAGGAGTCGGCGAACCGGAGGAAGGCGCGGAGGAGATCGAGGTCCCGCACGGTAGCGGAGATTTTAGAGCCAATGCCCAACAGGGGCGCGAGGCCGACGGCGGCGTCGCGGGACAGCGCCACGGCGAGTTTAGCAGAGAGGGATATGGCTATGGCCTCCGCCATCTCTACCGGCCAGTCGTTGACTTGTCGCAGCGAGAGCCGCGGAGAGGGAGAGAAAGAGCCGGGAGCCCAGGAAGGTGCAAGTTGCGATTGGGACACAAAACGACACGCTCGACCACATTATTATTATTTTTTTTGAAGGCAAGAGGACTTATATTAAATTCGGACACAGTACATCCTTAAATTATACGTGGAAAAAATCTGAAATAAAATATGAGTTTTGCTATATTTCTATCGACAGATTTTGTGGCTTTTTATCTGTCAAATTCTAGACCGTTGATTTTGTTTTAAGATCTGTGCTGCTATTTGGGCATACACCAGCGCGAACGGGTCCGCAAAGTAGCATCCGAAACGCGCAAACTCTTTTTTTCGAAATCTCCCACCGAGCGTTCTTTCCTATGGTTGCGCCGCGCGCAGGCGGTGGGTGGGCGGAGCTTTCAGCGGCAGTTCCGCTCCCCCTGTGCCGCGGCGGGCGGTGGCTGGGGTGCGGCAGTTCTGCTTCCCCTGTGCCACGGCGGGCGGTGGCTAGCGGTGTCCTCGCGCGCCGCTGCCTCCTGTGCCGACGGCCGCGAGGAGTCTCTTTCATTCGGTCGATTTTGTAAGTGTATTTTGTTCTTCCTATGGTTGTTCGTCAATTTTGCTTTTGTTTGAGGAGCTATTGCTATTTGTGTTTGTGCTGTTGGTCACGGTCGTCGGTGGCTGCATAGATTTGGCACGAGATGTAGATGTAGATTTTTTTGTGGTGGCTTGCGGTAGTTTGCGAGGAACTCTGTGGCAGTGGGTTCAACCCCGGTTGTGGCCGTGGATTTGGTTGCGGTAGGGGTTGTTGCTGTGGATTTGGTTGTGGCATGGGCGGCGGCCTAGGGGCCCTTGGCGCACGACGCACTAGCTCTCCTTTTCCCGATCTTTGCGTTTCTGTGATGAATCAAGCCCAGATCCTTTTGGCCGGGTTATATGCTCCTCCGATGTGTGTTGGGCTAGTAGTACTCGTAGATGCAATTCAACTCCAATTTTTCGGTGTTCAATTGATCCCCCTATGCGGCTATGCCGTTCGATGGTAATCCCTTGCTTGCTTTGGTACTGGTTTGACTTCTAAAAATAGACCACGATTGCTCTGAATAAGTGAATATTGCATGGCATATTCTTTGAAGAAGACTGGATTGACTCGTCTACAGCCTGACCTTCTGTACTGCTCCAGAAGTCCAGCGCACCTGCTTTAGTGATGTGTACAAGAACTTTTTTGGTTGACTATTGTACTCATGCCAGTTACAGATTGATCATGCTGCATGCTGAGTAGTGAGGGTGGCTGATACTATAATGCTCTTGCCATTTCTCTGCTCATGAACTCTCAAGAATTGAGAATATTCCTTTCAGACTACTGAGTGCTGCTAGCTCTGGTGGATGAGTCGATGATTCTAACTACTGAGTTGGACAAGTTAGCGGCTGCCAAGGGCTTTGTGTTTCTGGTAGTGCCCTTTGTGGATTGGATGTTGGCCTGCAGGCAATTCAGTTAGTTTTTGGAGATTTGAATTGCACATGTTTGATGTGATATCGTAGCATAGCTAGTGGTACCATACCATGCTTTTGTTAGGCGTAAGGAGGAATGTAGTTTTTGTCGAGCGGCACCCTGAGCTGCTGATGTTATAGTTATACGAGTACCAGTTTCTGTTCTATGCCCATCAATTTTTGCTTTGCTGTTGCTGTTGGGCATGACAAATATTGTGAGGGCTATAAGATTATTCATGATGATTTTTGTTTGCTGTGATTTAACCTTCTATGAATTGCAGAGAGAAAATATGGCACATTCTATGGATTGCAGACTCTTTGTTTAGTCAGACCCTTTTCTTGTACTAGAGTAGATTTGTGTCGAAACAGAAAAGACCACGAATGGCTTTCGGCCTATCAGTTGTGCTGCTGCGCCTTTTTTTCTTTTTGACTCTTCTGTTTGTCAGTGAACAATTTTTCCTCTATTTTTTTACTGTTGTATTTGTAAGATTTTTCATCGAGTTGTCCTTTTCCATTGACACTTTTTTTTGCATGAATTGTTTCTATGGGGCTCTATCTGAATGCAACTGAGGTACACTCAAGCCCGATATACAAATGATTAAAGGGTAATTTCATATCTATGCGAAAGATTACCTTTTGCTTAGGCCAACACTTATATATTACTAGCACTAAGTTTACATCATAGTATACACTCTAAATTTTTGTACTTGGTGATGTAATTTTAGTATATCTTGCTAATGTGGCATTTTGTCTCTGGATCTGCATTCTTTTGAAAATATAATTTGGATAATATGTTTCTTCTATGAACAATGTGGCATATGTGTCTTCAAACTTGTTGGTTTATTACTTTTGTGGCATATATGTCTCTAGGATCTGCTATTTCTTGCTTAACTCTTTACGGTTTGCACTTCAATTCACCAAGCAGAGTGAAAGAGCATGTACACTACTAGTAGTTCATATATAGCAAGCTCCACTTGTAACAACAATGCTAGTGCATGTTAAGTAGCTATTTCTGTGCTACTTGTAACAAAGTGTCCTTTGCTTGGATGCACCCTGAGCTACTAGATGCAGCAACTATTTTAATTTGCATTTTTTATGTGGGTGGACGGATTATAGTAATATAATGCATGAGGAACAATTCATCCAAAACCAGATGCAGCAACTATTGATTTTTTTGTTGCCTTTTGAGGGCCTCAAAGCTTTGATGAATATGCTTTTTTTCCCTTTGTGGGCCCCAAAGCCAATTGATGTGGTTATTGATTAAGCTGCTAGAGCTGCTCCTCAATAGTTGTGAAGCTGCTAGAGCTGCTGATGCTGGAATAGTTGGTAGTATTTGATTTGTCTAGTAGGAGTAGAATGTGGAGTTTTTTTTAGCTGTAGTTTGTTGTTGTATTTTGCCTTCTGAGTGTGTCTGTGTGTGGGTTCTTTGTGTGTTTGGGTGCATGTGTGTCTTAGAAGGTGGGATTTTTTTTAGCTGTAGTTTTTTTTTGTCCTTTGCCTTCTGAGTGTGTCTGTTCTTTGTGTGTGTGGGTGCATGTGTGTCTTTTTGTGTGCCTCTCTCTCTCTCCCTCTGTTTGTGTGTGTGTGTGTCGTTTTTGTTTGTGTGCGTGTGTGTTTGCTCTGTTTTTTTTTTTACTTTTTTTGCTTTATCTTTTGGCATTAGCTATATTTTTCAGAGTTGAGTTATGTTTATCTCTCTGTGTATGTCTCTCTGTCTTTCTCTGTGTGACAGCTGCCGATGCCTGCTGCTACTACTGATTAAGCTTTTTGTCCTTGCTATTTGTCTTTTGCCTTTTGAGGGCCCCAAAGCCTGCTGATTGAGCTTGTACTGTTGTTTTTGCAGTTTCATGCTGCTTGCTCCTGATGCTGATTAAGGTGTTTTTTATTTCTTTTGTCTTTTGATTGCCCCAAAGCTTGCTAATTTTATTTTGTAGGTGTATTTTTTAGATTTTTATTACTGTGTTGTGCAGATGTGCTTTTCTTTTTCTTTATTCTTTTCTATTTCTTTTTGTTTTTGTTTTCCTTTTTTTATTTTTCTTTTACCATTAGCTGTAATTTTCAGAGTTGTGATTTGTTTATTTAGTTGAGCTGAGTGTATATTTCTAGCTGCTCTTTAGAGTTGATATAAATTTTTTATTTTTATATTTGACTTGTTTGTTGAGCAGAGTTTTTTTAGCTGTTATATTTTGTAAGCTTGTTTTTTTTTGTGTGTGTAGCAAACTGTCAGTCTAATCCGTAGTTTCATCAGATGTGTGTTTGTTGTTTTTGTGCGTGTCTCTCTTTGTGTGTGTGTTTGTAAGCGTGTTTTTGTGTCTGGAGCTGTGGCGTTATTCTTTATAATTTTTTTCTGATTAAGCTTTTGTTGCATTTGTTGTTGCTGCTGCTCCATTTGCTGCATGTGAACTTTTGTAGCTGTTTGTGTTGTAGCAGTTTGTTGGATTTTTTTTCTTATGCCGTGTGTTTGTGTGTGTGTGTCTGTGTGTCTGTGTGTGCGTGCCTAACATTGTTTTTTTCCCATACAAAATATGTTCATGTATTGACTCACCATATGCCTGTATCAATGCCATTTTCAAAATTTGTCCTCTTTCTGCAATACCTTTGCTTTAATATACTCTACGACAGGGCTCTGGATGATGGAGGATTGTCACCTGGTTGCATGGCTGATTTTTTTCCAGATGTTTGGGTAAGGCAGCCTATGCTGCTCTCTATGCAATAGCACGGAACCTTTCGCTTACGTTCAGAGTAATGCAATTGCTCTTTCTTGTTAATTTATTTTCTTTTTCTGTTTGTAATGGCTTCTTGTTCCTATTTCTTTTTTCTACCAGCTAATTGTTCTTTTGATTTCCAGTGCTTTCAGCCATTTGCTTCATGACAACCCATTGCCTCCTGATGAGGTTTCAGCTTTAGAATTGTTGGTGTAATTTTCTCATGGACACCCCGAAAGCAGCCAGGCACCTATGGTGGGCCTCAAGTTATCAATGGCTGAAGTTGATAGAGGTTTTGTTACATTGGTTGCTTCTGACCATTCAGGATTTGAGGTGTGAAGTTGCTCATCCTGTAACTCTTTTCTAATCTTTATCTAGAATGACACAAATAAAAAAGTTGTGCCTGATTCTAGTGTTACTTTTGGTGAAATGCACTACTGTTTTTGTATCATCCTCCTGTTTAGTCAATTAGTGTTTTCTTCCCTGGTTTGTATTTGACTGACTTTGTCACTATGCCTTGTCACTAGTGCTTTTTCATCTTTTTAATTCCTACTGTTTATCTTGTTTTGCAGGTTTGCAACCCAAATGGTCATTGGTACCTAGCAGATGCGGGCTCATGCCCTGATGTCCTATTGCTTTCGACTGGAAGAGCCTTATCATGTTACTGCTGGTCTACAGCTAAATTCTCAGTACAGGATCACTAATAATGAAAACAGGTGAGAGTTGTGGGCTGCTAGAAGGATTGAAGTTTACCGCTGCCATATCATTTATTTTCTCTCTCTTTTATCTTCCAGGGCATCACGCTCATGTTTAGGCTGATGCCTCATGCCAATGCTATATATTGTGTGTGTGCGCGCGCTTGTGTGTGTGTGTCTTTGTTTGGAGCAATCTATGACTATGGAGGATGTGTTTTGTTTTTCTGCGGTCACTGAATAGATGTGTTTGCTAGCTTTGATGTGTTTGGTATTTTAGCTTAATGGTCTCTAATTATAGAATTGATGACTGATGTTGGTATTGTATGTGCTTTTCATTTCATTTCATTTCTTTTTCTTTTTTCTTTTCCTTTTTCTTTTGCCAATAGTTGTATTTTTCAGAGTTGTGATTTGTCTATTTTAGTTGAGCTGAGTGTATGTTTCTAGCTGCTCTTTAGAGTTGATATATTTTTTTAATATTTGTTTGTTGAGCTGAGTTTTTTAGCTATTTTTTCAGAGTTGTTTGCTAGATTTGATGTGTTGCTAGCTCCTTTTTTTCAGTTAAATTATATGCTGGTAGTGAAGTTGTCACCGTGTATGTGTGTGTGTGTGGGCTTGTGTGTCGGTGTGAGGTTTTGTGTGTTTTTGTATTTTGCTTTTTCGTTGTGGTTTTTTTCTTTGGTTGTGCCTAATTTTTTAGTGTTTTTAGCAAGCAAAGGATTGGGGATTCAGTGGTGTAATGTTAAGAGGTCGTGCGACATGAAGATATTTATAGCAATATGGGGGAAGTTCCCATCAGGCAACAACGGTTCTGGGTCTCTTTACTGCACCTAGCCGGGAAGATTCATAGGATACTTATGCTCCTATTTGTACACTTAGTTGATTATAGTCAAGATCCGTGTGTTGGCTTCAATTTGTTCTCGCCTTTTTTGTGCAGTATCTTCCCCTTCTCTTAACTAGAGTTCTGAACCTTATTTACTGTTACAGAAAAAAGGCAGGCCAAATCTGCCATGACCAGGGATAAGTACCCCGATAGAATCCCGGTAAGATATGTTCAGCATTTTTCCCATGCATTATTTATGCATGTATGCTTGATTGCTGATTTTGTCATCAATGTTTTTCAGGTGATTGTTGAGAAAGCTGGTAGGACTGATGTCCCTAAAATTGATGAGAAGTAAATTGTCATCTAGATATCTCCTATGTTCTTCTAGTAGTTTGTTGATATGTTTGCTTAAAATCTCTTTTGTGTGCAACCATAATCTGCATGCTGGTTGTTAGAATAATCTACTGTTTCCTTGTATGAACACACAATAAGGGGAAGGCGGCGCCGAAAAGGCTTTCTGCTGTGATACTGTAGCCGCTGCAGGTGCAGGCGCCGAACGGCTCACCTGCAGCACTGTAGCCACATGCAGAGACCGGCCCAGAGTCAGCCCTGCTGTGTTATCTAGTTACTGTTACAGCATGTGCGTTATACTAGGACTAGATGGATATAATTGTATAAATAGACATACACGGCAACTCAGTAAAGAGAGTTCAGATTTACCATCTTTCATATAGGGCTTCGGCTAACGCTGGTGTCTTGTACTGTGTGTGTATGCTCTGTTCTTCTTCTTCTTCAACCTCTAGCCATAGTGTGTGGGGACGGACAACGCTTGTTCGTGGTTGGCTTAGCTAGTGGGTGTTCGGCAACATTAGCGGGTGATCGGCAAGACCGGTGAGTGGTTCACTCACCTTAGTCGGTGATCCTGTGGGCTAACAAGTGGTATCAGAGCCGTACAAGCATCGTCGCTAGACTAACCGCTGGCGATGACGGGCGGTTCGGAGATAGGCGACAGCAGTGGCACTGTTGTGGCTGCCCAGCCACGACCGGAGGTCATTGTTCGCACGGTGCGGGAGGTCAGCGGCACCAGTTGGCCGACGCTGACTTGCACCAACTATGGAGAGTGGTCGGTGACCATGAAGGTCAAGCTCAGAGCCCGACGGCTCTGGAATGCTGTTGACAAGGGCACCGACAATGAGGAAGATGACATGTCAGCGTTGGAGGCTATCGTCGCTGCTGTACTGGCGGAGTACAGGGAGCCATTGGGGGCGAAGAGCTCTGCTAAGGAGGCATGGGAGGCTATTGCGGCGATGCTCGTCGATTCCGACCGCACAAAGAAGGCGGCGATCCAGCTTCTAAAGCAGGAGTACGTCAACCTCAAATTCAAGGGTGGTGAAATAGTGGAGGATTTCTCCATCCGCCTACAAACGCTCATCAGCAAGCTGAAGAGCCACGGCGTCACAATCGACGAAGAGGAGGCGGTCTCCAAGTACCCCCACTCCGTGCCGGCAAAGTACATCCATATCGCTCTCTCCATAGAGACGATGCTGGACTTGTCCACCCTCACCATTGAGGATGTGACAGGCCGTCTGCGGGCGGTGGACGAGCGCCTGGAGTAGGCGAAAACAACGAAGGACAGCGGGAAACTCCTGCTGACGAAAGAGGAGTGGGCTGCTCGGAGGAACTCCGGGAAGGCAACCTCCTCCAGCCGGGTGGCGATGGCAACCGCCACGGCAGGGCTTCTTCGGAGAAGAAGCAGGTCGACCCCAACGCCTGTTGGCGCTGCGGGAAGATGGGCCATTGGGCACGGGAGTGCCCAAACCACAAGCAGGAAAAGAAGGCTGAGGCTCATCTGGCACAAGCTGATGATGAGGATGAGGTCACTATCCTGATGGCGACGTTTTGTGCACTGCACGATGTCGAGGCCGAGGAGAAGGAAGAGGTGACGACGGTAGAAGGACCTAGGAAGGCCCTGAAAACTGTCAACCTCGACGAACCACGCGCCTAAGTCCACCTCGGACGTGTGGGCGCCGACCAGGAGCAGCGGTGGTATTTGGACTCTGGTGCCAGCAACCACATGACGGGCTCCAAGGCATCCTTCTCCGAGCTCGACGATGATGTTACCGGTACGGTGAAGTTTGGTGATGGCTCAAGGGTGGCTATCCAAGGACGCGACACCATCATATTCAGGTGCCAGAACAGGGATCACCGCGCGCTAACGGATGTATATTACATCCCGTAGCTGCGGTCCAGCATCATCGGCATTGGTCAGCTGAATGAGCGCGGTAGCGAGGTACTGATCAAGGACGGAGTCCTTAGGATCAGGGACCGGGAGCAGCGACTTCTCGCTAAGGTGAAGAGGTCCCTAAATCGATTGTACCTGCTCGACCTAAAGGTAGAGTAGTCGGTGTGCCTGGCGGCAAGGTACACCGAGGAACCATGGATGTGGCATGCCCGGTTCGGACATCTCAGCTTCGACGCGCTTGGTCGGCTGGAGAAGATGGTCCAAGGGCTACCCCACATCAAGCACAGAGGCGAGCTGTGTGACAGCTGCCTGGCCGGGAAGCAGAGGAGGCTATTGTTCCCAAAGGCGACCAAGTATCGCGCGAAGGACGCTCTCGAGCTCGTCCACGGCGACATCTACGGGCCGATCATGCCTGCTACAAACGGTGGTCGGCGGTACTTCCTCCTACTCGTGGATGATTGCAGTCGCTACATGTGGCTCCAACTCCTGACGAGCAAGGACGAAGCAGCGGCGGCGATCAAGAAGTTCAAGATGCGTGCGGAGGCCGAGAGCGACAAGAAGCTCCGCGTGCTGAGAACTGATCGCGGCGATGAATTCACTTCGGTGGAGTTCGCTACGTACTGCGCGGATCAGGGTGTGGTGCGACACCACACCGCGCCGTACTCGCCACAACAGAATGGCGTGTTGGAGAGGCGAAACCAGACGGTGTTTGCATGGCTCGATCCATGATGAAGGCCAAAGGCATGCTGACAAGGTTCTAGGGTGAGGCGGTGACGACGACGGTGTTCATCCTCAACCGCTCTCCGACCAAGGCCCTAACGGCCAAGACGCCGTTTGAAGCTTGGTATGGGCGCAAGCTGAGCGTGTCGTTCCTTCGGACATTCGGCTGCATCGGCTACGTCAGGAAGACGAAGTCGAACCTCACCAAGCTGGAGGACAGGAGCACACCGATGGTGTTCCTGGGCTACGCGGAGGGTACCAAGGTGTACCGTCTCTACGACCCACGCGGAGACAAGGTACTTATCTCGCGCGACGTCGTGTTCGACGAGAAGGCGGCTTGGGACTGGAGCAGTCTGAGCACGGGGGAAGCTGGTGGCTTCACCAGCACCTTCGTCATCGAGCACTTGGTCATCCACGGTGGTGGAGACGCTGGGGAAGAGGTGTCGAGCACTCTGGGAGGAGTGCCGAGCACTTCTAGGGCAGTGCTGAGCACTTTGAGAGGGATGCCGAGCACTCCTGGAGGGATGCCGAGCACGCCAGGAGTGATGCCGGAAGGTTCTGCAGTGGTGGCGACCACTGCAGGACGGGTGCCGAGTACTCCCATGGCGGAGCCAAGAGGTCTTGCAGTGGTGCCGACCACTCCAAGACTGAGGCTGAGCACTCCTACAGTGTGGTCGAACACTACAGGAGTAATGACGAGCTGTCCAGAAGTAGTACCGAGCACTGCAACCAGGGTGCCAAGCACTCAAGGTGCTATGCCGAGCACTCTGGCGGAATAGAGAACTCCATCGACGTCGATCGAGTTCGCCTCACCTCCAAGTGACATAACTGAGTTCATGGATGCCTTCCACGAAGGTGAGGAGGTGCGGTTCCGCAAGATGGACGACATCGTTGGCGACATAAGACCCTCAGGACTGGCTGGTCGGCTGCTCAATGACGCAGAGCTGCTGCTCGTCAGTGCAGAGGAACCACCCACGTTCGCGCTGGCCGAGCGGGACGGAAACTGGCGACGGGCGATGCTGGAGGAGATGAAGGCGATCGAGGAAAACGAGACATGGCAACTCGTCGATCCACCTCCAGGATGTCGTCCGATCAGCCTAAAGTGGGTGTACAAGGTCAAGTGGGACGAGCTCGGCGCCATTGTCAAGCACAAGGCGCGCCTCGTCGCCCGAGGTTTTGTTCAGCGCGAGGGCATCGACTTCGAGGAAGTCTTTGCGCCAGTAGCGCGCATGGAGTCGGTCCGTTTGCTACTAGCCTTGGCAGCAGCAAAAGACTGGCGCGTCCATCACTTGGACGTTAAATCGGCCTTCCTCAACGGCGAGCTGGCGGAGACGGTCTTCGTCAGGCAACCTCTAGGTTTCACCGTCAAGGGAGAGGAGCACAGGGTGCTCTGACTGCGCAAGGCGCTCTACGGGCTGCGGTAGGCCCCATGAGCATGGAACGCCAAGCTTGACGCCACGCTGGGCGAGCTTGGGTTTCAACGGTGCGCAACTGAGCACGTGCTCTACACGCGTCGACGGGGGAAAGAGAAGGTCGTCGTCGGCGTGTATGTGGACGACTTGATCATCACCGGCGCGCGCACGAAGGACATCAACAACTTCAAGCGCGTGATGGCGGCTCGTTTTCGAATGAGCGATCTCGGCGCACTCTCCTACTACCTCGGCATCGAGGTGAGACAGGGGAAGGAGGAACTCACGCTCGGTCAGAGCGCGTATGCCTCCAAGCTGTTGGAGCGGAGTGACATGGCTGAGTGCAAGCCATGCGTAACTCTGATGGAGGAGCGGCTGAAGCTGACGAAGGCCAGCATCGCGGCGAAGGTGGATGCAACACTCTACCGGAGCATCATTGACGGTCTGCGCTACCTAGTCCACACGAGGCCGGACATTGCGTTCATCGTGGGCTACGTGAAAGCTCTAGTTTGGTTTTGGTTAATTGATGAAACCCTAAGTGCTAACTTAGTTTATCAAAGTGATTATGAGATAGGTAGCACTACTCCAAGTGATAAAGTGCTTGGACTTGAAAAGAAGAAAGAGAAAAACAAAAGGCTCAAGGCAAAGGTATAAGTTGTATGAGCCATTTTGTTTCGGTGATCAAGACACTTAGCGAGTGTGATCACATTTAGGTTCGATAGCCGTACTATTAAGAGGGGTGAAACTCGTATCGAAATGCGGTTATCAAAGTGCCACTAGATGCTCTAAGTCATTGCATATGCATTTAGGATAGTGGAGTGCTAACACCCTTGAAAATGTTTGTGAAAATATGCTAACACATGTGCACAAGGTGATACACTTGGTGGTTAGCACATTTGAGCAAGGGTGAAGAAGATAAAGCTGACAAGGAGTTAGTCGTGCTGGTCACAGAGTGATCGGACGTGTCCGGTATAGTGACCGGACACGTCTGGTATTAACGACGAACTCAGCGACCGGACACGTCCGGTCGCCACACCGAACGTGTCTGGTGTGAATCAGCAAAGTCATTGTTCGATGAAACAGTTGATCGGACGCTGGCAGCGTTCGGTCCGGAGTGACCGGATGCGTCTGGTCGACCGTGGGTGCTTACTGGACTTGACCGGACGCTGAGGCTCAGCATCCGGTCGGCCCCGGGTACTCTCTAGACTCGACCGGACACTGTGGCTCAACGTCTGGTCATTTCTATTTCAGCGTCCGGTCTGAGTGTCCGGTCGGCAGCAAGTTTGGACAGCAACGGCTACTTCGGTTTGGACTGAACACGTGGCGGTGTGGGAGCGATCGGACACGTCCGGTCGACCTACCGGACGCATCCGGTATTCACGAACGGTGCATCCGGTGCAGCGTCCGGTGCACTCGAGCTGCGCGTCCGGTCGATGCGCAGTCAGCCCAATAATTGAGCCAACGGCTCTATTTCATGGGGGCTTCTATTTAAGCCCCATGGTCGGCTTAAGCTCACTCTCTTGGCCATTTGTATTGACATATCAACCTTGTGAGCTTAGCCAAAGTCCTCCCACTCATCTCCATCATTGATTCATCATCATTGTGATATTGGGAGAGAATCCAAGTGCATTGCTTGAGTGATTGCATCTAGAGGCACTTCGTATTCGTGTTTTGCTGTGGGATTCGCTTGTTGCTCTTGGTGGTTGCCACCACCTAGACGGCTTGGTGCAGCGGTGGAGGATTGGCATGAGTCAGTGATTGTTCGTGGCCATCTTCGGTGATTGTGAGGGGATTTGTACCTTCCCCGGCGGAGCGCCGAAAGGTAACTCTAGTGGATTGCTCGTGTCATTAAGTTACCTCACTTGTGGGTAGGTTCTTGCGGTGTCCAAATTGTGTGGACGAGGTTTGTGCAACACATCTTAGCCGCCGAACCACCAAGTGTTGCTCGACACAACGGGGACGTAGCGTGTTGGCAAGCATGTGAACCTTGGGAGAAAATCGGTTGTCTCTTGCCATTTGGTATTCTCCCGGTGATTGATTTAATATTCACCTTGTGATTGGTTCACTCCTCTACACGGCGGTATAATCACCCTACTCACTCATTTATATTCTTGTAAATTAGTTGTGGCAAGCTCTTTAGTGTAATTGGAATTGAGAGCTTGCTTTGTTATTTTAAGTTCATCTAGTGGAGCTATTTAGAGTAGCAAGATTGAGAGCTCTTAGTGAGTAGTAACTTTGCAAGTTGTGTGCCTAGGAATCATTGCAACTAGAATTGTTGGATAGGTGGCTTGCAACCCATGTAGAGTTAGAGCAAATTTGTATTTTGCTATTTGTCATACTAATCAAATTGCTCTAGTTGATTTGTAGATTTTTAAATAGGCTATTCACCACCCCCTCTAGCCATATTAGGACCTTTCAAGTGGTATCGGAGTAGTGGTCACTGTTTGATTAAAGGCTTAACAACCTCGGTGTCAAATTATGGCTCAAGTTGTGTTCAACCATGTGGGGGGTAAACCACCATTTTTTGATGGCACTGCTATGATTATTGGAAGAGAAAGATGAGGATGTATCTAGGTTCAATCAATGATCAAGTATGGGAAGTGACCGAGAATGACTTGCTATCATTGATCCCGACAATCCCACCAACCAAGATAAGACCAACAAGCAATGCAATACAATGGCTCTCAACACCATATACAATGTCATTGATGCCAAAGTGTTTGAGCAAATCAAGGTGTTTGCCACCAGTTAAGCAATGGGTTTGAGCTCAAACATGGCATATTAAGTGATGATGAAGATGTCAAGGTCAAACCTATGAAAATGAGCCCCAACCTAAACTTGGATATTGCACCCTTGCTTTACATATAGGCCCTTTTCAAGATATATGCTTGGCTGGTGTTATTGGAATATCTTCATGTGTCTCACATCAATACCCATCTATATTAATCCATGGAAAAGTTTCGTGAAGTTTGAAATCAAGAAGTCACATGAAATGACGAGTTATGTCCTTGCTTGAATTATTTTATAAAGTGAATGGAATTCTCGATCGTCAACCAAATCTTGCAACCATGCCCAAATGACTCTAGATGAACTCTACAACAAAAGTCATGAAAGGTTCATGTTGAGCAAGTGGCCAGAAAATGCTCTAATAGATCAAAAAGGATAATTTAAGCTTTATCGTGATGCTACTTTGACTTGGTTTGAACTGTAGTTTAGAGGGTTTGCATGGCAGTGAAACCTAAACAAAAGTTGAAGTTTGAGTGGAGTAGAACAAACTTTGTTTCTGAACCAAGAGCTAGATTAGCTGGTAAGTACGTCAAACCGAGCCCTCAAGTTGGAATCCATGGCTGTTTTGGAGCTCAAAATTTTGGCTAAGTCCCAAATAGACTGAAACTGAGTTTTTAGTTTTCGTGTACCCCGCTTCGTAGTCGTGTATCTCTCCAACCAGGCTGAATCAGACTTTGACACTTTAAGAAAAGTTATAAATATCGCATAGCTCTACAACTTTTATTACTACGGATTGTGCCACAACTAAGTGGTTTAGGAGATATGGAGGGATGAAAATCGGGCTTCAGTGGTATGTTTGAGGTGGTATTGAATTTGTTTCCTTCTTTCAGCAGAGGCAGCAAGGTCGACAGCGCACAGAGTCTCGACGCCGCGTGTTGCCCTCACTCGCCATCGCTGTTTGCATGCCCGCCAGCTCGCCTCGGACGTGTGCTGAAGACTTGAAATGGACGCCGCTGTCTCTCCCTTCCTCTGCATTCTCTCTTTCTCCCTTGCTGTTCTCCTCAGCCAGGCATGGCGACAGCAGGGAGCCATGGCCGTCGAGCGGTGCTCCATGGCCGCCCCGTTTCCTTGCTTCCTCTCCTTGGCTCTTGGTACGTACACCGCTGCTTGCCGATGCCCCGGTCACCTCGGTCGTCCTCTCTCGTCGACCTCGTTCCACCCACACGCCTCCGCCGGTCGCCGGTCAAGCCGGTCCTTAGCCTCGTCGAAGCCTCGCCGTGGCCAAGCTGTTCGGGTCGTTGGGGCCGAGCTGCACCCCTTGTCCGTCGTGGGCTCCCCCAAGAGCGGTCGCACGCCCCCAGCACTGCCACTCGCTGCCAACGAGCTTCACCATCCCGAGCCCGGCCGACCCAAGCCGTGATCTGCTTCATCCTGGAAAGAAGAGAACACCAGGGACTTCGCGCGAAAATGTGAAGAAAGGGAGGGATCTTTCTGCGAAACAATATACTCATTTAAATAGTGCCTGAAGGACCTGTTCCGTGACGTTGATTTATGTTTTCTGCAGGGTTCCCCGTGTAAGATTTACATTCCCTTTTCCCTTGTTTCTACAGATTTGAATGATCAGCTTTGAAAATTCATAGTAATAAGTATAAAAATTGTAAAATAGTAAATGAGGACTTTTTAGAATCCTTGTAAAATTATCTATGCAGTAGATCTATAATATGGCATGCTTTAGTTTAAAGTTTCTGCCGTAAAAATAGATTTATGCAGGTTAGGGTTTGAATGCTAGTCTTACTTGTCTTTTTCATAACTGTAGTTTTTATGCTCAAATAAATGTGAAATTTTTGTGGAGTGCTACTAAGGTGATTGTTGTTGTCTGGTAAAAATTTCAGGAGTTTAGGATTTATAGTTTAAGAGTTATAAAAATAACAAATGCCCTGTATTGCTTTGCTTCTACTCTGAACAGTTCTGCATGTTTGGATTAATTGGATCAGTTAGGTTATGAATCATGACTTGGTGAAAATACATAAGTTGTGGTACTTTTCTTAAGCTTTCCAAAAAGTTAAATATCATGATTTTTGGCTAAGTAGATCTTGAGTTATACTTGCTTAAATCTCTGTGGCTGTTTCTGCCCAAAACCAGAGAGGGTTTTCCTTGTTCTTATTGTGGGGCCTTCTTAGTAGTAGAATTAGCTTTATGTGTTTACAACAAAGTTGTTTAGAATTTGCTAAGCTTTCTAAAAAGTCTAGAATCACATTTATAGTACATGTATAACTCCATTTATAGCTGTTTAAAGTGGCATGTCAGTTTCTGTCTATGTTTTGGACAGAGATGCAATTATTGGATTAGTTGACCCTTCTAACTGTAAAATCATCTTAATATGAGAATAACAAAGTTGTAGATAATTCATGTATCTAGCTTCTGTTAAAATTTGGTGGTATTTGGCCTTGTGGTTTGTGAGTTATGCCTGTTTAAAGTTGGGTTTCAGAAATGGCTGCTTTCTGTCAATTGTAGACCAGTTTCTGTAAATGGGTATATTTGACTTAGTTAACTTCAGAATCATGCTAAGATGATTAAAGATGAATTGTATAAAATTTCATAAGCTTTCCAGATTGTCTTGTTGCATGTCTTTTTTATTAGTACAACTCCTGTTATGAGTAAAATTAGCTGCTGCTGTTTGCAGCCTTGACTCTGTGATTGCCGTGAATAACTGGTTTGTCTTGAATGCTTATGTGATGCATCTTGTGTTACCATTCATCACATTCATACACATGCATCTTGCATCTCATCTAGGTGCGCTAGATGAACCACGTGAAGGACATGATGTTGGAGCCGAACCCGAAGACGGTGTATGGAGGATCTATCCTGAAGATGGAAGGACTAAGCGAGTGTTATGACCTGAGATGTCACCAGGACGGTGCAAGCTAATTGAACTGACTTGTGTCGGATCCCAGGCAAGCCCCGGAGCATTATAAGTCTCCTAATTTATAAAAGCAATTCTTTCTATATATATGAGTTTATATATTGTTGCATTAAGTTGTAGGAGCTGATTGAAACCGTTGATGCATTTATTACTATCCTTGCCTACCTTATTACCTTTTACCCTGTTAGGTCAGGATCGAATAACTGCTTAGCCTTGTTTGGACCGGTAGCGATCGGTGATATCCGGTCACCTATATTATAGGTGGTTACTAGAAGAATTTAGCTATGGAAAGAATGATATCCTGGAAGTAACCATGTGTGATGGATAATTGGAGACCGGACGGAAAAGTTGGAGGCAACCAGACAGGGTTCTGGGGTGATGTTAGTTTCCGTCTGTGTCGATTAAGGACCGACCGTTGTTGGGCCTTGAGTCATGTTGAACGCATGCCTTACATTTAGCTGGACGAATAAAGTACCTTTCGACCGCGAAGCTGGGAGATTATTCGGGCCGAGTAAATTGCCCGCAGCGCACTGTACCGGAGCAGGTGTGGTAGGACACGGGGGCGCGATGATAAGACCGAAAGGCAGTCGGTCGGCCCCTGGGTACATGTGGTTCCTGGCAAAGTTGAGATTTTTCCCGGATAGTTGACTCGGTGACCGATACCTCACTTTAGCGGGTGAGTGAGGTTTGTGTAAGGAATAAATTACCAGCTGGTTAATAATCGATTCGAATCGCCATCGTTCACTGGATAGTGAACACTTGACTTGAGTTACTTCATCGTAGTAATTATTATGGAACAATGATGGTTATCTGTATGATATGGGATATGCTAAATCTAAATTGGTAACTGGATGTTATTGGTTAATCAAGTGATTGCTATAGTACAGGTGCTTACCTAGATGGATAGGTTATAATAAAGATGATGCAAAGTACTTAAAATGGTTTATTCATGATAATTTATGCTTTTCGCAAACGAGTTAGCTAGCCCACTAAAGAAAGCCTTGCATAATCCTTAGTGTCACTTTATTTCTGGATTACGACGGGTAAGTCTGGCTGAGTTCATTCGAGTACTCAGGGTTTATCTCACCTTGTTGCAGGTGAAGTTCTCGACCTGTTGATGATGGTGGCTAACCGCCGGTGGGCTCGGTGATTCTATATTTACTTCTCATATATATGCTTTTGTCTGAGGATGTCACTTATGCTAGCAATGTATTTGGAACTTATATTAATGTAATCATTTGAAAGCTATATTGTTTTCAATAATTGGTTTTGAAACCCAAACTTGTATTATTATTTGTGAACTCATTTGTAACATTATTTCTGCTGCAACTCTGCGTATGTGATGTGCATTTGCTTAATCACGCGATCTTGGTTGTGATGTTGATTTACCGAGGTCTTTCGAGACACTCGGCGAACTACCGGGTTTATATAAGTGAAAGTATGCGCGTGTCAACGTGTTAGCGGGGACAGCCGTACTTGATCTTGTATAAATTGAGCGGTTCTGTCACAAATTCTGCATGTTCTCAGCCTATTCTGTAACTTCATTCATTTTGTGGTCACATAGGGATATATGTTTGGCTCCGAGAAGGTTAGCGCTTTGAACACATATGCTGTAAGGAAGTCTGGTGGTGGCACGGGGCCTGGAATGTGTGGCAACGATCGACAGTCTGAAACTGTGGGTTTAGGAAAACTATAGGCATCCTTTTGAGCTGGTCCTTTTGAGCTGTAACTTCATTCATTTTCTTTATGTCTGATCCCTTCACAATATATTTTTGTGATGGCAATGTCATTATATCTTAGCAATTCTCTTCTGCATATGTTTTTTTTATTTTTATTAGTTCTTGCATTTCTTTGCCATGGACTATTGATTTCTTTTTTGTTTTCGTATACAGCTTCAGTTTGAGTGATCCTTATCTATACAAGTTTAGTATTTCTTCCATCTTATATGTCCAGCCTGTAAAAAAAAGTTCTGTTTTTTTCCTAGCTGAAGTAGTTTATAGGCAATAGCTTTGCCATGGTGTTCCTGTGAATATTTTCCCTACTTCTATACTTGCCGTTGAACCTCAAACTATGAACCTAACTACAGTCTTCTGTACATGATTCGAATAGAAGAATGCAGTTCCCAAAAAAACATATGCACATTGCACAAATTTTTTTGAAGATTTTACTACTTGTACATTCATAGGTCCTTTAGACTACATATTGTTCCTTGCCTCAATAGTTTTTTTTTTCAGATTATAAATATATGTGATCCTCTTTACTCTGTTTCCAAATCAACAAGTTGTTACCTGACTACAAGTATTGCAAGTTTAATATTCTTGAATCAAAATGTAATCTGAATCTAGAGCCATCCATTGTTCAGTAGAAATGTATGGACTGATACAAATGTATTTATGTGATCATTCTCGTGCCTTGATTTGTTAATCCTCAGCAACTGTTGTAGGTTGAAGGCCTTGGGAAAATTGCCCAGACTGAATTTGCAGCTGCCATCATGAACTGGAAATTACATGTAGGTTTATGTGCACTAGTTGTTTATCCAAGGCATTGTTAACAACTTCGGTGGATGCCCAGCACTTGTGACTTAGTGTAGGTGTATGTTGGTACACATGACATTATCCTAACTTGTTATATTGGATGGTTAGGACTATGTGCTGGAACTTATCAGACTGTCTCCAATGAAGAGACCCAAACCCAAAATGGGTCCGGCACAGTACTTTGCCTAGCCGAATCCATCGTCCAACAGCAGACCCAAAGACCCGACGCATTTTGCCTGCTCGCCCAAACGCTACGCAAAAAAGTGTCTCCTCTCTCCTCGCTACGCAAATCGCCGAGCTCGCCCGCACCCGCGACGGGGCGGAGCTCGCCCGCGCCGAGGCGGAGGTCGCCCGCTGCCGGTGTTGGAGGAGGAGCGCGTGGCGAGGAGGGGAGCGGCCGTCGGGGAGCGGGGCCAGGCCACCGGAGCAGGGGTGGACGGCCACGGGGCCACCGGAGCGGGATCCGGCGCGCGGGGCCGGCGATCCGCCAGAGCTGGACGGCCACGGGGCCGCCGGAGCTGGATCCGGCTGCGGGGCCGTCGATCCGCCGGAGCTGGATCCGGCCGCGGGGCCGTCGATCCGCCGGAGCTGGAGGTGCCCAGGGCGGCGGACTCGCCTGAGATGGGAGAGGGAAGAGAGAGAGAGAGAGAGGAGCCGTGATGGAGAAAGAGCGCCACCCGGTGCTCCCCATCCCGGGCGCGTCGTGCTCCGCGCGCTATGCTGGAGAAGGAGCGTCGCCGCCGTGAAGAAGGAGCGCCGCCATGCTTCGTGCTCCGACCACCGCGCGCCGTGGAGGGGAGGGGAGAGGGCGTCGGGCTAGGGGCGCCGCCGGGATGGGGAGGGCAAGGGAGGGACGGGGCACCGCTGGATGGAGGGGACGGGAGAGAGCGTCGGGCTGGGGGCTGGGAGGGGAGGCGGCGTCGGGCTGGGGACTTGGAGATGGGTGGGCGGCGGAGAGAGCGAGGAAGAAGAAGCTGATTTGCGTTGGGCCTGTTGGAGAACGTAAGTTTTAGGTTGACACCTATTCTACCGTGCATCAGCTAAATCAGGCAAATGGATGCCGTATATAGGTCTCATGGTTGGAGACAGTCTCAGGTTGGATGTCGAGGACTATGAGCTAGTAAGCCTTTTAGTGTAATGGTTTGACACTTGGATGGAGTTAGAATGTATTACAAGCGTTTTTCTTTGGTTAGTCGTCGATCGATCCTGAATTTGAATCCGTCACGCAGCAGTGAGCTGAGCATTCTGCTGTCAGTGTGGAAATGCCACTCTGACGCTTGGGTTCCATTCGCTCCAGCCAGGCCACCGGTGTGAAATAAATTGGATATTTGATTGGTGAAAATACAGCTTGTGTATGTTTGTTTTGAGATCGACGCTGCCATCTCTTTGTTTGTACAGCATGACGATCGAAGCCATGCTTCGCTCTGGACAGTGTTTGCCTTCCTCTAAAATGTAGCAAAAAAACATTCAGCGTTGGGTTCGAACCCAGGCCTTTGAGCTAAGTAAGTCGCGCGTCCTAACCAGCTGAACCGCAATGGCGTTGTTGCATGTTTCTCGAAACAATTATACTTTTCATTTCAAACGCCAAGAGCTATAGGGTAACAGCTTGGCGCCAAGATCTATGGCGTCGAGGCCTTGCCCACGTCGGCGCCAGGTCACCGCCACATCCGACGCCTCGCGCAAGACCTCCCGTGTTTCCTCGGCGCCAAAAGCCATGGAGCCGAGGTCAGGGTCCATAAACAAAAATCAAATCACCAGGGTCTATTTGTGAATATTTTTTAAAAAAAAGACCGAAAAATAAAAAATTCGGTATAGAGTATCTGCAATGGGCAAGGAGGTAGATGACACTATTTGGCTTTCTACGATAGAGGGGGCAAACAACATTATTGGACCATCCTCTTGCCTGAAGCCTAATCTAACGTCCAGTCTGTTTTTTATGGTGAGCCACGAAGAATTAGCATTTAATTTAGGCGCGGCCCAGACTTTCCACATGAGTGTGTCAAAGTTGGTTGTTGTTAACCCCAAGAATTGAACTCTGTAATCATCAACAAAGAGCTTCCAAGAGATCTCATCGGGAACCTCTGGCCATAAATTTACACCATGCACCACACGCCATATTGCTAGGCACTCGATGAACTGTTGTGCAGCAAAACCATGGTGCCGCAGGTTAAAATCTTGATCCAATTTTGATTTTGAGTGGCAGCATATAGGGATCTATTTTTAATTCATGCCACAATCATCGAAGTCTAAGGCCCCGTTTGGTAGGGTTCTTCGCCAGCTTCAGGAGTTGTTTTCTGCCAAACAGGATAAAATAAAACGGCTTCAGTGGTGAAGCCCCCTAAAAACATGATCTCATAGACGTTTGGGGTGGGATGGAGAAAAAAAATGACTTCACTTGGCTTCACCTTGCCCACATGGACCTAGGCCGTCCAGAGACATGTTTTACCCCTATCACGGGGCACGGGTGCGCGCGGCCCCAGGGCACAGCCACGGGGGCGAGCGGCCACCGGGTCACGCAGCCGCCTGGCCGCGGCCTTCGGGGAGGGGCGGGCGTGGGGAGGCCGTGGCCGCTGGGCGCGAGGGCAAGGAGGGCGTGGCCACCGGAGTTGCATGGACGGGCCAGAGTGCTCACGCGATCCACCATGGAAGAAGGAAACAAGCGGATACAGAAAAAAAAGGGAGAGGAGAAAAAAAAGGGCATTATCGAGGTACTAAAACGGCTACAGCTCCACCGAGAGAGCTGTTCGTGGCACTGAAACAAAAAAAAAATAGCTTCACTCGTAAAGTGGAGCCATGTCAAACGAGGCTTAAGCGTCCTTGCCAACCTTTCCAAGTGTAGGATCTCTAGGCCTCTAGACGGCCTGTCTTGCACGACCCCACTTAATTTTGCATTTTTCCTCCGGTCAAAACTTAAAAACCGGCCCACATAAATTGTTGTCTTTTATTGTCAAATTTCGTCCAGCACCTCCATGGGTGCCTGCTGAGCGGTGGGAAGGTAAACCGGTCGTGAAGCGAGCACAGATTTGTAGAGTGAGCCGTCATGCTAGAGTCGTGTTTTTTTCTATTCCAAGATGTGAATTTGCTAACCGCTTTATCAACAAGGAACTGAAGGTCAACACACGGCTAAGTCGCGAAGTAGTGAGTGGTAATAGTGACTTGATAAGTTAATGCTATTCTGCTGATCGATCTCCATTGCAGTTTTGCAGAATGCAGAGGCATGGGCCCTTGGGCTTAAGATGAATCATTGATACATTTCCCTCACCAGATTCAAAACTTAGGTCACAAACTAAACTGGTATCCAAGAAGCAAGAGATGTTAAAATCTGTCATGATAAGAAAACTACTGCAAATGTGGATCGATAGTACGCTCTAAGTGTAATCATGAACTGTAACAACTGAGCATTTATTTATAGTGGGGAAAAATAAGCTACAATTTCCATGTTCGATTTCACACCGCATGTCCGCATCTGGTAGCGAGAAATTAAGCATTTCTCTGACCAAACCGCCGTTCTCTGCTCTGGAATGAGCTCAGCGCCTGCAGGTACTCGGTCTCCCCAAAATCAGGCCACATCACGTCGGTGAAGTAGAGCTCAGAGTAGGCGGACTGCCACATCAAGAAGTTGCTCAGCCTTACCTCGCCGCTTGTCCTGATGACCAGGTCGGGGCACGAGAACTCGCCGGCGACTCCTGTGGCGAGCTTGCTAGCAAGCAACGACTCGTCGATGTCCTCCGGCCTGAGTGTCTTGCCCTGCACTTCGCCAGCGAGCTCTCGGCAAGCTTGCACGATGTCCCATCGCCCGCTGTAGCAGGTCGCCAGCATCAGGTGGAACTGCGAGTTGTTCCTCGTCATCTCCTCCGCTTCCCGAGCAGCGTTCTGCAGAGAAGCCGGCCGTCTTGAGGGGTCTCCGATGACATGCATCCGAATCCCGTTCCTGTCCAGGTCAAAATCACGGGCTCATTTGATGATGTGCATTTTGCAGTACGTACCAAACTAACTTCGTATGTCACTGTGTGTGATGTGCGATCTGCTGTGCAAATGCACGCTCACCTCGCGTACTCGTCGATGTTATCGCGGATCGTCCGCTCGATCATTCCCATCAAGTAATCGACCTCCATCTTCAGATTCAAAGGAATGCAAGAACAGTGTATAAATAAACACAAGATCTGTTCGCGTCGGTGCTGAAGAAAGTAAAAAAGTTAATTAGTGAGGGGAGTGAAGAGATCCATGCCTTGGGGCGCCCGAAGTTCTCCTGGGAGAATGCGAACACCGTGAGCGCGCGGATGCCCCAGGCGTGGGAGAGCCATATCGTGTGCTCCAGCGCACGACGGCCAGCCTCGTGGCCCTCCGCCGTCAGCATCCCCCGCGCCTTCGCCCATCGCCTGTTCCCGTCGGTCACCACCGCTACGTGCCGCGGCAGCGACTCCGGCCGGATCCCGCTCTGGACCAGCGCCTGAGGCGGAGGAGCGACGACGGCGCCCGCGCCGGCGTGCAGTCTGCAAGCCTGGTGGCGCGTGCGGCGAGCAGTAACAGACAGAAAGCGCGACAGCATCGTGGGAGCTTTGGGTCTGGCGTTCTGGGTCTGCTCTTGGTCTCAGCTTCTGAGCCTCTCAGTAAGTCAGTAGTAAATTTAGGCAAGGGCGATATGCCTAAAGATTCTCTTCTTGGGAGAATATAATATGTATGTAGGCATGATGTGTTTGCCTTTCTTTTCGTTTTCAAAACACTATAATTGTCTTGATTGGCTAGCTAGTAGCTACGTACACCAGACTTGAAAGGTGCAAGTTTCTCTAGGGCCAGGCTCGCTAAATACAACCAATTATCTAAAAAATAACATTATTAGTGTATGATTAGCGTATATTAATTGATACTAATGTATTTCAAAACATTATAAGCAAAATAGTTGCATAGAATAATAACGTGATTATGTTTATTTACTTAAATTTACCCATACAATATATTCTTGTGCGAGCAATGACCACTATCCCAATTTAGACAGGCTAGCTAGGTGAAAGCAATTAAACACAACAATTTGCATACACTTAGCCTACCACTAAGGACCTGCCTCCCATATATGAGCCGGACTTGGCTAATACACAACCCAGTCCAGACCTATATATGCAAACGCTCAGGTCATGTTTTTGGTTAGAGAATTCAAAATTCTGCTTTGTAGCTTGTGGACTGTTAGAAATAGAAATATAGGATCAAAAAAAAAAAACTACCCATTCATTCTAAATTATAACATTTTAACTTTTCTAGTTATATCGTTTTTTTACTATGTATTTAAACATAATGTACAGCTAAGTACATAGTTAAAACTATATTTCTAGAAAAATCAAAATATTTTATAATTTGGAATAGAGAGAGAACATGTATCTGTTTGGCACTCTGGATACTAGGGTTTGGGTTGGTGCTTTCAGATATAAAAGAAAATATACAACCCTTGAACCTTTTGGGTGGCAAAATCTACCATTTTGGAGACCACTTGTACAAGCAGCCATGGAGCCTATCCTCTGGCTTTGCTGCTTTTCGCTGCGTTGGGATGCGATAAAAGGTTCCAGGTGGCGTGTGAAAGGTTCTAGAACATACTCCCTTCTAGAGTTATATTAAGTTATTTTTTAAGTTTGACTGAATTTATACTAAGACTTACGAAACCAAATTAGTATTTAGATACATTATAAAGTATATTTCTATAATATGCTCATTTATTGTCATAAATTTTTGTTCTCTTTTCGATAAATTTAGCCAAACATAAAAAAAATTCACTTAAAACTCTAGGAATTGATTTATTCAGGACGGAGGGAGTAAAATTTTCTATATGAAAACATAGGTGGTGCTCTATAAGTAGCTCTACTGGTGGAGATAAATCTGTTTTGAATTTTTTTTTGATAAAACACCTTCTAATAGTAGATATGAAATAGAGGGCTTAGAGAAAATAATATTTTTAGCTTCATTGGGCATCCACCTCTTCTAAGACCATGTTTTAAGGGGCTCCACTTCAGGAGCTATTTCTTTTTCACCTGTTTCACAAAAAACTACAAACAGTTCCTGAAGCTGGTGGAGAAGTTGCATCAAATGGGGCTTTATTTCGCTTCCACGGGCCACCTATCCTATTTCATGCTTTTCTTCTAGGCTCTTCAACTACTCTTTTTTCCTTTTACTTTAAATTTGGTTGGGTGGAGGTATGAAAGTGCTTTGATCATGAATGGTTTACTATATTAAAAGTTTAGTTTAAGCTATATTATCTTAATTTCTTGGAAACATTTTATTCTCGTGTTTTAGTTTTTTGCTTGGACTTTTTCATCTTTCACTAAAATAATTAAAATTTCAGTTTTAAGTACTCCCACCATCCAAAAAAAAACAGATTTAATTTTGTTCTAAGTCAAACTATCTAAAGTTTGACCAAATTTATACACTATAAAACAAATGTTTGTATTACTAAATAAGTATCATACATTCCTCCATGCAACATATTTTTACAGTATATCTATTTAGTACCATAATTGTTAGAAAATGTTTCTATAGAATTTGTCAAATTTAGAACAATTAGATTAAGGAGAAAACTAAAACATTAAAGTTTTTTTATTAGACGGAGGGAACGGTAGTATAAGCCACACAGCCCATTAGCCCATGCCAAACAAAACAAAGCCTCTGCTTGCCTTCATAACGGCCCATAACAACCCCCTGCAACAGCCTAGCTTTCAGGGTTGGGACGATCCGCCTTCCCCCTCGCCGGCGCCACTGCGCTAGCGTGCGCAACTGCGCGGACATGGCTGCGGTCAGAGCAAGGCCGTTCCGCCGTTGGTGCCACGGAAGGTGAAGCTCGAGCGTCGCGGCCCGCCTCCTTGTCGACAACCCGCAGGCGGAGGTTGCTGCCGCTGCGATAGAGTTGCTCTCCGCCTTGATGGAGTGCCCCGTACCGGCGGCTTCTTCCTCGCCACGCCGGATCCAACAAGGTGTGTACATACGCTAAGGCTTACACTTCAGATGCGGGCATGAGGCGCAGGAGGAAGCGTTCTAGCCTCAGCCGAGTCGAATGGATTTCGATTGCCCTGTAGAGTTCAGAACCTACTGTATTTAGTTGGATAATTGCATTGCCCAACCCAGTAGTATGGATTTTGGATGCTATGTGAGGACCGGACTGGATAAAAACTTATCTACAGTAAACATAAACTACTTATAGATTAATTAGGCTTAATAAATTCGTTTTGTGAATTAGTCCCGACTTATGCAATTAGTTTTATAATTATTTAATGTTTTTTTTAACTATAATTATCTAATGTTTAGTCCTCCTAATTAACATCTAAATATTCAATGTGACGGGGTAGGGATCCAAACACGTCCGTATCCTTCAGCTAAAGTTTAACCCAGATCAAATCGGATGTCTGATGTTAATTAGGGAGACTAAACATGAGTTATATAAAACTAATTCTATAAGCCGTGACTAGTTCGCGAGACGAATCTATTAACTCTTATTAATCCATGATTAGCATATGTTTACTTTAGCATCATGTGGGCAAATCAAGAACTAATTAGGTTTAATAGATTCATCTCGCGAATTAGTTTTTATTTATGTAATTAGTTTTGTAATTAGTCTATATTTAATACACCTAATTAATATCAAACATTTGATGTGACGAGGACTTAATCTTAGTCCGGGGATCAAACACCCTATGCCGCGAACTCTTTGCACCTCTTGAAAGAAAATGAACAAATGGAGGCAAAATTACTTGATTCCTCCACGTTTTGGTGTTTATGGTTGACAATGACATGCCTATTGATATCCAGTTCAAACGTGCCCGTCGAAATTGTAGTTACTTGCTCGTTCTTTTTTTAACTATTGATGTAGCCTTGTAGGTAGTTTCCATTAAATAAACGACCCGTCTCTATAAATTCATTTTTAGGGATGACTATTATTTTCTAGAAATTTCGCTATCTTATAAATCGATTGGTAGAGACGGCTGGATCTAGAGTCATTTCTAAGAATAGGTGAAATACACTAAAATTTATAGCTTTTTCAAACGAAATTAGATGAAGATAAACTTTATAGTTTATATCAAATTTGAAATCGGTTGGATCCCACAAATTCTGTTTCAAGTTCACAAAATTTAATTTGAAGTCTTTCACATTTTCAAATCTAAAATTTCTAAACGACCTCGGATGGAGAAACGACATAAACCAAAGTTGTAACTCTCGAAGAGCTCTACAACTTTATAGTTGACAACTTTTTTCACTTAAAATCATTTATCAAAGAAAAATTATGTTTAAACTTCTCACATTTTGAAATTCAAAATTTCTAAATGATCATGGATGGAGAAATGACCAAAACTAAAGCTATACTACTCGATGATATCTACAACTTCTAGTTGAAACCTTTTTTATTTGAATTCGTTTAGGGTCTCAAATATTTATTTCAAAATTCAATAAAATGAATACGAAAGGAAAGTATCTACCCTACTGTAACAAGTGAGTTTGGGATGGAATGGTTAAGAGAGGTACGCATAGTGCTTGAGGTAATGTGTTCGAATACCATCTGCCACATGTCTACACGTATTTTATGTGAAAAATCACATGACTCGTGACTTGGGGCACACAACCATGAGTTTATTTGGCGGGAGCTTCTGCGAATAAAAAAAATTGTTAGTTTTCGGTCTGATTTGTGATTTCTAAAAAATAATTTTGTTTCTCAGGAGCAGCTACAAATGTTGATTTGTAGAGACAGACAAGATCCCGCCTCTATAGAGGCTTACTAGGATGGAGGAAAATAGTGACAAGATATATAGTGATCAAGTGAACCAAACCCATGTTTAATAATGAAACAAAAATTAGTTAAGAAACAACTAAGCCAATGTAATGTTCCTTTTGTGATTGCTAAAAAATAATTTGTAGAGGCGACTAGAGATTTCGAACCACCTCTACAAATCGATTTGTAGAGACGGCTTAATGGCACAAAAAAAATAGTGACAAGATATATACTGATCAGGTGAATCAAACCCAGATGTTTAATAATAAAACAAAAATTAGTTGAAAAAAACGGCTAATCCAATGTAATGTTCCTTTAAACAGAATGATTCGTGCAGTGGTGTACACTTACACGAGTTATAATAAGAAAACAAACTCGCTACTGGAAGCCTACAACTAATCCCTGCTTGTTATTGAGTACGACGCCAAAGATAGCACAAACCACTACTGAATGAAGCTAAGGAGTGTGCCACATTGCATTACACATTCTGCGGCTAATAACATTTTTTTGAGGGGATTCTGCGGCTAATAACTGCTATTCTAAACTTACTCAATTCCTACCTCCAACTCTATTGTGACTTGAAAACACTACCAGTAACAATCTAATAATAACTTGGGTGGCCCACTGATGAAAGAGTTTGAGACTTTCAGTGCAGCAGCATCCTGGTGGTTATGCGGGAGATGTCGGACGGCCTGACGGGCTTCAGCAGGAAGTCCTCCGCACCTTCCTCCAGGCATCTGAAACCAAATTCAGAGCTGCAAATCGTCATTGTCTCGCGATAATCGCGTGTCACTATTTGTCAGGACTCGAGAGTACACAAGGGACACTGCCAATATGGGGTTGGTTGGTGGTCCAGATCCAGACCTGGTGATCCTGGTGGGCACGTTCTCGGAGGACATGATCACGACTGGGATCTGCTTCAGCTTCGAAGACTCCTGTTTAGGAAGGAAGCAGATTGTATCAGATGTTAATGTTTCGCACGAGAACATGCTAGTATTTGCGAAGCAGATAAAGGGTTGAGGCTGCAGATGCCACATCCAAGTCAATGGTTAATTACCTTGACCTTCTTGAGCAGGTCGTAGCCGGTCATCTCTGGCATCCAGTAGTCTGTGATGATCATGCTCACATTCGGCTCCTGGATAGTACATAAGAAAAGGCAATGTTCATCAGCCAAATGAAAATCTAAGCAAAGGCACGCGAATAGAGCGTCAGGGAGAAGAGCAGTTACCGAGCCCAGAACCTCCAGCGCCCTCTTGCCGCTGTCAACCGCGGTGACTGCATCAGCAAAGGTAGCAAAGTTACTGAATGTTGAATGCTTGTAATAATAATGTGTACATTGTTGGTTTGTTCTTGTCAGACAGAAAAAAGAGTGAATTATCGGGATAAAATGAAACCAAGAATCATCTGTGAAATCCGTCCTCACCTCTGTACTTGGAGCGTCGGAGGAGCGCGGTGACGAGGGCGCGGTCAACGGAGCTGTCGTCCACGGCGATGACGCACGGCTCCACCTCCGCGCCGTCGCTGCCGACAGGCACAACCACCTTGGCGTCCTTGGCACTGCTCCTCTCCTCCTCGCCGGCGTGGTGGTCGTCCCGCCCACGGCAGCAAGCACCCGCCGCCGCTGTCACCTCCATTGATCGATACCGATTTGGCTGGCTGGTCGAGACGAATGCTGCCTTGCCCTCAGGTGGCGTGAAATCAAATCAAAAGATGGATGAATGGAAGAATGCTGCCAATGCAATCTCCGGAGCAGGAGGGCGGCGTATATTTATATACACTGCTACCTACTTATAGAAAAAGATGGCGGGTCGGAGCAGCATATGGCAATTGAATGGTCGGCGGCTCGGCGCAGGCGCGCGAGGATCGGATCGGATCGGATCAGAGATCGCGATGCGGTGAATCCCCCCGCAGGCGGGTGATAACTGCGACGTGTATATGCGTAATGTGCTGTGTACAAAATTATCCGATCCGCTTTTGTCTCAGACTCTCAGGCAGGCAGTCAGTCAGGCTATACGATCCGCTGCGTATCCTGACGTATAGGAAGGAAGAGTATATGGCATGGCCTGGCATGGCTGGCACGGACGGATCTTTTTCGTGGGCATGGATGGATCGGCGCAGGGCCGTGCGCGATCCTTGCGGGGGCAGCGGGGTTCCCCTGTCCGGAAATCTCACGCCCCGCGGCTGTCAAATCGTGGATCATTCATTCACGGGCAGATGGATGGCAGCAGCTACCTCCTCCGCGCCGAGCAAGGCCGTCGCGCGGCCGTGGGTTCGCTGGAGCTGGACTGGGCCACCGGGTGGATTGCATCGCTATCCCGTTTCCCGTCCCAGGTGGTCACGCGGCAGCTTCGTACGCGACCGTACCGCCGCTGGTTGATGCGATGCCGGTCCGGCAGGATCCTCATGCCGGCCGCTGTTTGGCCCAGCACCGGAGCCATTCCAGTATTCCACAGTCCGGACACCACTCGTGCCTCGTGTAAATCTTATATGCTGGCCCCGTTCGCTTCACATAAAAAGCAAGAGAAAAACACGGTTCCGGCTGAGAAAACAAGTTGAAAAAGACAGATTACAAGAGAAACGAACAGTACAGCTATCGTAAATATTCTTGAATTGTACCAACGCGCCCGTTTCACTCCATAGCAGACTGCCCTCAGATTGATCTATCCCTGACACGCCGAAGTATGGTAAATGTAAAAGAAGCTGTGAATATTTCGATATGGACCATAGTCACCGTACCATTTGTCAATCCTATGAATTGATACGATATGGCACGTAATACTTTCTTTCTCCCTAAAAAAAAACGGAGTACGGTTCTAACTATACCTGTTATTTAATCCGTTTTTGATTTAACAAAATATATTATTTCCTTCGTTCTAAATTTAGACATCTTGTTTTTTTTCCTAGATACATTTTTTATTATGTATCTAGATATAGTGTATTTTCATGTGCATAACAAATGCTATGTATCTAGAAAAAGCCAAAACGTATTATAGTTTAATATGCAAGGAGTAATATTGATGATATAAAATAAGCATACCATTAAGGAAATATATTTTCATATTATATCTATTTAAAATCATAGTTATTGATACTATTTTCTATAAATTTAGTAAACTTGAAGTAATTTGAAATTAACTAGATCTAAAATTGCATGTTTTTAGATTGAGGGAGTATTTAATTTCAAAGTTTCACACATTAATAAAGGAGGATAAGATCAAATATTCACATGGGATTGTACAAACTATAATCTGTATCCAGGCGGAGCCAGGAAATTGATTTTTTTGAATGTTAGGGAGCCAAGAGTGCTAAATTTTCAAAATTTATTTGATTTCAAAAAATTATCAGTGGAAATTCACATTCATAGGGGGCCAGGCCCCTGCCCGCCCCCCTTGTCTCTGCCCCTGTCTGTACCGTCATGCTTGACATCAATCAGATCATTATCTTACCTACAAAAAATGTCAACACATAGAACTTTGATTGCCTTCCACACCAATGTAATCTACTTGAGTTTTGCTCTTCTTCTAAGTTTATATTATATTTTTTAAAAGGAAAGGCTTCCTCAAAACACACTAGCATATCGAACTCCTACACCTTGAGTATAGAGTTCTCTTCGCCAGTTATACGAGCTCATGTTCTGCATCATTTCGCTCTCTCCTCGTGTGGACAAACTTCCACTCCTATAAAGCATCACTTCCTCTATCAATGGTGGAGAGGAGCAGGGGTGAGGGCCCCTCCTACCCGAATGTTGTAAGTTTCCATTTGAGCCTCTTATTGTACTTGCTAATCACATGCTTAAACAAGTTTTAGCTTAATCACTACAATCCTAGCTAAGTTCCATCTCTGATAATTAATAGATAATTAATTGGAATAATCAATTAAATTAATCATGTACTTGTAGGGATAATTAGCAGATAATTAACTTTCTTTTGTACCACAAAATAATTTGATTTGCTTGTTATCTATGTCCAGCCATGTTATAAGTATATGTGTGTGTATATCGGCACATATAATTGTTGTCGGCATTGCTGAAATGCCTAGTAGTGGATCCATAAATGTTGGGGATTTAACTTTGCCAAGAAAACTTAGCCCCTAAAACTTCGGAGTTGAAATTATAATTTCTATAACAAAGTTTACTTGCAGGAAAAAGAAGTGAAGCAAAGATGAAAATTTAACTTCGTCGGAAAGATTCCATCTTTGCTGAAGAGATCTCGTCTTCGCTGGTGAAAAGAAGAGAGCAATGTTAGACGAAGACAAGAATTTGACTTCGCCTAACATTCAGGAAGAAGAAGAAAACCAAAGCAGAAATCGACTAAGTCTAAGAAGACGAAGACATCAATGAAACTGATGTACAAAAGTTGAAGAGTGAAGACTCAAAAGGAGAAAAAGACCACTTCGCCCTTGTAGTTGAAAAGGGTTGTAACTATTTGAGTTAGGGGTAAAATAGTCATTTTATGTAAAGTACGAAGACTAGGGCCCCTATAAATACCCCCTCTGACATGTACAGTACGAGGATGAAATGAATACAACTTTGTCTTGTTTTCAAACTTTGATGCTTGTGTGATTTCTTACCCAACAATAAACTATTTGGATCCTAGGTGATCCTCACTACCCAAAGTATTTACCTACAAGAATAGTATGTTATCCTTTGCAACAAAGAAAAGTCTCTAGCGCTTTGTCAGCAAGAAAACAAGTCAGAGTATCTGTTGGGGGTCACTAGCCATATCACAAGCATATGAATTGTATCTGCTAGAGCAACACCAGTAGGACTTGTCTCCAATTGATTGCCCGTGACATTCTTTCTCAGAGAGGGTTCAATTTGGGCTTAAGGGTGTGTGCTTGCTTGATTTCTCTCTGTTTTCTATATCTTTGTTACAGAAAATGGGCTCCATTTGAGAAATGTTTTCTACTGCCAACCCTCTTTTTCCATGACTTGGTACAATAGTAAGGCATACGCTGATGATTCAGGCATTGCTAATTCGATAATGCTTAATCCTAAGAGAAATCAAGCTGTTGGAGTGAATTTCTTTTTCCCCATGAAATCGGTATGAAAAGGTATAAATCTAAATGATATTCTCCCACTCCTTTTCCTCTATTTATGCTTCCATTGTTTTTCCTATAAAAATCTTCTGAACAAACAAACGGGGCCTAAAACTAAAATTGTACTACACACTATTGAAAGATCCTTGTTTGATTTTGGTAATTGAGTGACAAACTAGGTGGACTAATATGTGTTTATGTGAGATACATAGGTGATTAGTCCACAGGTACATGTGTGTGAGCAATATATGCCATGGAGGTGAAAATAGCTCAGAGATGTTGCAAAGCTCACACATGTGATGAAGGAGCTCATTGCATATGAGACATGACATTGAGTCATGTGACCAAGATGGAGAAGATCAAGACATGGCTTGGCTTGATTGACCGGTTGCAAGTGTGAAGGGCAAGTTGGAGGCTTTGGAGTGATGGACTGCGTGGCGGTGAAGCTTGAGCAAGACTTGGCATCGATGGACGAAGGCAACTGTGAAAAGCAAGTGAGGTCAAGATCGATGAACCAACAAGGTCATGTGATGATATGAAGTGGATCATATCATTTGTGATATGGTTGATGCATGTGTTGCATCAACATCGGAGGAGATGGAATGGAATACGCAAGGCAAAGGTATAACCATATGGCATTTCATTTCATCGGTCATAGGTGTGTAGAGAAGTTTATGACCGGGTTTATGACCAACCCCTCTAACTTGTTTGTATATCGATCATCTAGTGCCACTCGAGTGATCTAAGTTTACATTGTTGCTAGTATCTAGTGGCGTGGTAAATTGAGTGACTAATCCTTTGAAAAATGTTTATGAAAATGCAAACACACTTGCACAAATTGTGAACACTTAGTGGTGTTGGCACATTTACAAAGGAGAATAAGTTGGAGTTGATGTGGATCAACTCGGTGAAGAAAAGAAGGCAAAAAGAGGCCCCTGGAGGTGACCGGACGCTGGCCTCGGCAGGACCTGCGCGTCCGATAAGTGTTAGCTGAAGTGGCGTGGCCTCGGTCTTGATGACCGGACGCTGGAGCCTAGAGGTGACTGGAAGCGACACTCCTGCATCCGATCGTTGCTGACGTACACTGATGTAGGGTTGGCGCGCGAGGCAGAGAGGAGCGGACGCCGTGGTGCGTCCGGTCATACGCGAACGGATGTGTCTGATCGGCAAAATTCCTCTCGGGGTAGTCTCTAGAGTCGACCTGACTCTACGCGGTGCAGCGTCAGGTCAAGGCAAAGGCGTGTTCGGTCCTTGGCTCTGTGTCACGTAGGGGCGCGCAAGCGGATGCGGGTTGCACGCGTCAGGTCATCCTTCGGCGCGTCCGGTCATTCTTTGACCGTTGGCGCACAAAGCCGACGGTTGGGATCGCGCAGCCGACGTTAAACGTAGGCGACACGTGGACGATCGGGAGTGATCGGACGCAGGGCCTGGCGCGTTCGGTCATAATGACCGGCGCGTACGATCACTGTGTATTTTGCCCAGTGAAGGGGTAACGGCTATTTTAGCCCTTGGGGCTATAAATAGAAGTGTTGGCCGGCCTTGGGCTGGTAGCTGAGCATACTAGAGCCTTTGTGGCTTATCTAGTGGTGCTTAGGAGCCCTCTAACTCACATACGATTGATAGTGATCATCCGATTGAGTGTGATTGTGATTGTAGTGCGATTGCATCATGAGGTTGCATCGAGTGGCATTAGGTGATCGAGTTGCAAGCTGGTGGTGCTTGTTACTCTTGGAGGTTGCCACCTCCTAGATGGCTTGGTGGCTAGTGACTCCGTTGAAGCACCCGACAAGATTGTGCAGTGCTCCGGATAAGGATTTATGAGAATTTTTTTTAATTTTAACACTTTTTGAAAACTAATTTTAAATCTAACACTGTTTTTTTAAACTAACACTTTTGGCCGTGCCTATTACCATGGCGCGGCTAAATGCCTGTGCCGCGCCATGCATGGTGGCGCGGCAGGGAGCTGACGTGGCGATGACCGGAAAGGGACACGGTTGACGTGGCAGGGCTTACCGCGCCACCTATCTTGGCGTGGCAGTGCCATGCCACAGAGCATGGCGCGTCAGGGGCACATAAATATCGCGAGCGAGCCCCCCGCCGCCGCGCCATGCCAGCTCATCCCACCTCCGCCCTCACGCGCCCACGACCAGCCGCGGACGGACGGCCATCCAGACGCTGCTTCGCCCGCCCGGCAGCGCCAAGACGCCCACTCAGCGCGCCCACCCGCCCACGTCCAGCCACGAAGCAACGGCGTCAAGACCGCCTGCTCCTATCAAGGTACCCCGTCTCGATTTTATTTTATTTTGATTATTATTGATTTAGGATAATTAGTGATTTATAATAGTTAGTGATTTAGGATAGTTAGGGTTTTATGATTGTTATTGATTTATGATAGTTAGTGATTTAGGATAGTTAGTGATTTAGTATAGTTAGGTTAGTGAATTTGTTTGTGATTTAGGTAGGTAGTTTTTAGGTTTGAGGTTGTGTGTTGTAGTATAGTTAGGATTTTGGGTTTAGGGATTGATTAGGTATTTATTATTTAGTTTATAGTTAATTATTTAGTTAGGGATTTTGGTTATAGATACTAGTTTTTAAATGTCGGTACTTACTAGTGCGTCATACGTCGATTTTGATGACTTGATGAAGTTTCGTCAAATGCTTATATTCCTAGTTAAGTTGTTTAATATGTCTGTTAATGTTACTTTGAATATATACATGTGCTTTCATATTGTGTTCGTATTGCATAACAAGTAGTTCAAATTTCGCAATACTACATAATGTTAATTTGAATACTCTAACCCTTTGTTTATCAATTTGAAACAGGATGGCCCCTCCCATGCAGCACCCGTTGTACCCCATTCTTGAGGTGGAGTACGACGACTAGCACTGAACACACATCTTGAGTGACAACAACGTAGAGGTGGCCTTGCCTCCTTTGAGGCCCTGCACGCACACCCGTGGCGCGCACTGTGGGACGGCGTTACGCTACTGTATATGGCGTCGTGCTTCTTCCTCGAACTTGTCGTGTTTGTCAACTACGGTCTTCCATCCCTTATCCAACTACTACTTTCATCATAGTCAGAGATAAAAAGTGAGTGCCTTATTTGTACGTAAACATTCTTGTAACAAATTTGAGGCAACTAACGATCGTTCTATTCTTATAACGGTGAAGGCACAGAGACCCACATGTTCCACCTACCTTGTAGCGAGATGACCTTGACCATGCGGGGACGTGAAGGCTATTTTTAGCCTTCGGTTGAGGGGACTTCTAGTGATGTGGATAGTTGACAATGATTATTGGAGGGAGGTGGTGGCTCGGTTCTCGACTTTCTTCCACCGGACGACGAGGCTTCCAAGAAAAATAAGTGAGAAATTCAAGGCTATTTAATACTTGCATTGCTTTTCTGTAGCCATCGAGTCTCATTTTCTTTGGTCAATTTCAGAAAAAGTTCCGGTGTTTCGTCGTTCTAAATCACGGAGCGCTTTGATTACTTGGACCCACAGGCTGAGGAGGCTCAGATCGATAGGTTCGCTCGAGTGTGGCTCTAGCATTTTCTTAGTGCTTTCCTCTTCCCATACGCCTCGGGCAACACCATCAGCTGGATCTTCCTTGACATACTACGCCAGCCGTGGGAGAACATAGCGGCGTACAACTAGGGCAGCGTAGTCCTGGCATGGACGTATCGACAACTATGCGTCGCCTGCTGTCGCACCTCAGGGTATGCGAACCTTGGGGGTTGCTCGTACCTACTCCAGGTTTGGTGTTGGGAACGATGGCCCGTTGGAAGGCCTCTTAATACTAGTTTACCGGTAAGTATTTCGGTTCATTATATTCTTCGATATGGTTACATATGATGAGTTTATTAATGACTAATTCATTATCGTGTTCAATGCAGCAATGGAACGGGCAGGATACACTCCCTACAGCTTTGTTTGTCTGGATGGAATCAGAGTTAGTTAGATGGAATGCGAGGCGTAAGTACAGGGAGTACACGGACGGTCTCGACGTCCTAACACAGCACCAGGTTACGCTCTCTTTACTATCATACATGTGTCTTGTTCGATGTACACTATATCACAGCCTAACTCAATTACGAAATGTTCAGGTGCATTGGTGTCCTTGGGATGCTCCGGAGCTCCAGTACTATCTCAGTCCTGTCAATAGGGACGAGTCAGAGGAGTATCACTGCAACATTCCTCTTATTTTCTTCCACGTGGTGGAGATTCACTTGCTCGTCAGGGTCTGCAGACAGTTTAGAAGAATGACAGGCTGCCCACCACCGCTTTACTCCACCAACCAAGGATTGCACGGGTGCATTATCGATTAATAACAAAGCTACAATTCAGAGGTGTGTGTGGTACAACTAACATCGTTTTGTTGCAGGTATGACCGCAGGAAGAGGTACAAGACCAAGGATTGGCGCGTGACACACAACGCGCACATCCACTTGTGGGAGACCAGGGAACGGCAGCCGATCCATGCGGGTCCTCCACACGACCAGCACACCTTCGACGAGTACCTGCGCTGGCTTCATAGGTCTACGAGGACACATATCAAGCCCCTGTACACTGAGGAGACGATTGACGAGGACTCAGAGGAAGATGTGTATGACGTTGCCACTAGAGAGGACACACAGCTACAGAGAGCCCCGCTACAAAGATACGTGGTAAGATACTTAAATGGTACAATTTGTTATCCATTTGGTATTAAGTATGCATACTAAAACTGTTGAACCGCGTTTCTATACCCAGGCGACACAATTATCGAGGCTGTCCAACGAAGCAGCGTTCCGGCTTTACGAGTCTAGAGGGCAGGGCCAAGTGTTCTCGAGGTTTTTGTGGAGGTAAACATAAACTGGTCCATTCCGAAAATGTTTCTTTAGTATATATGCGTTTGGGAAATGCACTAACTTTAACGTCCATTTATGCAGAAGGTGAAGAAGAGCTGCAGGAAGCTAGCTCAAAAGCTGAGCTGCATGGACACTCCTTATGAGGAACCGTCACTCCCGGCGCGGTCGGGTGGCACGTCTTCAGCCTCTTTGAGAACACCAGCTAGTTCTTCTTAGCCGGTGATAGGTGCCACTTCCGCGGTGTGTACACCACCACATCATAGCGCTGGAAAGGACCCTGCAACCGAGGACGACGATGACAACGACGACGACCCCCCGGGCTTCCGTAGACAGCACGACCAGTGGGACGATTGACCATAGGATGAGATCGGCATGTCTCAGCTAGGTGGTGCCCCGCTTGATATCCAAGGAGTCTCACAGGTACTAACAAATGTAGTTTCTTTAAATACGTAGGCTACATGAACTAACGATCATAAAGAATTCTAAGTAATCGTGCATATCATATACTTGTAGGGTACGAGCCGTACGCATCGGCGACGCGACCACACCGACGTTGGCTACACTCCCAATGTGTTGCCAACAAATCCAAAGAGACAGAGACGTCCGAGGGATCCTTACACTCCTAGGTCTTAGCTTGTTAGGTCGAACTAATATTGGCGTCCGAAACTTGTAGGCTTAGTTGGTTATGTTATGTCGAACTTATGTCAAACCAATGAAAATGTTATGTGGCAGCTTATCAACTTGCGTACGGACTTCATTTATTTGCTTCATATTCGTTTCAATGCGTCGCGGCATCACTGCAGGCGAGATTAAGTAGCAACTAGTTTGGAAACCGGCAGTCCTGGGGTATCTCGACGCCAGGTTCCATGGTCGCGTCGCTACCGATCCTACAATATGGGGCCAAAAAAATAAGTTTTTTCCCTTAAAAAATATCCGTTTCAATCCGATCCAATTTTTCGTAGTCGATTAGTTAACATGGTGGTTAACCGTATTATGAAAAAAATCATTGGCTTATCAAATTCTCTATTCGGCCGTGAAAAAGATTAAACAAAAGACATAAACAAATCCACTATTGATTTTACGTCAAGCAATACCTAGAGTAACTCCCACTATCGGCGCAGAAAGTTTCGATTAAACTGTCCAGGTACTGCCGCGCCATGCTCCTTGGCGCGGCACTGCCGCGCCATGCATGGTGACGCGGCAAGCCCTGTCACGTCACCGGTCAGCGATATCGGTCGTCGCCACGTCAGCTCCCTATCGCGCCACCATGCATGACGCGACACAGGCATTTGGCCGCGCCATGGCAATAGTCGTGGCCAAAAGTGTTAGTTAAAAAAATAGAGTGTTAGATTTAAAATTAGTTTTCAAAAAGTGTTAAAATTAAAAAAAATCATTTGTGAGGGGGATTGTGCTCACCCCTCGAAGATCGCGAAGAACAACTCTAGTAGAGTGTGTCATTGAGCCACCCTCACTTTTTGGGGTAGGTTCTTACGGTGCCCGACGTGCGGTCTTGACGGGTGATGCCAATTAGCCGTCGAACCACCAAGTGAGTTGTCGACACAAAGGGAACTAGCGTGTTGGCAAACACGTGAACCTCGGGATAAAATCATCATGTCATCTTTGTCTTCCCGTTGGTTTGCAATTCCCTTACACAAGCTTTGTATTTACACTAGTGTTTGTGTAGTTGCTTTTGTAGTCAGTTAGCTTATGTAGCTTGCTAGTTACCTTTTTGCTTGTGTAGCATAGAAGTAGCTCCTTTGCGTGATTAATTTGGTTTGAGTAACCTTGTTAATTACTTTGCTTAGTTTGTGTAGCTAAGTAATTTGCGCTCTCTAATTTGGCATTAGTTGCCTTGTTATTGAGCATTGCTAGTGAGCTTAGGAGCTTTGTGATTTTGCTTACTAAGAATTGTATAGGAGCTCCCCTGGTTACTTGAGTACTAGTTGCATAGGTTTGTGTGATCTTGCTACTAGAATTGATTAGGAGAGCTCTAGCTAGCCTGGCACCGTTGTTGCCTAATTTGGATCTTTGTAAGGTGCCAGTGAACTTAGATAGAGAGGTGTAGTCTTGGCTAGACCGATAATTTTAATTCCGCATTTGTTTTGGTTAGCCGACGCGTTTAACTTTAGAAAGAACTATTCACCACCCTCTAGTCCGGCATCTCGACCCTACAACCATAAATAAGACTGAGTTGATAGAACTAAAGTCATTAGTTAACCCCAAATTTAATAGAGTATTGTCAACAATAGTACGCCAAATTTAGAGCATGTCAAGATTACATATAGGTTAAGGAAGTATGATAAAATAAAAAGTAGATGATTCAAACAACTCAGATTATGGAAGAGATTATACTAATCCTAGCCCTAAATTAATTATTGGAATCATTCCCCTTAAACTCGCTGATAGGAGGTTAAACTATTAAGCAATTTAACCAATAATAATATAACACACATATAACCTAGGGATTAAAAAATCTAGATTATTATTATCCAAATTCAATTTTTTATTCAAATTATAATATTCCTTACATGATCCAAATGGGCCCTTAGTATACTACTCCCTCCATTTTCAAAATAAAGTATGTTTGTCCTAAATCGAACTTATCTATTTTTGTAAAACTTATATAAATAATACATAAACATCTAGTACATAAAAAAGATACAATAAACCCACCACATAATATATTTTGATAGTGTATTTATTTACATATAGTAATATACTTTTTTTGTTTTAAATTTTAGGTCGTTTTAGTGTTGTATTAAGTCAAGTTTGTCTAGTTTTGACCCAATTTATAGAAACACATTCACATCAACAAAATGCACTAACAAAATAAATGTTATGGTGTATCAACAAAATTAGTTTCATATTGTACATGTTTGTGTATTTTTCTATAAAACTTAAGTCAAAGATAGATAAACTAGACTTATGGCAAAAATTAAAATGGAAGTATGTTTTTATAAAATTTGTCAAATAAGTTTGATCTATATAAATTTAAAACGAATCATAATTTGAATAGCAAACAAGCCTGAAAGTGGGGGAAAACATATTTGCAATATGCAAATTCTATAAAAATGCGCCCAGGATCGAACTACGAACCTTCAGTTTACAAGACTGACGCTCTACCACTGATATATAGGAGCAAATCCAACTACAATTTTTCATCCCGCGAAATGTGTAAGTAATTAACAACTCATAAGTACACGATATTTGAGAATTATGTACAGTATGCTTCATAATCAATTGATGGGCCGGGATTACATCAAGTGGTTCAGCTTTTCATGTGCGGCGGTGCGCATGCGAATGGTCACGAGCCGCCGAGCCACGGTCGTGGTCGTGGAGGGACGAATCCTCCTTCCTCCTGGCCCCGATCGAATGGGGATGATGGGGATGCCGGCGTTCACTGTCACTCTCACGGCTTATCCTCATGGCGTGCTCCACCTTGGAGCTGGCCCTCCTCGGGCGCAGGGACTGCCGAAGCCTGTCCTTCCTCCTCCCCCGCACCGACGCCGACGACGACGTCGACGACTCCCACCTGGACGACCTGCCCGCCGCGGCGCCCCCACGGTGGTGGGCACTGTAATCAGATGACGACGGCGACGGCGACGAGCCCCTGTAGTCGACGTCGTAGCTGCTCGTGCTGAGGTCCCCCAACTCGATGTCGTCGGGCTGCTGGCGCCGTTGGCCGCGCCGGCCGCGGTACACTCGCTCGGTGTCGCGCACCTTGCGCCAGAGGTGGTGGAGCACGCGGCAGGCGCCCCAGCAGGGCATGTACACCAGCTTGCAGGCGTTCTTGGCCAGGCACTTGACGACGCCTAGCTTGCATAGGAGGTAAAAGACGTAGAGCACTGCGCGAACAGGATTAATTAAGGTAGCAGAAGGAGGTTACATTTTTTTTTTGGATTGGAAATGTAGGGTGTGCGTGAGTGACTCACCGATGAGGACGAGTATGACAGCCAAGATGAACTTGAGGACGCTTGTGACGCAGAGGTGCTCGATGAAGCAGAGCAAGTCCCATGTCCCCGAGCAAACGCGCCTTTTTTTGCCAGAAAGAAAAGTAAAACGAGATCAGTAGGTAACAAGCGAAGGCAGGCGGCGTGGTAATACACCACTCTTGATTGTCTCGAGACGAACGTACTCGCAGGAGACACCGTTGAACGGCGACGAGATGACGTTCCCGACGAGCGAGCCGAGGCCGCTCGCCGCCGTGCCGATGACAGAGCCCATCGATCGATGCTGCCTGTATTGTACGCCGGAACCAACGCAAGGACCCTCGGAGCAACTGTCTGTTCGCCGATTGATCAGGGCTTCCGGCCAGGCGGTGCCGCGGGCGAGCGCAGACAGTTCCTCCCTCTCCCTGCAGCGGATGATCACAACCGGGCGGCAGGCGGCAGCGACGTGTACCGGTGCGGCAAGAACGGAAGGACGGAGGACGAACGCCCAACTGGCCGTAACGACGGCTATCCGGGGGAGGGACTCCAACCGGCGGAAGCCCCTGCCCCAGTGCCCCACTGACGTCCCGCGCTCTCGATCGGCGAGGCCATTAGTTGGCAGGCAGTTGCCGCGTAGACACAGACATGACGGTTTGTTGGGCTGGGCTGTATTGAGCCGAGCAAGGTGGTGGATTTGGAGGCCCAAATAAACGATGCGCAACTAGGTCGGTTAGGACGACCAGGGCGGCGGCCGCGTTCCGGGCTACTACTTCTTGCCGCTCGTGTAGTCGTGCTCCGTTCCGCACACGGCGACGGCTGGGAAGAAACCCCCAAACCCCTCTCTACGAACCACCTGCCGCCGGAAACCCTAGAGCGCCCGACCCATGGATCCGCAGCAGCCGGAGCCCGTCAGCTACCTCTGCGGAGGTAATCCTCTCGCCCCCGTATCTCCATCTGATGATTGGATTCGTTATCGGGCATCGGAATCAGGAGCGGCTTGCGCCCCTACTGGTTAATGAATCTATATAAATGTTAAAGCAAAGTTTGCGATACAAAGGACAAAAGAGAAAAAAATCATCCAGTCATCCGCTACTAGTAGCTTGTCATGTTTATCTTTGAAATGATTTTTCACCTCCTGGCTCCTAGGGATGAATTTGATTTTTCTTTCGTTTCTTGTTGAAAAAATATTATTGTTCTGCTTCAGATTGCGGAGCTGAGAACACCCTGAAGCCAGGAGATGTCATCCAGTGCCGTGAGTGTGGCTACCGCATCCTCTACAAGAAGCGCACCCGCCGGAGTAAGACCACATCATTCCTTCTCCTTTCATTCACATACGCGATTCCTTGTTTTCCTCGTCGGTTAGATTGAGGATAGAGCAAACAATTCTGTGTGTAAAGCAAAGACCGTCCTTTGTTATGGGGGTGCTGCCTAAAACATAATCGTTTTGACTGTACTGTCAGTAATATACCTTCCAAACCTAAAGGTTCAGTAATGTCGCAGGAAGGATTTTGCAAAGTAGCGGCATATAATGGATTAGATGGTTAGCTTATGAGTCACTTGTAGAAACTCAAAGACCGTATTATGAGTGATTGGTTAAGTGCCTAATCAGCTAGAGTTGTTTAATAGCATTGCTTCCATGTCTCAATTGTCTTTATAATTCCACTTCCTATATGATTGTTCTATAAGAACATTGGTGCCATCTTTTCCCCTCGAGTGCGGTTTTTCTAGCTTCTGTTTGCTGATATACAGTTTTGTTAGTAATCTTGTGTTTCTTCATGCCATGACTTCTCATGCCATTCTCTCTGAAACAATGTAACTTTATTGTCTTGAAGTCTTGATGCATTAAAAAAAAGAGAGGAATTGGTGCTATGATTAGCATATATGTGTATAGAAAAGAAAAATAATTGCAATACCAGTTACCTTCTATGAGGCAAGGTGAACTGAGTTCATTTGTTAAACCCTGATCTTTCTTATTTGAGATGCCAGCTATTTTTGTATTCCAGTTAAAAAAAAGCTGCTTATTACATTTCTTGTCCATTTATTATATTTTAGAACAAGGGAAACAAGTTGAGAAAATCAACTGCAGCTAGAAACTTTGCATGATTTAATGGATATGATATATGTTTGTTCCTGCTTAAAGAAACTCTGCCTGATTCCCAAGGGATCTTAGATGTTTAATTAGTTAATGCTGTGGTACTGGAGTCTTTTGTCTATTAAGAGAAATAACGCCTATATGAGTTTTATATGTCTGAAATTTTGGTGGACTTTGTGCTATGTTAACCTCCACACTAGTATATTTTGTAAGATGGATGTGTTTGTTTCTCTCCATCCTCCTTAGTTTTTATTGTGAAGAAAAGGTTTAATACTGCTTTGTGTATCGCTTTCTTTTCCACATTCTTCATTGTTTCGGTTTGTGTACTTCAACTCAAAATTCAAATTACCTTGCTAGCATGCTGTTATCTTTGCTGATTCCACTTGTAGATCTTCTGATGTATACAGCTTAGTGAGGCAACCAGTTTGTAGTCCTCATGGTGCACTTAGCTCATATATAGGATACTATGCTACTAACTTCTGGACACCATTGGTACCCTGTCCATTAACAGAAACTGTAGTGGCTTTGATAACAATATTCTTCTGTCCACAGTTACACTTAGATCACAGCAATTCATTTACCTTGTTGTCCATTAATTCTTAGTTACAGTCGTCACAAGTCATGAAGGTAGTAACCTAGTATGATGTGATGTGTTTGTAGCTATATATCTTAGGGGTATCTTACCACAATGAGAATATGCACGTAGCGCACATTTGCTTTCTTAAAAAAGAATATGTGCGCATTCACAAGTAATGATTGGTTTGATTATCGTTATACGTTGATAATGCTAAGTGCATAGTCCAAAAGTCTTCTCATTAACAATTAAATAATGACCTGCAGCTGTAGGCGATTATAAACATATATGTGGGATGTTTAAGACATAGTAGCAACTGTTGTTGTCATATACATTTCTCAGCCAATAAAAAATTCCTGCACAATCTAATTCATCTGAAATGGCAATTAGCCTATAGCTGTTAGTCCTTCTGAAGATATGTATGGGGCTATGACATAGTTGTTGCAGTACGTCAGTACGATACAATTGAACCTAATCGTTTATTGCTGACATTAAGGTATTGTATAATATCAAGGATGAAAACAATAGGCGTTATTGCTGACTTAGCTGACTGCAAATTGCAAAAATAATATGTTCAATATCAAGGATGAAAACAGGCATTTGCTCTTTTAGATATTGTACTGCTTCGGCTTCTCTGTTGCATTTGTTGTTGCTATAAAAGTATGGAAAACGACAATTATCATGCTTTTATCCTCTATATGGTAGAGGACAAACACAGCACAATACGTAGGAATGATTCTAGACACTGAAAATGGTAGCTGAATTGAGTGTGAAATTAGATCCCATGGTTGACAATCGTAGACACTGAAAATGGTAGTTGAATTGAGTGTGAAATTGGAGCTCATGGTATCAAAAAAAAAAAAAAAAATTGGAGCTCATGGTTGACAATTCTAGGAACCGGAAATGCTAGCTTTATTCAGTCTGAAGTTAGATGTCATGGTTGATCTATTAAACTGAATACATCTGCATTTGATTTGTATTTCTAATTTGATCTTTGTTCCAATGTGGCATTCCTCACCAAATGTTATGTTTCTTGTATAGTTGTCCAATATGAAGCACGCTGAGGAGTGAAGACAAGGGAAAACACTGAAGATGGTTGATCTATTACTCTGCCACTATACCTATGTAAAGAGTCTTGTGAGGGAAATGAAAATGTCAGACATACCTGTTCGCTTGGTCGTAAACGATCGTGGATTATAAGCCAGAACAGTATTTTTCTCTCACACCAAACTAGCCAGCAGTAATAATCCACGATCGTTTCAGCCGAAACGAACAGGCTGAAAATTGTTTGAATGTCGTCGTGTGCCTCCTTTGGACTTGAGCTTTAATCTGTAACGCTTGAACTGGGGATTGATTTGAGAATTGAGATACTGCAGTAATATGTTGATGGGTCGTAAGTGGGCGAATCTAATGCATGATATGCCTGAATCTAATGCATGCGTGTTATGCCTGCGTTATTTATTGACAATTTGTTTGCCGCCTATCCAAAAATCATGGGTGTTCAGCAGAGGCATCTATTTATACGGCTGGAATATTGCTTGTGTCCTTGTGCGTCGATCATCCATTCATTCAGAACTGATGAAAACTATGTGATGGGGCGTGATTCAGTTGTATCTTGTATGCTTGTACGGAGTGTTGTTACTCTTTATTTTTTGCATGTACATTGACAGATTTAGCCATTCATAACATTTTCGCCTAACATTTTCGCGGTATGGGGCGCCTTTCCTGTTGGCTGGAGAAAATGTGAACAAATGTAGGGACAGGTCGCAGGAGGCACGCGGATCTAATCATCGTATGCACCCAAGCAGTCCACTGCGCGCCGTACCTGTCCTCCACAACAAGCTGTCGCCCGCGCGTCACGGCTTTACGAGCGATTCCCGCGCACCCCTCGCCGCTGTCCTGTCTGGCTGCCATGGAGGTAAGCGTATCTCAAATTACAAGACATTTTGGTATTTTGAGATTTATAATTTTTGTTATGCGTAGCAAAAAAAAAAAAAATGAATCTAGAAAAGTCAAAGCGTCTTATAATTTGGAACGGAGGAAGTAGCAGCTAAAATTAGTGCTAGTGGTTTAGCTGAAGGGTCGTCAACTATTAGTTCTATTAGCAGGTTTATAGTTATAAATAGGTGCTAATAGTTTATATGTACCTTTGATTCATTATTTAACCATCTATTATCCAAACGCTACTTTACTAAAAATTAGCTAGCTAAAAAATAACAGCTATTAGCTATTAGCTAGCTAATTTTTAGTGTAAATTGATCCAAAACATGACCTTAGAGTGGAGAGAGTATAATATAAGAGTTATAGTTAGCCCCAACAAATTACTCATCATGTCTCCTATTCTATCTCTAATATCTAAAAATTTGAATTATATTGATAAGAGAAGAAGAAAAAGATGATACTGATGAAAGAAGATCACCTATGTAGACTTCTTTTTATAAGGATTTTATTTAAGAGATGTAGATAGATAATCCGTTGGTGAGCTGGAGATGGTTAAGGTACCGGAAACTGAAAGCGTATGGCTACGTGAGACACCGCGGCCCCGTCACGCGGCGCGTCAGACAAGCCGGAGTAGCTCCATCAATCGCTGCCGCAGCGTTGCAGTGCGTCACGCTCACGCGACACGCACCGCTCCGTCTCCTCTGCCCCTTCTCCTTCTCCAGCGCATACGGATACGGGCTTGGTGTCGGTGACAAGCACATACGCAGCGCGGAGGTTCAGGCAGGACGCAGCGCAGCGCGGAACCACCAAGGATGGCGCCCGAGATTCAGAGCCTGTTTCCGAGTTCGACGGCCGTGCTCCTCCTGCTGGGCGCCTGCCTCTCCGCCGCCGCGGTGGCAGCGCTCGGTGCCGCGGACGACGCCAGCAGGCCGGCGGTGCCTCTGCCTGGTGGAGGCGCCCGGCGCGTCCTCTTCGCCAACGGGCTCGGGCTGACGCCGCAGATGGGGTGAGGAACGAAACCAGCACTCCGAATTCAGATGTGCATGCATGCGATGCGTGGCTTCCGCCGCTCCCGGCTGTGGTTTGTTGTCTGAGCCTTTTACCGTGGGTTTTTCTTTGTGTTTTGTCGTCGCTTTTCGCAGGTGGAACAGCTGGAACCATTTCCAGTGCGACATCAACGAGGCGGTCGTCCGGCGCACCGGTCAGTCAGAGACCACCACCCCAATCAGCTCGTATCTGAAATCACCAGCGCCATTGGTTTCTTTCTGATGATATGGCTATTGCTCACTGATTCGCTGTTAACTTGATTCACAGCTGATGCGCTCGTCGCCACCGGACTTGCAAAGGCTGGCTACAAGTATGTCAACTTAGGTAGTGTATTCTATACATATATGCAGAGTTCATACTTCATACGTGTTGGATGTTATCATAGTGTTCGGTGTCACTGAAAGATGACATTGCTATTGCAGATGACTGCTGGGCGGATTACCAAAGGACCAAAGAGGTAGTACGAGTGCTAGTTGATTTTTTCGTCAGTTACTTTCAGTTAAATTCTTGCACTGCTGAACATTGATCCAAGCACGATCAGTTTGACTGCGACCTGCCAGAAGTCAATAATTTAAGAAATTGGCTTGGCTAACTGACTTTCTGACAGGGATACATGATCGCTAATCCCAAGACATTCCCATCCGGAATCAAGGCCCTGGCAGATTATGTTCACAGCAAGGGGCTTAAGCTTGGCATCTACTCTTCAGCTGGGTACGTTCTTTTATTTTCCCCTTTTCCTTCAACAAGTTCGGTCGGCTCTTTTTGATTCAATCAAGTGGGAATAAGTTCACCCAGGCTACCTCATGCCCAAAAGCTTACAAGTTTCCACTGCAAATCCATGTTGAACTAAAACCGGACTGCCTTCCGTAAATTTCAGGACAAGAACTTGCAGCAACAGGATGCCTGGATCTCTGGGCCACGAGGACAAGGATGCTAAAACGTTTGCATCATGGGTACATACACATGCTACTACAGATGTTCAGTCTTTCAGACATCTGATAGCATTTGACTAGGACTTGCGGTTTCAGTTCACCAGTAGAATTTTAGTCTACTACCAGTATCAGTTACTCTTCTTCTATTATATATAGAGCAAAAAAACAAAAAGAAGCAACCTTACCTAGTTACTATATATCGTTTCTTCACTCGACGCTTGACCATACGTGTCCAGGGTGTTGACTACTTGAAGTATGATAACTGCTACAGAGACGGCACGCCTGAAACCGTGAGGTGCACATTCTGTTTATCTGCACATTCAGTTCGTGTACCATTCTTGTTTCTTTCAGATGTATATGTAGCGGGCAGCTGTAAATTGTGATGCAGGTTTGGGCGCATGTCTCGCGCGCTGAAGAACTCTGGCCGCCCCATCTTCTACTCACTTTGCGAATGGTGTGGCATGCATCCCTTTGCCTTCTTGGTCTTCTCTTTTTGCTTGAAAAAATGCACCTGAGCTGATGGTTATTTAACTTCGTCAGGGGCTACATGGAAGTGCCCAAATGGGGCGGCATGTACGGCAACAGCTGGAGGACCACCGGCGACATCATCGACACATGGTCAGGGTAAGTGACGCTCATCAGCTCTTCGAGTACGTAGCTAGTAATTCTCTCGCTGATAACTGATTGGGTTAACTTGTGGGTTCTTGCGACAGCATGCTGGACAACATCGACCGGAACGACGCCTACGCCCGGTACGCCAAACCCGGCGGTTGGAACGGTCAGTTCGTATCGTCCACGTCTATCTCTGTTTAGCTTCCTGGATGAAATGCATACGGATTCGATCCATGAGGTTTTCCTGTCAGCTGATCAATGGCTTGCTTCTCTCCCACACAGATCCTGACATGCTGGAGGTCGGGAACGGAGGGATGGCGTACAACGAGTACGTCGTGCACTTCAGCCTGTGGGCCATCGCCAAGGTGCGTGAATCATTTCCAGGCTCAGGCTCAGGCTCATAAGAAATGAGCGTCTGTCCGACTCTCTGTGTGCTGACAATTACCGGTCGAATTCTTGGCGCCAACCTTTGACAGGCTCCTCTTGTAATCGGCTGCGACGTAACGAGAGTTTCCAAGGAGACGCTGGGGATCCTCTCAACGCAGAGGTCATCGCGATTAACCAAGGTCATCACAACACAATTAATGCATCTTCGTTCTCATCAGCAAAATCTTTTCACATTAAGTAGTTCAAGTGTTCAGTTCTTTCTACTCACGCACGAGGAAAAAGTTCACTTATTGACTCGTCTTCATGTGTGCCAATTGTGTTCGGCGCAGATCGGATGGGTGTCCAGGGAAACAAAGTGAAGAAGTATGGCAACGATCTCGAGGTACAGAGATAGTATCTACCAAATCGATCGTCATCGCAAGCAGCACGTCTCGCTCGGGTAGGAAATCCTGAATCCCGTGGCGTTTGATTATATTGCAGGTGTGGGCGGGGCAGCTCTCCCGCCACAGGAAGGCGGTGCTGCTGCTCAACCGGGGGGCGACGCGCTCCGCGTCCATCACCGCGGCATGGCCGGACGTCGGCATCCGCCGCGGCGTCACCGTCGAGGCCAGGGACGTCTGGAAGGTACGTGAATGCGTGGTGGCTGGTGGACCAGCCGCTGGCCATTTCTCCCGTTCCGCGCATCCGGGCCGAGCTAGCTTGCCTGCCAGATATGCATGTGGCTCGAATTCATGCAAGCTTATGGTTTATGATTCATTCATCTGCAGCATGAGACGCTCCCGGGCAGGTTCACCGGTAGCCTCACGGCGGTGGTCGGGCCGCACTCGTGCAAGCTCTTCGTCCTCACGCCCGTTCCTCGCTGACGACGGCGCCGCAGGAGATCCATCCATCGATCTGCCTAGAAATTAAACCTGTGTGATTTCAGATTATGGTGCAACGCTCAGTTTGGCTCAGATTTGAGATCGAACATGGCGAATAAATTAGACCAACAACTTCGCTACCCTACTCAGTGTGTGCTCGCCACCATCGAAAGAACAAAACAATTCAAATCTTTTAGCGTCGTTTTCCCAAAAAAAACAAAATTTTAGCTTGAACGCTAAAATCTTTGTTTTTCAAGGTGCAACCTACCTCCTTCGATCCATTCAGCTTTGTCCAAGCTTAAACCTTTACAGTTTGGTCAACAATTTCAAAAAAAATGTACGTTGGAGAAAAACAATTACTATTTTTAATATAAAAAATATTTTGATAATATTTTAATTTTTTAGTATTATTATACTATGTGTAGACATATTGCTAGGCCAGATCCCAACGGGAGAGGGCAGATCCCGGTGGCCGGAGGCCGGATCCGGTGGGAGAGGGCGGACGTGGTGGTGGCGGACTTGGTGGCGGGCATGGTGGCAGCGGTAGGCGTGGTGGCGTCCTGGTGGCAGCGGGCGGCGTGGTGAGCCGCGTGCGGCTTTTTTATATATTTTTCGAAATTTTTTTGCAGAGTGTCGGTTTTAGCACTAAAACACTCGGCAAAGAAATCTTTGCCGGCACTGTGTACGTCCGAGTGCCGTTTGCCGAGTGTAACACTCGGCAAACGCTTTGCCGAGTGTTTTTTTAGGTTTCGCCGTGTGCCGTGGACACACGACAAACCTAGCCATTCCGGTAGTGATGCTTTACCTATCTATCTACATATTGGTAAACTTAATCATGGGTCATCCGACCCGATCTCAGTGGATCAGATCATAATTTACAACCTATGATCTGACCTGACCACACATGAAAAAATCCAACCTAAAGTAGGCAAATTTGAAAGAAAAGACCCTGAGAATTATAGCCTAACCGGCCTGTATGTCGGGTCGAGCTCGTGCCGAAGATTTTGAACTGATATATTTTTCCGGCCCAACCAGACTTGTCGTTTGATCAAGTCTGCATGTAGGATGCTTTGGAGCCTTGCAAATAGAGGTCATCGTAGCTCACAAGTCCAACTCTTTTGTGTCGTTACTTTTGTTGGAATCAATGATGGTCTGGGGAGAAAAACCTTAGCCTCATTTGTCTTAGCTATCACCTGCTATTGGAGAGGGAGAAGGAGCATAACACAACACAAACACAATGTGAGAGAAAAGGAGGAATTTGACCAGCTTTGATGGCAAGGTTATTTTCAAGCTTGTGATCGTAAGTTCAAAGATCTAACATTGATCTAGTCAGTTGGTTTGAGGATTATTGGTTGAGTAGGGCATTATATTTGAGAGGGATTGGTTGGTCCAAAGTTATTATTGGAGTTTTCGAACGTATTAGTTCTGTTGTATACTTGATTTGAGTGGTGAAATGGTGTGACATATCAGGTTTGGTATAGTTGATTTGGGTGGTGAAATGGTGTTCGACTGAGCTGAAACTTTATCAATGGTTTGGGACTCAGGAGCAACATGCCTACCCAAATTTACGCACACTGAAGCTATAGTTTATGAGATACGAACCAATTATTGAGAGGATAGAATATGTGACTTTCATTTTGTCTATTACCATTCCTCTTATTAGATGGTTGTATGTAGTTGTTGTACTTGATGCCAAGTTGCAACTTAATGAATGTGTTGTTGTTGTAATGCTCTACATGGTCTAGAGAAGACCCCTTATACCTATTATTGACTAGTGGAAACTTAGGCCCTATTTGGTAGAGCTCCTAGAGCTGATTCTCTATTGAATCTAGCAGGAGCTCTGCCAAACAGTTTTCTAGAGAAGTGTTTCTCTGATGATTCTTTGAGTGATTATCTGAAATGAACTAAGAGGATGTGTGCTGAAAAAAGTAGCTTCTCCTAATTCTGTGAAATGATTCTCTATCGTGATTTTGAGAGTTTATGCTAAAGAACAAAATAGAATCACTTTTAGCCATAAAATCACTTCTGTTAGTGAATCAACTCCCATAGAGGGATCGAGCCGTAGCTCGAGTGGCAAACGCTGCAGGTGGTGCAGCAGCCGGTCGTGGGTTCGAGCTCTGCTCGACTCACGATCCCCACCAGGGTTTTCCCCTTATTTAACAGGTGCAGCCTCTCTCGCGTGGAGCTACAAAGGGATTGCGGCGCGCCCGTCGTCTACGGAGCCTTGGATGGTTTCGGTGATCTCCTCAAGGACGCGATCTTGGAATATAGGTGTAGTTGTAGGGTCTGTTTGTGTACAAGAGGTGTGAGTGATGTGTGTGTGGTGTTGGTGTGTGTCTGGATGAGAGGCGCAAAAAAAAAACTCCCATAGAGAATCAAAATCAGATAGGGCTCTACCAAATAGACCCTTAGAGTATAAGGATTTTTTTTCATAAATCACTATGTCAACTGTGCATGTGATTGTTAAAATTCTACTATTGATATCATGGTAGCCCCTCTCCTCATTGTTCATCACAAGATGAGGATTTATAGTGTATTTATGTTGTCGTTTTGTCTTAACATTTGTTGCCTTTAGAGCAGCTGTAGCGTTGGTGAAAATTAAACAAACCATAAACATCAGAGTAGATGAATTATATTTGTTAGAGCGAAAATTGACATTCAAACTCTGTTTGACTTACAGAGAATAAAGTATTTATCTGAGTTTAATAGCTAGTTTTCATTCTCCATCCACACCGAAGAAAGATTAGGAAGAAGAGAAAAAAAATCAAAATCACAAAGATAGCCAACATTTATTGTGATTGTTGAAGTACGTCAACTTGATTACAATATCTGTCAAAAAATACAAGCTTTGGGTGACTTGGCGGTACATAAACGTAAGCATAGCATAATGTCTTTGGATAACCATAGAGAGCCGAGCATTGGCTATATTAATTAGGGTTGCCAAATGAGCTTTTTTTTTCACCAAACGTGTTGACAGGTGAGATTAATTAGAGAGGCTAAGGTGATATTCTATAACAGAGATCAAAATAGGGTTGTAAACTTTTTGAGACACATGCTTGTAAAATATCACCCTTCCATTTTAAAATCATGCACTGAGAGTATATTTTATTATACATTCTGTTATTAAATAATACGCTGAGGAGATGCATGGTTTTTTCACCATATTTTTGAAAATAAATAAAAGGGAATAAGTAGCGCCCAAACGTCTGGCCCCAAGCCCGCGTCCAAATACAGCCCCGCCACACCCTGTCATGTCCCCCGCGTAACAGAGTGTCCGCCGCGCCCGTGTAATAACGGAGCCCGCCCGCCCGCCGCGCTCACAGGGGGCCTCAACATCGCCGCGCCTGCGTCACCTGCGGCGTGGCTCGCAGCAAGCCGGTCGTTCTGCATAGCCAGGTTCTGCATCTCCCCATGTTGTGCCACAAGCTTCTACTCAAGGACCTCCAGCGGGGCCAGCGGAGGCAACATGTCATCGGGCCACGTGCGCCAGCACAGACGTGACCCTGTGCGTCCTCCGGTGGAGCGCTGCCGCCATCTTACCAGCCAATGCCGCCATGGTTCTTGCGCTAGCTCTCTCTACCTCGCTCAATAGCCCTACATTGAGATCTACTTTTGCAACACTCAACTGCAACATACTCCCTCCGTCCCACAATAGAAGTCGTTATGGGATGCATGCTGGTGAAACTTTCTCAACTTTGACTAGGTTTGTAGAAAATGCGTGCAACATTTATATCTCCAAATAAGTTTATTATAAAAGTATATGTCGGTGTTTCGAGTAAGCACCGGCTAGTAAATTTGTATATTGTGCGTCTGACCCGGATGGTGTGCTAAGAGGACACAAGGATTATACTGGTTCGAGCCGAATGTCCCTACGTCTAGTTTCGAGCTGCTCGTGTTACTAGCACTGAGTTTGTAGTAGGGGGTTACAAACTGGCGAGAGAGGGAGGTAGCTCCCAAGTCTCTGGTGTGATGTGGTATGTTTGTCCGATGACCCGCCCTGTGACGAGTCGATGTCCTTAGTGGGACGCTCTGCTTTCCTTTTTATAGGCTAAGGGAAAGCAGGGGTTACAGCCGAAGGGAAGAGGAAAAAAGGAAAGAGAAATAAGGCTCCCGAAGGTGCGCCGTTCTCCTCTTCGCGTGGGTCCCACTGACTCTGTATATCGTGGTGACAGCGGCGTCGTACCGGGGTCCTGTTGGCCACTGCAGCTTACGTGCGGGCGTCATGCGCCATTCTTGTCTTCCGTCCCATTCGAGTGGACGGAATGGTCAGAGGGTCCCCTGACAGAAGCCATGCGGGGGGGGGGGGCAAGCGGTACAGTGCCAGTCAACGAACGCCGGTTGACTGACTTTGGACGGTGGTCGGACAGGGAGTTGGCAGCACAGTGCTGGCCTGTTGACGCAATGGGCGATGTGAGTTTCCCCGTATGGCCCGATGCGACCGCCAGTCGCAACAGGACACGTCCGAGATGTGCTCCCGGGCGTACGCTTCCATGCTGTAGTGGTTGAAGCTGTTCGAGCCCTACCCTGGGACCACTGCTTTGGTCCGATAGCAGATCCGATCCCCAAGGATCGGACATGGTGGAAATCTCTCCCTGGGATACGGGCGAGATGGAATCCGACCACGGGGGTCAGACGTGGTGGGGCCCTCCCCGTGGGACCGGACGAGGCGTGTCCCAGCCCCTGGGGCTCGGACGATGCAGAAACCTCATCCTCAGCGTCGGACAAGGCGGGGCCCAGCCCCTGGGGGTCGAACGAGGCAGAAACCTCATCCTCGGCGTCGGATGAGGCGTGGCCCGGCCCCTGGGGGTCGGACGAGGCGGAAACCTCATCCTCGGCGTCGGACAAGGTGTGACCTAGCCCCTAGGGGTCGGACGAGGTCGTAGTTGTGTCTTTAACCATTGGATGAGGCGATGTGACGCTCTTTAATCCTTTGGCTCGGATACCCGGGTATAGATATCCGACAGTAGCCCCCGAGCCTTCGGAGGAGTGAGACACTCCTGCAAAGGCTTTTTCGCGATTTGTTGCTCCCGTGGCCATTATGCCATGGAGGTAGGTCGTTATTGGAACTTTGGCATTTTTTCTCTCGGTTTGTTAATCCGCGTAGGGTAACCGAGTAGGATTTAGATACCAAGCCTCCATGTGGGAGTTTGGCAAAAGCGGACACAGGTGCCCAGCCCTCGGGGAGGACACATGCTGGTAATTCATTTTCCACCGGGTGCGTGCGAGCGCACCTGGTGGGTGTAGCCCCCGAGCCTTTGGAGGAGTGAGACACTCCTGCAAAGGCTTTTTGTGGTCCGTTTCTTGAGGGCATATGGGAGTATTGTTTGTTATTGTCGTTTTGCAGGATGGCAGGTTGCGTATGACACTCGTCGTTTGTCTGCGACCGCATGTTCGGTCTCCTTGCAATGCCGAGCCCTCGAGCCCCCACGCGTAGCAAGGGCCCGATCGGGGGGTCAGTTTGTCTTGTGATTGTCATCCCTCATGCATTCATTTGCTAGAACGAAGGGGCTGAGTCGAAACGTGCTTTCCTCACTAGACGGAGCATGGTGCTCGGTGAGTTGTTAACGGGCTTGTTCGAGTGGAGCCCCGGCATCCCCTTCGCGGGGCCAGTTCGAGGTTAGCTGGTGACTGACTCCAGATTCTTGGTGGCAGGTTCATATAGTTCCTAGATCTGTTCAACCGGTCCGAGGGCTCAATGCCTTTCTTTTCACGGAAAAACCATGGACCTTGCATCATCTAAGACTCAAATCAAGGGTCGGGACGCCCGTGGCGCTTCGCGCGCTTTGGGTACTGGCCGCTAGCGGGCCTGTCCTTAACCTCCCCTCACTCTAAGGTGCCCTAGAGCAGCCGTGAACCCACTAGTGGGCTAGCCTTTGAACTCCTAGGCGTTAACAGGACGTAGGAGCGTTTTCAGCTCCATATCCCTCTTACCTGCGGTGGCCCATGGCCTTTGAAGTCGAACCGTCGCCCGGCGGATCCTTCACGGGGAAGATTGGGATAGGCGTGCGCTCGTCTCTTGAGGCGGCAAGGCGACTGATGCTGTGAGAAATAATGAGCCCTCGATCCCCGAAGGAAACGGATCTGGTAGGGCGTGTGGCGCGTTAATTTAGGCGGACGGTTCACCCCTTGCTCATTCCACCCTTACCTTATAAAGAAAGTGGTTTCTCCCCAGCCTCCATACACACAGTCGCATCCTTTGCCCTTCCAATCTTTCTGCCTTTCGCTCCTGAGTCCCAGCCTTTATTTCCCTGTGTTCCACTCCATCGCCGGTGAAGTTCTCGCTCTCCAGCCTTACGCCGCCGCTGGATCTTCTACATTGCCATCCTCATTCCTTGATGGAGCCATGGCCTCGCTTTGATGTTCTCCGCGTGCGCATGGAGGGTCTAGTCAAGAAGGGCCTTCTCTGTGCAAGGACCACGTCGAATGAGTGGATCGTACCTGGAGGCGAGGATGTGCTATCATCACCCAACGGCTATGTCGTCTCCTTCATCCCCTTCCATGAGCGGGGGTTCGTGACTCGTCCCCACCGATTCCTCCGAGGGCTGCTGCACCACTACGAGCTAGAGCTACAGCATCTGAATCCCAATAGGATTCAGCACATCTCAGCCTTCATCGTGCTGTGCGAGGGGTATCTGGGGATCGAGCCCCACTTCAAGCTATGGAAGTACTTCTTCGTCGTCGAGCTGCTAAACAAGAAGGAGAAGAAGAAGCCGGACCTAGCGGTGCCGATGGGGTGCGCAAGCATCTGTATGCAGGGCAGTGGGGCGTCGGAGTATATGTCCATCCCCTTATCGAAGTCCAACAAGGGGTGGCACAAGCTCTAGTTCTACCTGAAGAATGATGACGCCGCCCCCTTGCTGATCTTCACCGGCCGCTTGATCGAGGAGGTGCCGGGGGCATGGAGATACGGGCCCATCGAGAAGGAGCAGAAGAGGTTCGGCAACCTACTCAAGGCCATCGCGACTCTGAAGCACCACGACCTTCGCGGGACTAGCGTCATCGGAGCATACCATGTCAGGAGGCTGGCGCCACTATTGGCGCGCGCCCTTCTGATGTATAAGATGATGATGGATTCCATGCCCAAAGGGACAGTGATGGTCGCCGACAAGGCCCTCAGTGTCAGCGAAATGGCACAACACCTCAAGGAGGCGTTGGAGTTCCCAATGGATCCATCAGTGGATCTTGCCTTGGTGTATCCGGTCCTAGGGCATCCCGCGATGTGGCTAGATGTGGGTTTCGTCGAACTGGTAAGCCTTCTTCGAGTTTCTTTTATTGGCCGACCCTCCTCTATTCTCAAATTCTAACCGTCAGGATTTGCAGCCCGGCCTCATCGCTCGTGATTTTGACCCGCCGCTGCCAGAGAACATGGCGCGGAGGGCGGCGAACCACGCCGCGGCTGAGGCGGCAAAGGTGAAGAAGGCGAGGAAGGAGCGAGGGAGGCTCTAGCATGGAAGGCATCCGCAAGGCTCAGAGGAGAGTGACGACAACGAGGAGGAGGAAGAGGACGAGGACCTCAACATTTCGTGGGCACGTGCTGGCACTTGAGGATGAGCAGGCCGACGCGGGGTAGGTCAACTTGACCCTGATTCTGCAGCACGCCCCTGCGCGAACCGAGGAGGATGCGCCTCCAAGATCGGCGGGGTGGATGCGCCCCTAAGGTTGGTGGAGCAAGTTCGCCCCACTCCAACCAACCCCGAGGCGCCTCCTAGATCGGCGGGGGAGGAGGCGCCCCTGAGGTTGGCGGAGCAAGCCTGCCCTGCTCCGACCGACCCTATCGGGGGATTGAAGCGGCCAATCGCCGATGTGGCGGAGTTGGAGTCGAGTGGCCAGCCCTCGAAACAATCTCGGGTAATGGCGTCGAGGTGAGTTAACGACTTCTTTGTCCTTTCGTTGTGTTCTTGGATTTCGTTTTGTGACGTTGGTGGTTTCCGCTGGACCGGCCCCCGTAGACCCCTGACGTTGGCGCCGTAGAAGATCCTGGCATGTCGGCCAACCCCCTAGGAGCTGGCTGGCGTGGTGTCGGGGGCACGCCGTGATGGCGCCAAGGCGGACATGGCGCGACCTAAGGAAGCGGGGGAGGCGGAGGCCCCGATTGTGCCGGGGGAGGCGCTTGTGGAATCAGTGCCAACGCTGATTGATGCGCCCGAGGTGGGGCAGATGGGAGGAGGCGCGACCAAGGTGTCCCCTGTAGAAGTAGCGATAGCTCAAACTTTGGAGCCCGAGCTGCCAGCCTCCTTAGTCATTGGAGGGTCCGCTCCTTAGGGAGCGCCGGTGACGGAGGGTGTGCCGTTGGCCCCCATCGGGCCGATGTCGATGGTTGCCATGGCCGACCCCTCAGTTGGGCTAGGTCCTCCTAGTCCCTTGTCTAGCTAGGCGATGATCCGCTCGCATGGGGAGGAGGCCGGCTCCGATGGGCCAGGCGGCTAGACCCGAGCGACTCGATGTTCACCCTCAACGACTCGGTGGAGGAGAAGGACTGGATGAGCGTGCGCTCGGGACTTGAGTCCGAAGTCCGCTCCCTGACCGACGTGTTGGGGGTGCTGAAGGATGACATCACCCCGGCCGGCTAGGTTTGCCGTGTCTTCACGTTTTCTACTTTCGAGCCTTGTTTATGTGATTCTAACCTAACTTTTTCACAGTCCCTTGCGATGCGTAGCCGGGAGAAGTGCCTATTCCTCCATCGTGTGAGGGAGGTCTGGGGGCTTGCTACCAAAGTGCTATGGCTGTAGGAGGAAGTGGCGAGCCTCCAGACCAAGGAATGGGAAACCCAGCAACACACCGACGAGGCTGAGGACAAGCTCAAGGCTGCGGTCGGCAAGGCTAGGGAAGATGCCACGGAGCTTGGACGACTTCGCCCAGCCCCTGACTCTACTCGGTGTGTGCTCAAAAATGAGCAGAAGTCAAGGGAAGAAGCCAAGGGCCTAGCCGTCGCCTTGGCTGGGGATGTTGGCGTGCTCTAGAGGGAGAAGACGGTCCTCGAGGAACAAGTGAGTTGTGAGGCTCTAGTTACCTTTTTGGTTGTCGTTCAAAGTTGATTTTTTTACACTCTTTGGTGTTCGGCTTGGGCAGCCCTTCAGAGGCAACTCTCCGAGGTCTGGGGTCAACTCTAGTCGGAGAGCGACGAGCACGACGCCCTGCACGCTGCCGTCGGGTTGGTCTTCGATGACCTCGGGGTTGCCCCGGCCGTGGAGACGAGCTCGCTCGCAGTTCAGGTTACCCAAATCCTAGATTGGGAATGCACGCTCGCATTGGAGGCCCTGCACACTGGCGTCCATCACGCATTTGCCGTCGCCCGCTCCCACTACATCGACATCGACCTGCCGGTGATCAGTGAGGGCTTCGCGCCTAGCTACACTGACGTCGAGCTGGACGAAATTGAGAAGGAAGCGGAGCCCCCAGTGTGGGACCTAGCAGAGAAGTTCGAAGAAGAAATCCTGCCCAAGAATGTTTAGTTAGATAGCCGAGTCTAGCGTCGGTCTTTCTGTAAAGACTTTTATTGTGGCCAAAAACTTTGTTTCGCCCCTCTCTCTCTCTATATAGTTTGTTGTGATCCGACCCTTGTTTTATGTTAAGGTTTTAGAAACTTAGGTGGCGAGTGACTAAGTAATGATCACGCTGGTGAGCAAGCGATGCCGTAGCCATCGGGGCTTAGGCTTTTTGCATTTCGACCAGTTTTACTCATCGTTAGTTTTCAGCAATTCTTATTTCTAGGTCTCATCATAAAAAGGAAGGGTCGGATGGGAAAATGTTTATGAGTATATGTACTCCTATCAGCCCCCGAGTAAAACCTGACCCCAGGTAGTTGCCGGGGTTGGGTATTACTGTAGTCCGATCAGATCGGAAGCGAACTCGGTAGGAAGTAACATTTTTCGGTTTTTGCAGAAACATCACTTAGTTTGATAAGCATATTGAAAGCTTTGGAACTTGGAAGACTAAGGGTAAAAACAACATAGGTGTTCGATGTTCCAGGTGTTGGCGATGGCTTTGCCATCCTCAGTCTTGAGCTTGTAGGTGCCGGGTCGGAGTACCTCTACGATGATGTACGATCCTTCCCACGGTGCTGAAAGCTTGCAGGGATTTTTGTTGCTCTGGATGCGGCGAAGGACTAAATCGCCTACGCCGAAGGCGCGACCCCACACGCGTCGGCTATGGTACCATCGCAGCGCCTGCTAGTATTTGGTCGAACGAAGCAGGGCGATGTCGCGCGCTTTGTCAAGCAGATCCATGGCATCTTCCAAAGATGCTTTGTTTCCCTGCTCATTGTAGGCCTTGACCCTCGACGCTCCGTAGTCGAGGTTGGTTGGGAGGAAGGCTTCGGAGCCGTAGACCATGAAAAACGGCATGTAACCGATTGCCTGGCTGCTGGACGTCCTTAGGCTCTAGAGTACCGCGGGAAGCTCGGCGACCCACCGTCTGCCAAACTTGTTCAAATAGTTGAAGATCCTAGGCTTGAGGCCTTGTAGAACCATACCATTTGCGCGCTCGACCGGCCCATTCATGCGGGGGTGCGCCACGGCAGCCCAATCAATGCGGATGTGATGGTCATCGTAGAACCGAAGGAATTTCTTCCCCGTGAACTGTGTGCCATTGTCGGATATGATGGAGTTCGGGGCTTCGAATCGGTGGATGATGTCCATGAAGAACAACACGGCCTGCTCGGATTTGATCACAGTGATCGGCCGAACCTCTATCCACTTCATGAACTTGTCCACGGCGACAAGTAAGTGCGTGAAGCCCCCGGGCGCCCACTTGAGAGGCCCTACTAGGTCGAGCCCCTAGACCGCGAATGGCCATGTGATGGGGATCATCTGGAGCGCTTGAGCCGGCAGGTGAGTTTGTCGAGCATAGTACTGGCATCCCTTACAGGTGCGTATGACCCGCTCGGCGTCGGCCACCGTGGTTGGCCAGTAGAAACCTTGTCGAAATTCATTTCTGACCAAGGTTCTTGGTGCAGCGTGATGTCCGCAGACCCCTCCATGGATGTCTTCCAGCAGGCCCTTCCCCTGCTCGGCGGGGATGCAGCGCTGTAGGATTCCGGTGAGGCTACGCTTGTAGAGCTCCCCTTCGATGACGACGAAGGACTTGGCGCGACGCACGAGCCATCGGGCCTTCGTCTTGTCGGTAGGGAGCACCTCATGGAGGAGGCAATCGAGATAAGGCGTTCTCCAGTCATTCGGAGGGTTGAGGTCTGCCACTGGGTCTTCGGCGAGGTCCATGACATCTGGGTCGGATGGGACTGAGGGTCGGTCAGCCCCCGAGCCTAGAACTGGTGGCTCATTGCCGATCTGTTCTGGTTCCTCATATCGGACCGAGGGCTTGTGTAGGTTGCTAGCAAAGATGTTGGTGGGGACCGGCTCTCGGCTCGTTGCCATCTTCGCTAACATGTCGGCTGCTTTGTTGAGCCACCTCGGGATATGGTTGAGTTTGAGGCCATCAAACTTGTCCTCCAACTGCCGAACTTCAGGACAATATGCAGCCATTTTGGCATTGTGGCATCTTGACTCCTTCATGACTTGGTCGATGACCAGTTGAGAGTCGCCTCGGATGTTAAGCAGTCAGATGCCCAACTCAACGGCGATGCGCAAGCCATTGACGAGTGCCTCGTACTCAGCCACATTATTTGAAACCAGGAAGTGGATGCGAATTGCGTACCTCATGCGCACCCCGAGGGGGGAAACAAAAACTAGCCCGACACTGGCGCCCTTCTTCATCAGTGATCCATCGAAGTACATCGTCCAGTACTCCTGATCGACGGCCGCCGGTGGCATCTGGGTCTCGATCCATTTGGCCACAAAGTCAGCCAGTACCTGAGACTTGATGGCCATTCGTGGGGCGTACATGACGCCCTGATCCATCAGCTCGAGCGCCCATTTCATTATTCTCCCCGCGGCCTCTTAGTTCTAGATAACCTCACCGAGGGGGAAGGATGACATGACGGTCACCTGGTGCGAGTCAAAGTAGTAGCATAGCTTCCTCTTGGTGATCAGGATGGCATAAAGGAGCTTCTAGATCTAGAGTAGCATGTCTTGGAGTCGGACAAGACTAAGCTAACGAAGTACACGGGGTGCTATACCTTGAGGGCGTGTCCCTCTTCACCCCGTTCTACAACCAAGGTGGCACTGACCACCTGAGTCATAGCTACGACGTAGAGTAAGAGCGGCTCTCCCTCAGCCGACGGGACCAGAATCGGGGCCCTCGTCAGGAGCACTTTGAGTTTGTCAAGCGCCTCCTGAGCCTCAGGCATCCACGCAAATCGGTCGGTTTTCTTCAGGAATTGGTAAAGGGAGAGCCCCTGCTCGCCGAGGTGTGAAATGAAGCGACTAAGAGCTACAAGGCACCCGGTAATCTTCTGAACTCCCTTTAGGTTCAGAATCGGGCCCATCTTCGTGATGGCTAAGATTTTTACCAGGTTGGCTTCGATGCCATGCTCGGAATGATGAATCCAAGCAGCATGCCCCTTGGGACCCCAAAGATGCATTTCTTGGGGTTGAGCTTGATGCCATTCTCCTAGAGCTTCCTGAAGGTCTGCTCTAGGTCAGCCATGAGCTGCTCGATATGCTTGGACTTGACTACGATGTCATCCACGTAGGCCTCCATGATTCACCCGATGAGGTCTCTAAAGCATTTGGTCATACAACGCTGGTACGTAGCACTAGCGTTCTTGAGTCCGAACGGCATTGTAACATAGTAGAATGACCCAAACGGGGTGATGAAAGAGGTCATGAGCTGGTTAGACTCTTTCATCGTGATCTGAAGATACCTGGAGTACGCATCACGGAAGCATAGGGTTTCGCACCCCGAGGTCGAGTCAACTACCTGATCTATGCATGGCAAAGGAAACAAATCCTTTGGGCATGCCTTATTGAGGCTCATGTAGTCGACACACATCCTCCATTTCCCACTTTTCTTTTTTACAAGAACGAGATTGGATAACCACTTCGGGTGGTATACTTCCTTGATAAAACCAGCCGCCAAGAGCTTAGCAATTTCTTTGCCGATGAGCCTCCGCTTTTCCTTGTTAAAGCAGCGAAGACATTGTTTGATTGGCCTAGAGCCTGGCCTGATCTTCAAGGCATGCTCGGTGACTTTCCTCGGAATTTCTGGCATATCCGAGGGTTTCCACATGAAGATATCTCGATTGGTGTGGAGGAAGTCGACGAGCGCGCCTTCCTACTTTGGGGAGAGGGCGGTGCTGATGCGCATCGTCTTGTCGGCGGAGTTGTCGGGGTCAACGAGTTTCTCCTTGATGTTCTCCATATGATTAAAGGATCTGGCCGCTCGCTTCGCATCGGGCGCTCCTTCGGCGATGTCCTTCTCTATGGCTGTGAGTTCCTCGGAAGCCAGGGTTGCCGAAGCGAGCTCGCAGCTCTCGACCTCACACTCATAGGCCCTCTGGAAGGAAGTGCCAATGGTGATGACCCCATGTGGGCTTGGCATCTTGAGCTGAGGTAGGTGTAGTTGGGGATGGCCATGAACTTCGCGTAACATGGTCGCCCCAAAATGGCATGGTAGACCGGGGGGAACCCAAGTACCTTGAAGGTGAGGGTCTTTGTCCTATAGTTGGATGGATTTCCGAAGGTGACGGGCAGGTCAATCTGCCCAATCGGTATGGCCTGCTTTCCCGACATGATGCCGTGGAAAGGTGCCCTGGTCGGCCGGATGCATGATCGTTCGATGCCCATGGCATCAAGAGTCTTAGTGTACATGATGTTGAGGCCGCTGCCCCCATCCATAGTACCTTGGTGAGCCTCTTCGTGCTGACGATAGGGTCGACCACGAGCGGGTACCTGCCTGGGTGTGTGACGCTATCCGGGTGATCGGATCGGTCGAAGGTTATGGGAGACCCTGACCAATTGAGAAAAATGGGCACGGCGGGCTTGGCTTCGTAGACCTCTCGACGTGCGAGCTTTTGTCGGTGCTTGGAGCCATCCGGCGATGGAAAGCCGCCGTCCTTCTCTCTGGTGTCATCAGCTTCCGCCTTGGGCTTCTTCTTCTGCACCCACTTCTTGGAGCCGTCGGTGAAGAAGCACTTCATGAGGGAGCAGTCCTTGTACATGTGCTTGATGGGGAAGGCGTGGTTCAGGCACGGTCCCTCGAGTAGCTTGTCGAAGTGATCGGGGGTGCCCTCGGTCGTCGCTCGACCGGCTTTTCGCTCGACGGCGGCCACGAGCGAGCCTTCGTGCCCTTTCCAGTTCTTCTTCTTATTGGAGAAGTTGAAGGGGCCTTCATCAGCGTCCTAGTCCTGCTTCGCCTTGCCTCTGGAGTGATCAAAAATTGCTCCAACCGCCTCTTTGTTGGAAGCATGGCTGGTTGCGATGCCGAGTAGTTCCTTGGTAGTCCATGGGCCCTTACGTCCCAACTTGTGGACCAGGGACTCGTAGGTGGTCCCTGATAGGAAGGCTCTGATGATGTCAGCATCGGTGACATTGGGAAGCTCGTTGCACTGCCGAAAGAAGCGTCAGATGTACTCGCGGAGAGTCTCTCCCGATTTCTATCGGTAGTTCTTCAAGTCCCAGGGGTTTCCAGGGCACGCGTAGGTGCCCTAGAAGTTCCCTACAAAGATTTGTTTTAGGTTCGCCCAACTCTGAACGCAGTTGGACGGAAGGTGCTCCAACCATGTTCGTGCCGACTCGGCCAGGAACAGGGGGAGATTGCAGATGATGAAGTCATCACTGACCGCACTGCCGGCCCGGTAGGCAAGCCGGTAATCCTCGAGCCACAGGCCTGGGTTTGTTTCCTTGTAGTATTTTGGGACATTAGTCGGTGGGCGGTATCGGGGCGGGAGTGCCTCCTTGAGGATATGCCAACCGAAAGCCTAGGGCTCCGTTAGCTCGGGGCTATGACTCTAGTCCTCCTCATGGTCATATCATCCGCCCCATTGAGGGTGGTAACCGCGACTGGCTCCCTCCCCCTCATCGTTGCGGGTACGCCAGCGGGCGTCGAGGGTGTCGCGTGTGTCATAGTTGCGGCCGAGGCGCTCCTGCACCAGAACAGTGATGCACGGCCTGCCACCGTGCGACGCTTGGTGGACTGATGCGTCCCTGTCGGGCCGCATGAAGGAAGAGCGCTTGCTGGCGTCGAGCTGCTATCACCGAGACATCAAGCTCTCAGCCTTCTGCGTAGCCGCCCGCTCGAGCAGCATTCGAACCTCGCAGTGGGCTCGTCAATCCTCGGGCGTCGCGGACTTCGGAAGCCCCCTAAGCAAGGCTGCTACCACAGCGATGTTTTAGCTTGCCCATGCGAAGTGCGGGAGCGTCTAATCGTCCTCGATGATCCTCCGGTTCATGTCACGGGCCATGGCGTGGGCGCGTCCTCCGTCTTCATGGCGCTCGATCTCGTGATCGATCTCCACATGTTCCTACTCAAGCTGGAGTCGTGATTCCTCAAGCTCTAGGTGTCGGGCCTTCAGCTGCTCCACCCGCAGGCGAGGTGGGGCTCCTGCACCCCCCTCGACCTCATCGTTGAGGTTGTTGGTCAAGGTAGCCTCCTCCTCATGGATGCTCTCGACATGTCCCTTAGGGGTACCTGTCATGAAGCATTCATGAGAGGGGTGATGGCTCCCCCTGCTGGAGTCAGAGAAAGAGAGCGACTCTGGTTCCTCTGCGAGGAGGTCGTGGAAAGATTCCGTGACGTGTTTGATCACCCCCATGAAATCATTGCTCACGGGGGACGGAATCATGCGTTGCGCCCTAACGTGGCCAACGGTCTCTGCGGCATTGCAGAGACCGAACGGGGGCACTATCGGGGCGCTCCGGATGAGGTATTCTGGGGAGAACGGCTCTCCCCCAGTAAGCTGCATCATGACATTGGCGAATGAGAAGGTGAGGTGGTGCAAGTCTTTCCAGGATGGTTGGGGTCCCAGGAAGACGTTGAGCTGACATTCCAACCTCCCATAGTCAAAGTCGAGGAGCTGGCTGTTCCCGGGGACGCGCGGCCTCCAATGCATGCAGTCGTAGCTCCTCGAGCGCCTTGGTGATCGCATCGAGGCCGGTGGAGTGGAGAGGTTGGGGACAACGAACGCTCGCACCAGCTCTCCCTCTGCCATGACGATGAAGTCTAGGTCCCCGAAGCGCCCGTGCGCGCCCAAGACCTAGCTGATGTCATGACTAGCCATCCGAATCCTGGTGTTGATGTCAAAACACGCAAAAGGCCCCTACCTGGCGCGCCAACTATTGGTGTTTCGAGTAAGCACCGGCTAGTAAATTTGTATATTACGTGTCTGACCTGGATGGTGTGCTAAGAGGACACAAGGATTATACTGGTTCAGGCTGAATGTCCCTACGTCCAGTTTCGAGCTGCTCGTGATACTAGCACCGAGTTTGTAGTAGTGGGTTACAAACTAGCGAGAGAGGGAGGTAGCTCCCAAGTCTCTGGTGTGATGTGGTATGTTTGTCCGATGACCCACCCTGTGAGAAGTCGATGTCCTTAGTGGGACACCCTGCTTTCTCTTTTATAGGCCAAGGGAAAGCAGTGGTTACAGCCGAAGGGAAGAGGAAAAAAAGGAAAGAGAAATAAGGCTCCTGGAGGTGCGCCGTTCTCCTCTTCGTGTGGGTCCCGCTGACTCTGTAGATCGTGGTGGCAGCGGCGTCGTACTGGGGTCCTATTGGCCACTGCAGCTTACGTGCGGGCGTCATGCACCATTCTTGTATTCCGTCCCATCCGAGTGGACGGAATGGTCAGAGGGTCCCCTGACAGAAGCCATGCGGGGGGCTAGCGGTACAGTGCCAGTCAACGGATGCCGATTGACTGACATTGAATGGTGGTCGGGCAGGGAGTTGGTAGCACAGTGTTGGTCTGTTGACGCGATGGGCGATGTGAGTTTTCCCATATGGCCTGATGCGACCGCCAGTTGCATCAGGACACGTACGAGACGTGCTTCCGGTCGTGCGCTTCCATGCTGTAGTGGTTGATGCAGTTCAAGCCCTACCCTAGGACCACTGCTTTGGTCGGGTAGCAGATCCGATCCCCAAGGATCGAATGAGGTGGAAATCTCTACCTGGGAGCCGAGCGAGACGGAGTCCGACCCATAGGGGTCGTGTAACACCCTGGCTCAGGGCTTAACAGGATTAATAGGATACTCATACCAATAAGTTGCAACTTCTTTTCTGGAAGCCCATCTCTTAAGAACTCCAAGGTTAAGCGTGCTTGGCCTGGAGCGATGGGTGACCGACCGGGAAGTTCTTCCCGGGGGCGCATGAGTGAGGACAAAGTGCGCAGAAAAGACTGGTGTTGGTCTGTGAGGGCAGTCTATGTCCTAGAGAAGCTGTCAGATGTAAGCGGGCCCGGCCTCGGAGAGGCGGGACGTTACAGGTCGGACGTGGCGAGGCCCTCCCCGTGGGACTAGATGAGGCGTGTCCCGGCCCCTGGGGGTCGAACGATGCGGAAACCTCATCCTCGACGTCGGACAAGGCGGGGCCCGGCCCCTGGGGGTCGGACGAGGCAGAAACCTCGTCTTCGGCGTCGGACTAGGCGTGGCCCAGCCCCCGGGGGGTTGGACGAGGCGGAAACCTCATCCTCGGCGTCGGACAAGGCGTGGCCCGACCCCTGGGGGTCGGACGAGGCGAAAACTTTGCCCTCATAGTCGGACGAGGCCGTAGTTGCATCTTTAACCATTGGATGAGGCGACGTGACGCTCTTTAATCCTTTGGCTTGGATAACCCGATATAGATATCCGATAGTATATACAACGATCTATCTAATGATACTAATTATGTATTATAAATATTAATATTCTTTTATGTATAATTGGTTAAAATTAAAAAAGCTGACTTCTCGGGAAGCGAGAACGACTTCTATTTTGGGACAGAGGGAGTACGTGTGAAATAGATGAAATATTTGGAACATTTACTTGCAACATAGCCATTGCAAACATATGCAACATACAGATAAAACATTTGCAATATACGTTTGAAACAGATAAAATATCTGGAACATGTTGTTGCAACATATGTGTGAAACATATGCAAACATCTAGATCAAAACACTTGCAACATACATCTAAAACAGATGAAACATTTTGAACAAACGCGTGTAACATGCCTCTGAAACACTTGCAACATATGCAACATCCATAATATACTTTTGCAACATCGATAAGAAACAATTGCAACTTACCTTTGAAACAATTGAAACGCCCGAAACATACATTTGCAACGTAGAGTAAGGGGACCTGGGCCGGTCGATTCCCGTCGTCAGGGTGGGAGCCGGTGGTGAGCGGCGGCGTACGAGCACCACTAGCATCCGCCCGCGCTCGTGGGTGCCCTTGGCTCAGCCAGGGTTGACACGAGGTGCCCCGACACGTGGGCCCAACAGCCATCGGTAGGAGCACCTGCAACGAGACATCCTGGCGGCGTTGGGGATTGGGGAAGAGGTCGGGGAGACGCTCTGCTGTCAGCGGATGCGAGATAGAAAGCGAGAGATGGGGAGGGCAGAGGCAGCGCACGCGCACAGGATGAAGACGCGGCGAGGGATAGCCGTGCGGTGGGTGGGTCAAATCACCAGACACGCGACGAGCGTGGCGAGAGACAGGAGGTAGCAGTGTCGTGGGCTAGGCGAGCGTCCTAGGTCCAAGTGGCACGGGTGGAAACGGCAAGGTGAGGTGTGATGCGCGGCATCATCTCTACCCCTATAATATACCACTTCAAATTATCCTACAGCCACCAAACAAATCCCTCCTCTACAATCATGACCTAAACTACGTCCACCCCACAAAACGCACACAAAAAAAGATGATATTAAAAACGTACGCACCAAATTAACTTTCACTCATTCTCTCTCCTTACTCAACCACATCCGAAGGCCGATATTCTTTGGATCTCCCACCCCCGATCTCGCCACTTCACCGCTCCACCCCACCCACGCATGCAATCTCCGTCTTCCCTGTTATCCCCCAGCCCCAGCAAAACCTCGATCTTCCATGCCTTTGTCTGCCCACCCTACGCTGTCGCTATCGAGGGCAGGGCACAGTGCCTTCTCCTCTGCCGCCACCCGCTCGAGGAGCGTGATGCGTGGGTCCTCATCACGGCACACATCGCGTAGGACCGGCATCCCCCTTCTTTGATCCATTGGCGCAGATGCAAATCGCTAATCCACCATCCACCTGATCTCATCCATGTCCTGTCGCCGTCGTCGCCAACGACTATAGGTGACGATTGGTTCCCAGCCAGCTTCCTATGGAGGAGTTCGGTCCCCGTAGAGGTTTTACGGGCGGTAGGTTTTGCACTGCTCAAGAGAGCAGATAGACAAGATTTCGGGGAAGGCCAGGGTGCTTGGTCTTGCTTGTGATGTGCTCGCTCTGGTTTTTCTATTAAATTGATTTTGCTTATTATTCTTCTGATGTTGCTTTTACTAATCCAGGTGCAACACTGCTGGGGATCAAGAAATATTTTTGTGGCGGTGGCAACGCGCTGTACGATTGGCTTGGTGACGGCTCATCGCAGGGCTTCTGCTCATGGTGTGGCATGCTATGTGTCTGTGACAACATCACTTTGTCGCGGACATCGGCAGTCTGCCATGTGTTGTCTCAATGTAGTGATGGTGCATTATTTCATCATATTAATTTTAGATGCTGAGATTGGTGGTTGTTCATTGCTTGAAACTCTGTAAGTAGGTTTCAACAATGGTTTAGTTCAGTTATTCGTTGGCTTGTTGATGTAACACCTCTGGTGTTTTAACCTAACATTAAAACTTGACATGTCATCATATGCATTGCAAAGCATTCATAAAGTAGGAAATTTTGAATGCATTCACTAAATAAGCTTTATTTCATAAAGTTGTTATTTTATGTGATGTAATGTGGTTCAAAACTTTAAATAAAGATCATGACCACAAGGGTCAAATTTCATGTGATCATGTGAGACCATATGTTAATTGACTCAAATAACCCTAATTGGCCATGTTACTGGTCAAAAATCAAAGTTAAGTCAAAAGAAAAACAAATCCAATTTGAATTCAACTTCAAATTATAAAAGTCCTTTTTGCCCCTTTTGTATATTTCAAAATCCATTTGGAATTTGGGGTTGTGACAAAAAGCAAAGGTGAAGCTTATTTTATAAGGATCAACTTTGGTATTCAAAGTTTTTAAAGTTTACATATAAAATTTGGAGTAATTTTGAAATGATTCAAATACTCAAATGCACACCAAATTCAAATTTCAAAATGGAAGCAGAATTTGAAAATATTCCTTGAAGCAAAGTTGTAGAGTTTGAAAAGTTGAGCAACTTTCATTTTTGGAGATTTTCAACTTCTTTAGAAAATTTGAGAGTAATTTGGAAAATGGACTCAGTGGCAATTCTGTAAATAATTCAAAAATTTGATTTGAATCCGCCAGCGCCACGCAGCTGCTTGCCGCCGACCTTCTTCACCGCTTTCTCGCGCGGTGACACGCAGCCGGCACCGTGGCGAGCTCCATTTTTCCTCTCTACTCTGCTCCGCCACCGATCAACTCCGTAGCTCGCCGTAGCCGCCGTCGACCCCTTTCCGTCGTGCTTAGCTAAACTAGCATGATCGCCGTGACCTAGCGCTCCTCGTAGGCTTGCTCGCGTCGTTTGGGTTGGCCGAAATCGCCCAGCGTAGCGCGTCTTCCCCGTGACCGGCCGGAGCTCCGCCACGACCGACCTCACCGTGGTCAGGCTGCTGCAGACCGTCTCCGCCTTCACCAAGCACACCGCCGTGATCGTGGTGAGCTCCTGAGCGTGATGCTCGCTTCATTTTAGTCTCTACCGTACCGTGGTCATGGTTGTGCCGTGCGTCGTCGAGCCCGAGCCGCCATGGCCGGCGTGGAGCTTTCTCCGGTGCGCCTGCTGCGGTTCTGATGCTGGGATAGTTTCGTGGGTTGTGTAGATGGTTCTGGTGTGGTCTGCCTCGCCGGAGCATCACCGCCGGTACGTTTTGGACGACCGGTGATGGCAGCGCCGCCGTATGCTCGGTGTTGTGTCACTGACGATTGGGACCGGTTGTCAGTGAGAGATAGAGAGAGAACAGTAAGGTTTTGTTATTTTCTGAGTTATGAATAGTGCAGCAACTTTGGGAATTTATAGGAAAATAATCATAGCTCCAAAAATTCTGAAAAATTTGGTGTAGCTTCTGTACATGCTCTATTATGGTTTAAAAATTTGAAACTTGAAATTTGAATAAATTTTTAATGTTCAAAAATTCAGTCAATTAAATGATAAATGCAATTTCCATAATTTTTGTAGGTCACTGTATAGCTCTAAAAATTATGAAATTTATTTTGGTATACTAATTTGTTATGAGGAAGCTTACATAAAATTTTGAGGTCATTTGGAACAAGTTTATTTTTGGGCTTATTTCCAAATTAATTCAAAAATGAATAACAACAAACCCTAAGTGTTAGGGTTAGGGTTTAATCTTGTTTGGGTCATGTTTTGTGACCAGTAGGGTTTCAAGATCAATTTGGTCAAGTCACTTAGGTCATAAACCCTAGCTGTAAGTGTCAATTAGTTTTGTTGACTTGCAACTATACCGCGAAGTAAAGTTGTATTCAAGGTGTTATTATATTTCATGCACCATAAAAGCATCATGTTTAGATTATCATCATGTTGAAGCAAATGTTATTATTTCGTGTAGAATCCGAGAGTGAACCGATTCTAGTTGAGCAAGTTGTGGAAGAATCCTCGGTTGTCTCGGGATTTGATATTTGTGGTACTGATCTGGAACCCGAGATAGTCAACGAAGGCAAGCCTCGATTTATGCATTAAACCATTACCTTGTTTACTTTGAAAAGTTTATCACCTATGTTACTTATCGCATTAAGTTGTTTAATTCAAATTTTACCTACTTGATGCATTGCCTACCTTGTTAATTGTTTACCATCCTTGGAGATGATTTCATTTACAAAGGCATAGAATTGCTTAGTTTGCTTTATGGTAGGCTTTCAAAGTAAAAGTTTTGATACAAACAAAGATGGCATACTGGGCAAAGAAAGAAAGAAAGAAGATAGAATGAACTAGAGACTAGTCGGGTGACTTATCTTGAATGTTGGGTAATGTTGCCGACTATGTCGCTTAAAGGCCACTCATTGTGGATCTTTTGAACGAGACACTTTGTAGTACTGGTCACATACTCCGGTAAGCCTACTTCGGCTAATCTGATACTAAGACGAATGCCCACGCACTGGGAGTGGAGAGATGGCGGGAGTAGCATGTACCCTCGTGGCTGGAATGTGGCTGGATTTGAGGTGTGCTGTGCTCTCGGGTGGCGTGGAGACGGCTTAGTATAGGAGGATCCGGTAGTGAGGTTGATATATGCAAGATTAAGTTCTACATATGTCGTGTGATAAGAAATCCGCAGCTGGGACTTGAATCAATTCGAATTGCCGGTGCTCCGTGGATATGGAGACTCGATTCATTACAGAAGCAATGCAGGACTGGTGAATTACTAAAACATGAGAAAAAGAATGGAATGAGAAAGATTGGAATATGGGATATGAACACTTAGTTTGAGATAATGAACTAAAGTACTTAGGGGTAAAACTCGACAATAGGATCAAGAATAGTAAGATTTTGGCAAAGAACTTTTGAATCTTGCTTCATCCTTACCTTGACCCAATACCTGCATCCCTAAGACCTTCGCCCCTTTTTCGTCGGGTCAGTCTTGTTGAGTACTTTTGTACTCAGGGTTTGTTAACCCTTGTTGCAGGTGAGTCACATGCGCAGGCTTGTTTTCGTCCCTGCTGCATGTCAGTGTTTGAAGTCGATGACGATGAGGAATGATGAATGGCCTTTGGACAAGGCACTAGTTTGTGTGAAATAAATAATGTTAATGTAATACTATCCCGCTACTATGGTTGTATGACACTTATGGTTTTGTAAGTTTGAAACAACTGGTTTGTAATATTAAAACTTAAGTCTTCCGCTTTATAATCTCTGGTATGTATATTGAAAACTGTTGTAATCTGCAATGTCTGTGATTGGGATCCTTTTTAGAAAAGACTCGTGGATGATTCGGGTTTCCCGAGGACACCCGACAGACCTGTTAAGTTGTTGGGAACTTATGTACGCTATCAAAGGTCTGTTGAGACAACGATAGGTGCACGTGGGCCTGATTTCTTAGGAGGTTCTGCCACAGCTGGTATCAGAGCAGGTCCTATCTAAGATCATTATAGGTTGCTTTTGAAAACCTTCAAATTGATTTGGATCAAAGAAAGTAAACTTGATATTTTAAAGTTCAAATTTCTTTCTTCTTACCTCTGATCTAGCCTCAATCCTATCTTATTTGAAAGTTTGTGGCGGATAATATGATTAGGTTTGTCCTATATATTAAAAATCTAGTACTTTTGATTGTATAAATCTTTTGTACTCGGATTCATAAGATCGATTCATGCATCATGCTTGAACACCTTGCATAATAATTCCCCTTACAAGTGGTTGGGTAAGTAATGTCAATACCATTCTTGCTAACCCTCTTTATCCTCAAGCCATCCTTATAGTCGTACCCTAAATTCTACAGACTATGGCAAAGACCAAGATAACCGCATGCAAGTCCACTGGACCTCACGGAGTCCCTCGTCACCAGTTGGCACCGTGTAACCGTGAGCTTGGTGAAGGAAGTTCCAAGACCCTAGGAGATGAAGGATCTTCAAGCAATCCCGCCAACATCGAGAACCTTACCAAGGAGCTCAACACTCTTCGTCGAGCTCATGCCAAAGATCAAGAGAAGCTGGCGGTAATGGAAAGGGCCATCACCATGACCATGGAGCTGCGGAATGAAGCCTGGACACGAGAGGATGCGGCCAACGAACGCATCCATGAGTTGGAGTTTTATGTAGAAGACCTGGAGATGGACAATGTCGTTCTTCATGAGAATGTCCACATGATGTATGCTCAACTTCATCCTCCTCATGGGGATGGTGAAGTTACAGATGAAGAAATGATTGTATATCCAGGAGAAGTCGAGAATGAAGAAGAGGAGGAGGATCCTGAGGACTTAGTGTACTTCTCAGATGAAGATGAGGTTTCGTCCGATATGGACACGGACGCCGATGACTGAGAGCTCGGAGTAGTAATAGTTCCTTTACTACTTTTCTAGTAAACCAGGGTTGTCTTGTGGGATACAGGACATGTAATATAAATAAGTAACCCTTTGTAGCATGAAACCTTTTAACTGCTTTCAATAAAATAATAATGTAAATAAACATGTCTCTCTAATAGATGCCTCGTCATAACACCCGAACTGGTGCAAGTACCTTGCAAGACAATGATGATGTCCCAAATCCTCCGCCAATGCCTCCGACCATGGCAGATGCCATAACCGCACTCGTCTATGCAACGACAGAGAATGCTAGGTTGTTAAGGGAAATGGCTCAGAATCAACAGGCACCATACCCTAATCATGGCCGCCGTAATAATGGAAATGACGAGTCAACCTATATTGATTTTACTGACACACGTTCGCTTGTGTTCTCTAATGCAGAAGAGCCTTTAGAAGCTGACGATTGGCTCCGGACAATGGAGCAAAAGTTTGAGCTGATTCGCTGTACCGAGATTCAGAAACCAAGGTTTATGGCACAGCAACTCCGAGGAGCTGCTAGTGCCTGGTGGGCAAATTTGTTAGCTGTACAGCCCGTTGGTCACCAAATCACCTGGATGGAGTTTAAGGATGCCTTCAGGGCACACTATATTCCAGATGGTGTGATGACCATGAAGTTAGAAGAGTTTCTGGCTCTTAAGCAAGGGGAGCACCCGGTGATGCACTATGTTGGGCGTTTCAATCACCTGTCATAGTATGCTATAGAGTATGTGAATACTGACAGGAAAAAGAAGAATCATTTCATGAGAGGTATGAACACCAAACTTCAGACCATGATGGCAACTTGTGGCAACGCAACTTATCATGAGACAGTCAACATTGCTATCGCTTTAGAGGAGAATTGCCGCGGACACAAGGAGGCGAAGAAAAAGAGAGCATTTGCTTCTGGATCGTCGAGTGGAAAGCGTCAAAAGGTGGTCTACCATCCTCAGAATCATGGCCGTGCACCATTCCACCCACAACAAAGCCAAAGCAGGCAACAAATCTTTATTCGCCCTGCAACTAATACGCCTTATCCTCATCAAGCACCGCAGCAGCAAAATAATACAAATAATGCAAACCGCACTGCTACTCCCCAGAATCACAATTATCCATGCTATAATTGTGGTAAACCCGGACACTTTTCCCGAGAATGTCCATATCCTAGGAAGAGTAATCCTAATGTACCTAAAGCCCCTGTTGCTCAAGCTCAGAATCGGTACAAGGGCAATGCTCAGAACAGTCAGAAGGGACAGGCTGAGAAGAAAACTAGAAGGGTCTTCTATACTCAGGTGGAATCTATTCCAGAAGGAGAACCAGTAATGATTGATATGTTTCCCGTTGCTAAGCACCCTATAATTACCTTATTTGATTCCGGTGCATCCCATACATTCATCAATCATACATTTGTTGTGAAGCACGTGATAACTATTGGGGAAACAAAAGAACCATATCATATACAGTCGCCTAGGGGACGACTCTGTACAAGGGAGATAGTTTAGCATGTACCTATTGATTTGGGAGGACATGAGTTCCGTACCAGCATGCTGATATTAAAGGATCAAGATATAGATGTGATCCTTGGTATGAACTGGTTAACTCAACATGGGGCTGTCATAGATGTCATGAGTAGAACCATAAAGGTAAATGTACCTGGCAGCAAAACCCAACTTCTCATCCAACTTCCCTTTCCTAAGAGTACAGTTGGAACAGTCTGTGCAACTACTGTTGAAGAAGCCGAGAACATTCCTGTGGTATGTGAATTTACGGATGTTTTCCCCAATGATCTGCCTGGACTGCCACCAGACCGAGATGTGGAGTTTAGAATTGACCTGAAACCAGGAACATCACCTGTGTCTAGAAGAGCATATAGGATGCCACCCAAAGAACTAGTAGAATTAAAAATGCAACTACAAGAGTTGTTAGACAAGGGTTTCATTCAACCCAGTTCATCACCTTGGGGATGCCCTGCTATCTTCTTGAAGAAGAAGGACCAAACCTTAAGGTTATGTGTTGACTATCGGCCGTTAAATGAAGTCACCATAAAGAACAAATACCCCTTACCCCGAATTGATTTTCTTTTTGACCAACTTGTGGGAGCTAAGGTGTTCTCGAAGATAGACTTGAGATCAGGCTATCACTAGATTAAGATCAAGACGAGAAGATGTGCCGAAGACAGCGTTTACTACCCGATATGGTCTATATGAGTATTTAGTCATGTCTTTTGGGCTGACCAATGCCCCGGCTCATTTCATGTACCTGATGAACTCAGTTTTCATGCCCGAGTTGGATAAGTTTGTAGTGGTATTCATTGATGACATTCTTATCTATTCTAAGAGCAAAGAAGAATATGCGGAACATCTCCGCATTGTTCTACAACGATTAAGAGACCACCAATTATATGCCAAATTCAGCAAATGTGTATTCTGGTTAGAGGAAGTACAATTTCTTAGTCATGTGTTATCTGCTGAAGGTATAGCTATTGATCCGAGCAAGGTAGAAGAAGTCCTTGACTGGAAAGCACCTACCACTGTTCATCAAGTTCGTAGTTTTCTAGGGTTGGCAGGTTATTACCGTCGGTTCATCCCTGACTTCTCCAGAATTGCGAAGCCAATTACTGAACTGCTAAAAAATCAAACTAAGTTTGTATGGTCAACAGAATGTGAGAAGACATTTCAAACATTAAAAAAGCTACTGACAACAGCACCAGTATTAGCACAACCTGATATCGAGAGGCCGTTTGATATCTATTGTGATGCATCTGGAATTGGTATTGGTTGTGTTCTTATGTAAGAAGGCAGAGTCATAGCATATGCTTCCAGACAACTCAAGAAGCATGAAGAACATTATCCCACCCATGATCTCGAATTAGCCGCAGTTGTTCATGCACTCAAGGTTTGGCGACATTATTTATTGGGCAATATCTGTCATATCTATACGGATCACAAAAGTTTGAAATATATCTTCACTCAGTCAAAGTTGAATATGAGGCAAAGAAGATGGTTAGAACTTATCAAAGATTATGACTTAGAAGTGCATTATCATCCGGGAAAGGCTAATGTGGTTGCCGATGCCCTGAGTCGCAAGAGTCATTGCCATTGTCTAACTGTGAAACCTATGCAACGGACATTGTGTCAAGAGATGGAGCATCTGAATTTACAAATCATAGAACAAGGTTCCCTATCCAATATTGCAGTTGAGTCCACTATCAAAGATCAGATCATTGCTGCTCAATAGAAAAGCAAGGGTATAGCCTATATCAAAGATAAAGTCAGATCTGGAAAAACCAACATGTTTCAATATTGATGAATCCGATGTTGTATGGTTCAAAGATAGATTGGTAGTACCCAAGAGTCCGGAGCTGCGAAAGCAGATTCTTGATGAAGCTCATTCTACAAGATACTCCATTCATCCGGGTAGCAACAAAATGTATCATGATCTGAGAAAGAGATATTGGTGGACCAAAATGAAAATAGAAATAGCTCAATATGTGGCCAAATGTGATACTTATCAGAGAGTCAAAGCAATTGACATGAAGACTGCAGGTCCATTACATTCATCGCCAGTTCCATCTTGGAAGTGGGAAGATATCTGTATGGACTTCATCGTGGGGTTACCTAGAACATCTGCAGGCTACAATTCAATATGGGTTATTGTTGATCGCCTAACTAAGATAGCTCATTTCTTGCCAGTCAGAGATAAATATCGAGCGGAACAGTATGCAAAGCTTTATCTTGATAGAATCTTCAGTCTGCATGGGGCACCCAAGACCATCGTCTCTGACAGAGGTTCGTTGTTCGTATCCAAGTTTTAGAAAAGTTTGCATGAGTCTTTGGGAACCAAACTTATCCGCAGTTCTGCTTATCATCCGCAAACAGATGGACAGACTGAAAGGGTAAATCAAATTCTTGAAGATATGTTAAGAGCATGTGTTCTTTCCTATGGTGCTAAATGGGATGAATGCCTTCCCTTAGCTGAATTATCATATAACAATAGCTCTCAAGAGAGCATTAAAATGGCACCATTCAAAGCATTGTATGGCCGTAGATGCCAGACACCTTTACATTGGTTAGATGTTGGAGAACGTTGGTTCTTTAGACCAGATGTGGTCAAGGAAGCTGAAGAGAAAGTTAAACTCATACAAGCTAATATGAAGGTAGCTCAATCCCAACAGAAAAGCTATGCTGATAAAAGGAGACGACCGCTAAAATTCATAGTGGGAGATCATATCTACCTCAAGGTATCGCCGATGAAAGGAGTTCATCGTTTTAGGATTCGGGGAAAGTTGGTGCCCTGTTATGTCGGTCCTTTTCAAATACAACAACGATGTGGACCGGTCGCCTATCGCGTCAAGCTACCAGATCACATGTCAGCTGTGCATGATATCTTCCATGTATCCCAGTTGAAGAAGTGTCTTCAAGTACCTGACCAAGTGATCGACTTTGGTGATGTAGAACTAGAACCTGACTTGACTTATGCCAAGTACCCCATTAGAGTCTTAGATCAGAAAGATCGAGTCACTCGAAGGCGTACAATCAAGTTCTACAAAGTACAATGGAACCAACACACTGAACAAGAAGCTACTTGGGAGTCCGAGGATTACTTAGAAGAAAACTTTCCTGACTTCTTTGCTTCTCTCTAGTTGCAATGCCTTGTCTATGTTGTAACTTGTCTCTTTTATCAAAAGAATGAAAACCCCTCACGAGTCTTTTGAATAAAGTTATGATGTGTTAGCTTGACACATTTTTTTTCCATTACTTAATCCTAAGTTTTAAATCTCGGTACGAGATTTCTTTAAGGGGAAAGGGTTGTAACACCTCTGGTGTTTTAACCTAACATTAAAACTTGACATGTCATCATATGCATTGCAAAGCATTCATAAAGTAGGAAATTTTGAATGCATTCACTAAATAAGCTTTATTTCATAAAGTTGTTATTTTATGTGATGTAATGTGGTTCAAAACTTTAAATAAAGATCATGACCACAAGGGTCAAATTTCATGTGATCATGTGAGACCATGTGTTAATTGACTCAAATAACCCTAATGGGCCATGTTACTGGTCAAAAATCAAAGTTAAGTCAAAAGAAAAACAAATCAAATTTGAATTCAACTTCAAATTATAAAAGTCCTTTTTGCCCCTTTTGTATATTTCAAAATCCATTTGGAATTTGGGGTTGTGACAAAAAGCAAAGGTGAAGCTTATTTTATAAGGATCAACTTTGGTATTCAAAGTTTTTAAAGTTTACATATAAAATTTGGAGTAATTTTGAAATGATTCAAATACTCAAATGCACCCCAAATTCAAATTTCAAAATGGAGGCAGAATTTAAAAATATTCCTTGAAGCAAAGTTGTAGAGTTTGAAAAGTTGAGCAACTTTCATTTTTGAAGATTTTCAACTTCTTTAAAAAATTTGAGAGTAATTTGAAAAATGGACTCAGTGGCAATTCTGTAAATAATTCAAAATTTTGATTTGAAGCCACCAGCGCCACGCAGCTGCTTGCCGCCGACCTTCTTCGCCGCTTTCTCACGCGGTGACATGCAGCCAGCACTGTGGCGAGCTCGTTCGTGCGCTGTCGACGCCGGACGTCTCCTTCCCGTCTATAAATAGCAGCAACCGCCGCCGTCGTCCTCCATTTTTCCTCTCTGCTCTGCTTCGCCACCGATCAACTCCGCCGCTCGCCGTAGCCACCGTCGACCCCTTTCCGTCGTGCCTAGCTAAACCAGCATGATCGCCGTGACCTAGCGCTCCTCGTAGGCTTGCTCACGTCGTTTGGGTTGGCCGGAATCGCCCAGCGCAGCGCGTCTTCCCCGTGACCGGCCGGAGCTCCGCCACGACCGACCTCACCGTGGTCAGGTTGCTCCAGACCGTCTCCGCCTTCACCAAGCACACCGGCGTGATCGTGGTGAGCTCCTGAGTGTGATGCTCGCTTCGTTTTAGTCTCTACCGTACCGTGGTCATGGTTGTGCCGTGCGCCGTCGAGCCCGAGCCGCCATGGCCGGTGTGGAGCTTTCTCCGGTGCGCCTGCTGCGGTTCTGAGGGCTGGGATAGTTTCGCGGGGTTGTGTAGATGGTTCTGGTGCGGTCTGCCTCGCCGGAGCATCACCGCCGGCGCGTTTTGGCCGACCGGTGATGGCAGCGCCGCCGTATGCTCGGTGTTGTGTCACTGATGATGGGGACCGGTTGTCAGTGAGAGATAGAGAGAGAACAGTAAGGTTTTGTTATTTTCTGAGTTATGAATAGTGCAGCAATTTTTGAGAATTTATAGGAAAATAATCATAGCTCCAAAAATTCTGAAAATTTTTGTGTAGCTTCTGTACATGTTCTATTATGGTTTAAAAATTTGAAACTTAAAATTTGAATAAATTTTTAATGTTCAAAAATTCAGTCAATTAAATGATAAATGCAATTTCCATAATTTTTGTAGGTCACTGTATAGCTCCAAAAATTATGAAATTTATTTTGATACACTAATTTGTTATGAGGAAGCTTACATAAAATTTTGAGGTCATTTGGAACAAGTTTATTTTTGGGCTTATTTCCAAATTAATTCAAAAATGAATAACAGCAAACCCTAAGTTTTAGGGTTAGGGTTTGATCTTGTTTGGGTCATGTTTTGTGACCAGTAGGGTTTCAAGATCAATTTGGTCAAGTCACTTAGGTCATAAACCCTAGCTATTAGTGTCAATTAGTTTTATTGACTTGCAACTATACCGCGAAGTAAAGTTGTATTCAAGGTGTTATTATATTTCATGCACCATAAAAGCTTCATGTTTACATTATCATCATGTTGAAGCATATGTTATTATTTCATGTAGAATCCGAGAGTGAACCGATTCTAGTTGAGCAAGTTGTGGAAGAATCCCCGGTTGTCTCGGGATTTGATATTTGTGGTACTGATCCGGAATCCGAGATCGTCAACGAAGGCAATCCCCAGTTTATGCATTAAACCATTACCTTGTTTACTTTGAAAAGTTTATCACCTATGTTACTTATCGCATTAAGTTGTTTAATTCAAATGTTACCTACTTGATGCATTGCCTACCTTGTTAATTGTTTACCATCCTTGGAGATGATTTCATTTACAAAGACGTATAATTGCTTAGTATGCTTTATGGTAGGCTTTTAAAGTAAAAGTTTTGATACAAACAAAGATGACATACTGGCCAAAGAAAGAAAGAAAGAAGATAGAATGAACTAAAGACTAGTCGGGTGACTTATCTTGAATGTTGGGTAATGTTGCCGACTATGTCGCTTAAAGGCCACTCATTGTGGATCTTTTGAACGAGACACTTTGTAGTACTGGTCACATACTCCGGTAAGTCTACTTCGGCTAATCCGATACTAAGACGAATGCCCACGCACTGGGAGTAGAGAGATGGCGGGAGTAGCGTGTACCCTCGTGGCTAGAATGTGGCCGGATTTGAGGTGTGCTGTGCTCTCGGGTGGCGTGGAGACGGCTTAGTATAGGAGGATCCGGTAGTGAGGTTGATATATGCAAGATTAAGTTCTACATATGTCGTGTGATAAGGAATCCCCAGCTGGGACTTGAATCAATTCGAATTGCCGGTGCTCCGTGGATATGGAGACTCGATTCATTACAGAAGCAATGCAGGACTAGTGAATTACTAAAACATGAGAAAAAGAATGGAATGAGAAAGATTGGAATATGGGATATGAACACTTAGTTTGAGATAATGAACTAAAGTACTTAGGGGTAAAACTCGACAATAGGATCAAGAATAGTAAGATTTTGGCAAAGAACTTTTGAATCTTGCTTCATCCTTACCTTGACCCAATACCTGCATCCCTAAGACCTTCGTCCATTTTTTGTCCGGGTCAGTCTTGTTGAGTACTTTTGTACTCAGGGTTTGTTAACCCTTGTTGCAGGTGAGTCGCATGCGCAGGCTTGTTTTGGTCCCTGCTGCATGTCAGTGTTTGAAGTCGATAACGATGAGGAATGATGAATGGCCTTTGGACAAGGCACTAGTTTGTGTGAAATAAATAATGTTAATGTAATATTATCCCGCTACTATGGTTGTATGACACTTATGGTTTTGTAAGTTTGAAACAACTGATTTGTAATATTAAAACTTAAGTCTTCCGCTTTATAATCTCTGGTATGTATATTGAAAACTGTTGTAATCTGCAATGTTTGTGATTGAGATCCTGTTTGGAAAAGACTCGTGGATGATTCGGGTTTCGCGAGGACAGACCTGTTAAGTTGTTGGAAACTTGTGTACGCTATCAAAGATCTGTTGAGTCAACGGTAGGTGCACGTAGGCCCGATTTCTTATGAGGTTCTGCCACAGTTGATGCCAGGATCTCAGAATGAGAGAAGATAGTGTTGCTCTGAATGATTTCACCTACTCGACAATTATGACAGCAACAGTGGCCAGCATACCTCTCCAAATTCAAGCTCAGGTGATCAAGACAAACTACCGGTATACACCAATTGTTGGAACTGCACTTCTGGCATCTTACTCGAAGCTTTGCAGCACTAAAGAAGCTCTTTCTATATTCAAAATGATTGATCAGAAGGATGTTGTTGCATGGTCTACAATGTTGACTTGCTATGCCCAAGCTGGTGATTGTATGGTGCCACAAATATATCATCAAGATCACTATGCATGGCTTGAAGCCAAATGAGTTTGCGGTTGTGGCCCAACGCCAGCGTCTCGACTGGTCAAGTGGTGACGCAAGGACGTCGCTTGTCTGGCCGCTGCCATGCTGAAGCGAGGCAACACCTCGAGCCTACTCGACAAGGTAATCTATCTTACCTGGACGACTGGATTGGAGGGAGTGTTCAGTGGTACAGTAGAGAGTGTGGGTTGCAAGCTATATCGAATCACTCAGCTGCTTATTGGGGATAAAAATATATGTATGTGACGCCAATCTTAACAAGTATGCTTTTATGTGATGAATAATATATTAGTGTTTTTGTATAGTATGACACACAATGCCAATATATAGCTCACCGAAATGAAGCAGAAAGAAATAAATTATACTCTGTTTCTGGCTCTCCAAGATACAATATCGATTATCAAATTAACATATTACAGATAACATATTGATAGCAGATCATCCATTGGCCCCTTGTATGATTGTTATCGTATTACTCAAATTCAGGATGCTTTATCAACTCCTCTTGGAGCTCGTACCGTTTTTGGTGAGCTAAAAAAATCTGGTTGTCCATAATATTAGCCCCTGTTGGATTTGCTTGTTTATATGGATTTTTTACTTTGTTCGTGGCAGTGGATGGTGTCCTAATTCTTGCTTATCCCCTTGCTTCTTTTTCTCTAGGTTGTCATGCCATTAGATTCATGCACATAGTGGATAGTTACTGATGCTATATTCTGTTTTGCAATGCAGATTCATGAAGGGTGTTAGGGATATTTAGCAGCGTCATTACTCATCAGCAGGTACGCTTGCTTTATTCATGTGAAGTCTAGAATAAAACTCGATAACAAATTTGATAAGATTAACTGGTTTTCTATGCTATTAACTTGATTTTATTCTAAACTTGATACCTGATATGGAGCGAGTGCACACAAGGCTGATACGGAGTGAGTGAGCATCTCGTCGGCTGATTATCGTCTTCGTGTAGCACATATATTTTTTGCATGTTTGATTTGATATCATAGACATATTAGAAGTTTTTATATTTTGTATATATAGGTGATTTTGTATATAATGAATAACATTAATGTTTTTTACGTGTTGAAATTGTTTGAACTTTAACTAATTCAAATAGGAAATAAGTGATCTTTAGAGCATAATAGAATTGGTTAATCACAATTGACATTTTCAACAGTGCTAGACGGTTCTAAGTCATAGGAGGCACCTCACACTCTGTAAGGTGCTCCCGCGTATATAGTTATCGAGCAATACTAGACACGTGCGTGCCGCACGTGCATATCCACTTGTTATCGTAAATAAAAATGTTTGGCCATTACGCAGAATCGCATATACGGTCTACTGCCGTATTGGCAATTTCGTATACGCCGTTCACTACGAATACACCGTACATCGCCGCTTCGACGTACTTCGTATACGCGCAGGCGCGGCCCCCAGCCCCCCATCGCACGAGTCCTGCTCCTATTTCGCTTACCTTCGTCTCCCGCAGCGATGGACCCCGCGCCAGCGCCCCCACTCGCCGTGCACCTCGTCACCGGCGGCGGGTCCTCGCCGGAGCTCGCCCTCCTACTCCGCTCCCTCGCCGCCGCCCGCGTCGTCGCCCTTGACGCAGAGTGGAAGCCGCGCCGCCGCGGTAGCCCTGCCGCTGCCGCCCCTGCGGCCCTGGGCGACGGCACGACGCTGGCGGCCAAGGCATCTCCAGCGCCGCCGAAGTTCCCGACGGTGACGCTGCTTCAGGTGGCCTGCCGCGTCGGCGATGGAGGCGAGGGCGAGCGCAGCGAGGTGTTTGTCGTCGACCTGCTCTCCGTGCTGCTCGCCGACCTGTGGGCGCCGCTGCGAGAGCTGTTCGAGCGGCCTGATGCGCTGAAGCTGGGGTTCAGGTTTAAGCAGGACCTGGTGTACCTCTCCTCCACCTTCTCCGCCGCCCTCGGGTGCGACTCCGGATTCGATAGGGTAAGGGCGTGTTGACCAAATGTCGTGGCAAGCCTCACATTCATTTCCTGGAGGCTACATTGATGTAAATTTTCCAAATTGGGATTACATTAGTGATCCCCGCGTAATGGATACACATGTGCTGGGATAGGCTTAAACTTTGAACTGCTTGCTTAAAATTTAGAACTAAATTCTACAGGATTAATCCCTCTGGCTTTAGCAGCTTTTCTGTGGGAAAGGGAAAGGAATTAAGCTCTGGAAATGCTTTACAACTAGAAGCTTAGCCTGCAGAATTGCACAGCTAGTGATGGTTATCAGTTGCACTTTTTCAGAGGACATTACTACTAGTTTCCACCCTTTCTCAATAGACATTTTAGAGAACATGGGCCTAATAGTAATCATACTTGTACATCCACTGTATATTGAAAAAAATTAGGGATCTTTTTATGCCACAACAACAAAGCGAGCAAAAATCAAATACCAACCAAGCTTTAGCGATAGACTGCCAATTGTGTGGGTCAACCATGTGTTAACGCATTGCATCTTATGATCCACATCACATTCCCTTTTGTTGGTAAAGTCTAGGACTGAGTCCATACCTGCAATTCATCCTTGATTGCAGGGTAAAGTCTAGGGCTTATTCCATACTTGCATCTCAAGCCTATATAAACCTTGCATCCCATGTGCTAGCATCTAGTTTCTCTTGTCGCATGATGCCCAATTCATATTGCGGGTGCCAAAACACAGACAATTGGTGCTCTAGGTAGGGAAAGTGTGCATAGATTCGATCTACAAGATCTAGATGCCCCCCAAGATTAGGATCATCATCGACTTTGCTCCCGTCAAGCTATGTGCTTCGGGAGCCTAGATTTCCTTGTCAATATAATTGCTAGGCTGAATTGGAGTTGGTCATGCCACAAGTGACAATGTTGCAGCACTAATAATGTCGTCAGACTCGACCGGAGTCCATCATGCCGCTGCTAACATTGTTGCCACAACATTATCAAGCTCGACCCCCTGAGTCAGCCATACCGTCACCATCAATATTGGCATCATCGACAATGTTGTTAGATTGAAACCCCTATGAGTCGATCATGCCTTCGCCGATAACATTATAAGTCTCGACCAAAGTTGGTCACATCACTGCTAATAATGTCATTAGGTTTGACCATTCTGAACACTATGCAAGCCTACATATGACCTTATATAGCCAATCAAACACAAGCAAACTGTACTGCACAAGTTTAGATAGAGACTAATACAGGCAACCAATCTATCTGTACCTTCATATTAAAGTGCCAAAATTTTTGTCGGGTATCATTATTAGGGATACCCAAAGCAAGGAGGTTAGCGCCCACGCTGACTCCCCCGGATGGCTCGAGACGTATTAAAAGGTCTCGAGCGACCCAAGGCTGCGTGCTGGTACTGTTCTGCCTAATCCTCATACGGACGCTGACAGGCGCGTTAGTTCACCACGACGTCCGCTGGGACAGAGTGGAACGCCATGACCAGCATATGACGCCTATGCATGGCGCTAGTGACGAACAGGGCCACGACGTGGAGCCGTCCCTGTTGACATCTATAGGATCGGCGGGACCCGCATGAAGGAGAAGAAGAACCCGGCAATCCTGGAAGCCTTCTTCTCTCTCTCTTCTATCTCTCTCTCTCTCTCTCTCTCTCTCGTTTTTCTCCTTTTCACCGTTTTAACCCGCGCTTTCCCTTCGCCTAGAAAAAGGGACAGGGCGCCCCATGAAAGGGGCCCGAACGAATCGGAACACAAGAGCACGACACGAGCACACGGTTGAGCGGCAATCGAGCTCTCAGCACCCGTTCACTCCTTCCACCAGAGACTTGGGATCCTTTCCCTCTCTCGCCTATTTGTAACCCCTACTACAAACCAAGTGTCGGTAACATGAGCAACAGTGAGCTGGACGTAGGGACATTCCGCCTAAACTAGTATAAACCCTTTTTTCCTCCGAGCACACCATCTGAGCCAGACGCGCAAATACAAATTTACTCATCGGTGGTCCAAAAACACCGACAGTTGGCGCGCCAGGTAGGGGCTTTTTGCGCGTCTCGACGTCCACATCAGGCCTCGGATGGCTAGTCACGACGTCAGCTGGGTCCCAGGCGCGCACGTGCGCTTCGAGAACCTGGACTTCATCGTTAGGACGGAGGGAGAGTTGGCGCAGGTTCCCGCCGCTGTCCAGCCTCTCCACTCCGTTGGCCTCGATGCTATCGCCGAGGCACTTGAGGAGCTGCAGCTGCACGCACTGAAGGCCCACGCACCCGGGAGCCACCAGCTCCTTGGCTTCGATTACAGGAGGCTAGAGCGCCAGCTTGGCGCCTTCCTGGGACCCCGACCGTCTCGGGAGGACCTGCACCGCCTCACCTTTTCGTTTGCCAACGTCATCACATAGCTTGCCGAAGGAGAGCCGCTCTCCCTAGAATGCCTCACCTAGAGCGTCCAAACAGCGCTCCCGTTCGGTCTGCGCAACGCTGCAGAGACCGTTGGCCACCTTGTGTCGCAACGCACGCCCCCATCCCCTACGAACGATGGGTTCATGGGGATGACCGAATACATCGCAGAATCTTTCCATGACCTTCTCGCAGGAGAATCAGAGTCGCCCTCTGACTCTGACTTCCGCAGGGCGAGCCATCACCCCTCGTGAGAATGTTTCATGGCGGGTACCCCCGAGGGATACATCGAAAGCATCCACGAGGGAGGGGCTACCCCAATAGACGACCTCGGCGACAAGGTCGAGGGGGATGCAGGGGCCCCACCTCGCCTGTGGGTAGAGCAGCTAAGGGCGCGACACCAAGAGCTCGAAGAAGCACGACTCTAGCTCGAGCAGGAACTCACGGAGCTTGAGCGAGAGATCGAGCGCCATAGAGATGGTGGGCGTGCATGATCCGTGTCCCACGATGTGAACCAAAGGATCATCGAGGACGACGAAGCCCCCCACACTTCACTCGGGCAAGCCAGAACATCGCTGCCATGGTAGCCTTGCCCCGGGGGCTTCCAGAGCCTGCAACACCAGAGGATCATCAGACCCATCATGAGATTCGTACGCTACTCAAGCATATGGCGGCGTAGCAGGCCAAAAACTTGCTGTCCTGACGACGCGAGCTGAACGCCAGCCAGCGCACGCCCTTAGAGCGACCCGATAGGGATGTATCAGTCCACCAGGCGCAGCAAGGCGACGGGCCGCGCACCGCGGTCCCGGTGCATGAGCGTCTTGACCTCCACCATGACATGTGCAACACCCTGGATGGCCATCGGTGTGCCCACAGTGATGAGGGAGGAGGCTAACCGTGGCTACCACCCTTGTCATGGCGGACGCTATTACAGCGGCAAGGACCGAAGCCCGAGCCCCGACTTGCCGGGGCCTTAGTCCTTTGGCCGACACATCCTCAATGCCGTCTTCCCACCACGGTACCGACCGCCGACTAACATCCCAAAATACTCTGGGGAAACAAACCTCGAACTGTGGCTCGAGGATTATAGGCTTGCTTGCCAAGCCGGTGGAGCGAATACTGATAATTTTATTATCCGCAACCTTCCATTGTTCCTGGCCGATTCGGCGCGAGTGTGGTTGGAACACCTTCCGCCCAACCGAATCCAAAGTTGGGCAGACCTAAAAGAGATCTTCGTGGGAAACTTCCAGGGCATATACACGCGTCTTGGGAACTTATGGGATCTAAAAAACTACCGACAGAAGTCCTAGGAAACTCTTCGTGGGTACATCCGGCGCTTCTCCCGATAGTGCAACGAGCTGCCCAACATTGCCGACGCCGACGTCATATGAGCTTTCCTGTTTGGGACCACCTACGAGTCCCTGGTTCACAAGCTGGGATGTAAGAGCCCGCGAACTACCAAGGAGCTCCTCGACATTGCCACCAGCCATGCCTCGGGAGAGGAAGCGGTCGGGGCGATTTTCGACCGCCTCAAAGGCAAGGCAAAATGGGACAAGGACGCCGGCGAAGGCGCCTCCAACCGTCCTAACAAGAAGAAGAACAAGCAGTGGCGCGAGGGGCTCACTCGTGGCGACCGTTGACTGCAAGGGGGGTCGGAAGCCCGCTGAGGGTACCCCAGACCACTTCGAGAAGCTGCTCGAAGGGCCATGCCCGAACCAAGCTTTCCCCGTCAAGCACCTATACAAGGACTGCATCCTCATGAAGCGGTTCTTATCCGGAGGCTCCAACAAGGGGGAGCATAGGAAGGAGCCCAAGCCGGCCACATACGACGCCGAGGGAAAGGACGATAGATTTCTGACGCTAGATGGCTGCCTCATGATCTTCAGAGGGTCGGTGGCCTATGACTCCAAGCACCACCAAAAGCTTGCGCGCCGCGAGGTCTATATGGCCAAGCCAGCTGCGCCTACCTTCCTCCGATGGTCGGAGTCCGCTATAACCTTTGATCGGACCGACCACCCGAAAAGCGTCCCACAACTGGGAAGATATCCACTCATGGTCGACCCAATCATCGGCATGAAGCGGCTCACCAAGGTGCTGATGGATGGAGGCAGCAGCCTCAAGATCATGTACGCTAAAACTCTCGATGCCATGGGCATCGACCGAGCGCGCATCCGACCGACCGGGGCGCCTTTCCACGGCATCGTGCTAGGAAAGCAGGTCGTGCCTCTTGGGCAGATCGATCTGCCCATCACCTTCGGGGATCCGACCAATTATAGGATGGAGACCCTTACCTTTGAGGTGGTCGGGTTCCACAAAACCTACCACGCCATCCTAGGACATCCATGCTACGTGAAGTTCATGGCCGTTCCCAACTACACCTATCTGAAGTTGAAGATGCCGGATCCATGTGGGGTCATCACCATCGGCACCTCCTTCCAACGCACCTACGAGTGCGAGGTCGAGTGCTGTGAACACACCACGACAATTGTCGCCTCCAAAGAGCTTGTGGCTATTAGGGAGGAGGTCGTCGAAGAAGCGCCCGACCCAAGCGGTCGACCGGGTCTCTCAAGCCTATAGAGGGCTCCAAGGAGGTCCTCATAGACCCCAGCGGCTTTGAGGGCAAAGTGGTGCGCATCGGCACCACGCTTTACTCCAAATAGGAAAGGGCGCTCGCCGACTTCCTCCGCACCAACAGAGACATCTTTGCATGGAGACCCTCGGACATGCCAGGCATTCTGGGAGAAGTCGCCGAGCACGCTTTGAAGATCAGGCTAGGCTCCAAGCCGGTGAAGCAGCGCCTGTGTCGCTTCGATGTGGAGAAATGTAGGGCCATTAGCGAGGAGATTGCAAAGCTTTTGGCGGCCGGGTTCATCAAGGAAGTATACCACCCCGAGTGGTTTGCCAATCCTGTTCTTGTATGAAAAAAGAATAGGAAATAGAGAATGTATGTTGACTACACGGGTCTCAACAAAGTATGTCCAAAGGATTCGTTTCCTTTGCCACGCATAGACCAAGTAGTCGACTCGACCTCAGGGTGCGAAACCCTTTGCTTCCTTGATGCGTACTCTGGGTACCATCAAATCATGATGAAAGAGTCTGACCAGCTCGCAACATCTTTCATCATCCCATTTGGATCATTCTGCTACGTCACAATGTCGTTCGGCCTGAAGAACGTGGGGGCTACATACCAACGTTGCATGCTCATGTGTTTCGAGGATCTCATCGGGTAGACTGTTGAGGCCTACGTGGATGACATCGTGGTCAAGTCCAAACGGGATGACCAGGTCATAGCCGACCTAGAGCAGACCTTCATGAAACTCCGAGCAAACAACATCAAACTCAACCCTGAGAAGTGCGTTTTCGGGGTCCCAAGGGGTATGCTGCTGGGTTTTATTGTCTCCGAGCATGGCATCGAAGCCAACCTAGAGAATATCTCGGCCATCACGAGGATGGGCCCAATTTAGAACATAAAGGGGGTACAATGAGTTACAGGGTGCCTCGCCGCGCTCAGCCGCTTTATCTCGTGCCTTGGCGAACGAGGTCTCCCCCTCTATCGGCTTCTAAAGAAGGCCGACCGCTTTGAATGGACGCCCGAGGCCTAGGAGGCACTTGACATGGTCAAGCAGCTCCTGACGAAGGCCCCGATCCTGGTCCCCCCAAACGACGGGGAACCACTTCTGCTCTACATTGCTACCACCACACAAGTGGTTCGCGCCACCCTGGTGGTAGAGCAAGAAGAAGAGGGACACACCCTCAAACTACAGCGTCCCATGCACTTCATTAGTGAGGTCTTGTCCGATTCCATGACCTGCTACCCCCAAATCCAAAAGCTCATGTACGCTGTCCTTATCACCAAGAGAAAGTTGCGTCACTACTTCGAGTCACATCCGGTGACGGTCGTGACGTCCTTCCCTCTCGGCGAGGTCGTCCAAAATCGGGATGCCATGGGAAGAATCACGAAGTGGGCACTCGAGCTGATGGGTCTAGGCATTTCATATGGGCCCAGCGGCTATGGCGTTTTTGCTCACCAGTGTGATCAGAGTTTTTCCCGCACCCGAGCTTTTTAGCCTTAACTACAGAAAGAGTCATAACGCATTTAAGAGTATATCCACCTGGCAAACATTCTCTGTGCTTGACCCTCTCTCATGTTAAGATCTAGAAGCAAGGGTTGCGAAAATAAATGCTGAGTAAAACTGGTCGGACTGCAAGAAACCTACACCCTAGTGGCTACGACATTTTTGCTCACTAGAGTGATCAGAGTTTGTTCACCCGCACCCCGAGCTTTATAGCCTTAACGACGGAAAGGGTCAGAACGCATTAACCATCATAGGTAAGGTGGGATACGGAGCTAAAAACGCTCCTACAGTCCATTCAGGACCAGGAGTTCGAAGGCTTGCCCTCCGATGGGTTCACAGCCACTCTGGGGTGCCCTTAGAGTGAGGGGTGGAAAGGGATGGGCCTACTAGCGGCCAGTACCCGGGCGCACGAGCGCCGCGGGCATGCCGGCCCATGTTCAAGTCTTTGTCGGTTTCCAGTCCTTGGTTTTTCCTCAAAGAAAGGCAACGAGCCCTCGAGACCGGTCGAATGGACCCGAGAACTATATGGATTGGCCACTGAGAATATGGAGTCGGTCACCAGCTGACCCATGCTGGACCCCCATGAATAGGAAGCCAGGGCCCCACTTAGACTAGCCCGTTAATAGCTCACCGAGCACCATGATTCGTCCATCGAGGAAAAATGTGGCATGGCTCAGCCCCTCTGTTTTATCGAAAAAATGCTTGAGGGATGACGATCACAAAGACGAGCTGACCCCTCGATTGGACCCCTACAACGCGCGGGGGCTCGAGGGAAGTTGGACTCGCAAGGAGACCGAATGCATGGTCGTAGAACGATGGTTCGGATCCTAGGGAGGGGGTACGTACAACAACTAAGAATAACATTTCTGAAACAAAAAACGCTTTCTGTTACCAGTTTCGCTATCATCTCCTCGATCTTTAGTGAAACCTGACCCCGACAATGGCAAGGTGTCGGGTCTCACTCGGGGGCTGATAAGGGTATATATATACCCTTCCTAAAATAGTCGCCGTGCCCGACCCTTTCTCACGTTAAAAACCTAGAGGCAAGGTTTGCGGAAATGAACACCGAGTAAAACTGGTCGGACTACAAGAAACCTACGCCCCAGCGGCTACAACACTCTTGCTTACCAACGTGACTAGAGTTTCTCACCCACACCTTGAGCTCTACAGTCTTAAACAATAGGAAGGGTCAGAACACATTAACCCCTTTTACACATAAAAAGGGAGAAAGAACAAATTTGTTCAACCAAAAGAAAAGAACAAGCTTGTTTAAATGAAATAGGAGGGTTGTAACTTGTCCGCTTATTACAAATACGCCGCCTGACCTATCTGACTAAACTAACCCATCGGGAGGATGATTTCATCTTCTGTCATGGTAGAAAGGGCATGCGCCAGGGGGGCACCTCCTTCCCGATGTCATCCAGCTCAGCGTCGGTATAGATGGGCATGAAGCCTTGGCTCATCGTCGTCAGATCGATGTTCTCATAATGAGAATGGGCGATCGCGAATGATCGGTGAACGCCAAAGTGAAGCGCACCCCTTGCCATATCACATGCCCGGTCCGTGATCCGGGTGGCGTGAACTGCGAGTGAGCTTGTCTCCTGCTCCGGGGCCAGCTTGAGCTCATCGCAGACCAGCTAGACGACGACGTGTAGGTTGTCATGTTCATTGCTCTCCTTCTAGCGAGTGTCCTTCACCTCGTTGAGCTCCTTCGCCAGGCCGTGGCTCTTCACCACCTCCACCCCGAGCTTGTCGTTGTCGATGTTTTACCACCGATAGCCTGCCATAGGGGTACCCAGGATAGTTGTTCGGGCTTCGACGAATAGTGAAACTCAGCGGTTACGCAAAGAGACTCACGATTTATACTGGTTCGGGCCCTCAACTTGGTCAAGTAATAACCTTACGTCCAGTTTGGCGTTAGCCTGTTTGCGTCGTGTTGCTTTGAGTGTTGGGTGTGTTCAGTTGTTTACAAGGGATATCCTCACCAGCCCTTTATAGTCCAGGTGCTGAGAGGAGTTGTTTGTGTTCTACTCAGATACAAGGTTAGAGTCCTAAGCTATGCTTCGGGCGCCTTTCCTTGTATAGTATGAATTGGAGTTTTGGTCTTGCACGTTGCTTTGCTCCATGTTATTCTTGGCGATTTGGCTGTGGGCCTTGTTACCAAGGTCCACTTCCCTATAGTACGGTCTATGGGGGGCCTATAGGGTTCCCCATCGACAAGCCCCCGAGCATTTCATGATTGAGCTTCAAGGGCCAAGTTGTTGTAGACTTGATCCGGGTTCTTCTTGAAGTGAAACCTTGAGATGGTCTTCTTTTGGTTGGTTCGTCATGACTGATGTGCACTTTTTTTTCTAAAAAAGTGCACTCAGTGAGTGTAGCCTCCGAGCCTCTTGCTTGTTGGGACAAGAAGCCAGAGGGTCCCTTTAGTCTTCTTGGTTGCTCCGAGTTCTTTTTCGGTGAGTGCAATTTTTCGTAAAAATTGCACTCACTGAGTGTAGCCCCCGAGCCTCTTGCTTTTGCTTGCAAAAGTTGGAGGGTCTAGATTCTTGTCTTCAAAAATTTCTGGGGTTATGTATCCCGCAGCCCCCGAGCCTACTCCGAGTTCTTTTCTTTCGAAAAGAAATCGGATGAAGGGTCTTGATGTGTTGTCGTTTGTTGTAGTCTTGAGTTCTTGTATTCTTGGTCCTTCGTCTTTAAATCTGAGCCCCCGAGCATAGTTGAAGCGAATGCCGAGCCCCCGAGCTTAGTGTTTGACTAAGCCGTGATGTTCTTCTGAGTTGTTTTTATTCATCCAGGTCATTTCTAGACTTCTCTGGTTCTTGATGTACCTCTTCCAGGTTGTTTGCACTTCGTTCAGGTTCTTTTTAAACTTGTATGTACCTCATCTGGGTTGTTTTCTGATCACTCCAAGTTCTTTTTTGTCTTGATTTATGTTCCCAACTTGTCTGGGTTGTTTTTCTTCAATATGGGTTCTTTCTGATCTTGACTTGATCTCTGTCTCTCCTTGTTGGGGTTCTTTTCTGATCAATCCGGGTTCTTTCTAAGCTTGTCTTGGTTCTTGCCGCACCTTGTCGGGGTTCTTTTTTGATCAATCTAGGTTCTTTCTAAGCTTGTCTTGGTTCTTGCCGTACCTCATCGGGGTTCTTTTTTGATCAAACCAGGTTGTTTCTTGACTTATCTTCTTTGTTGGTTGTGGTTCCGCCTTGAGTAGGAAATTCTTTCTTCAATTCTTTCCTCATTCGTAGATATTCTGCTGTGTGAGGTTGAGTAGCCCCCGGGCTTTTGTATACTTGATAACTTTCGCGTTGGCAGTTAGAAGAGTTCTTGTGATGTGGCTTCCATGCTTGCTCTATCTGCCTTTCAATTTTCGGGTTGCCGCTGTTGCTGGTCTTGGGTTGGAGGTAACTATATCAGTGTGCTCGTCCAGAACGTGGTTGTCTCCCTCGAATTCCACTAGGTTCTTTGCTGCCACTCTAGAATGATCTCCTTTGCTTTCTTTGTTGAATCTATCAGATCTTGAACTCCATTGTAATCTCAATGTTCTTCGAGTCAAAGAAATAATGAATAAGATGGTTTCTACTGGAGGCCGAGTTGTCTATTACTGTATCCGAGTTCTTCTCTGTATCTACATGCTTTGGCTGTAGTGTAGTATTGTTGCCGACTTGTTGTATCCTTTTTATACGTTGCTTCCTTGTGAACGGTTTTGGCATCTAACCGTTGAGATCTGAACGGACCGTTGCTTTCTTTTTCTGTTGTGCATGTCATTGATTGCGGAACGGTAATTTTTGGTGACCGTTTTCACTTGGGTCGCGTGGGCCGTGTATTTTTCCCTTTATAAAAATGACTGCCCTGTTACTGTTGCTCCACTTGCCTTTGTGGTGAAAAATTCCTCAATCCTCGTTGCTTAGAAAACCCTAGCATTGCATTCACCGCCTCAAATCTCTTGCTGCTGCTGCTACTGCATCTGGCCCTTGCTTTCGATTGATCGTGAAGAAGAATAAGGGCAAGGGTGAGTTTGTTGACAAGGAGAAAACTCTTAAGCAAATTGACAATCCTGAGTTCACGGCCATGAGACGGATGCAAAGGCAGTTCCCGAAGCCGTCGACGCAGGAGGCAGAGCTGGATCTGCTTGTTGCGCATGGACTCATTCAGGAGAAGTTTCTTTCCAATTACTTGCTACCTGGTGAGCATGTGATTCTGTCCCCTTCTCCCAATCAATCTGTTTTGTTCATTCCTTTTGTGCGAGCGGGGCTCTGTTTTCCCCCTTCCGATTTCTTGTTAGAATTTCTTGGATCTTATCAGATTCAGCTTCATCATCTTACCTCGAACGGGGTTCTTCTCCTTTCTGCCTTCGCACATCTTTGCGAAACTTTTATTGGAATCCCGCCTCCTCTTCTCCTTTTTCGTTATTTCTTTCGTATGCGGCTGTCTGATTCTAAAAATCCTCCTTTCTTTGGCTGTTGTCTTCTTCAATCTCGTCAGGGACGTAAAGAAACTTTCCCTTCTCTTACTCTTTCTGATTCTGTAAGAGATTGGGCCGAGAAGTGGTTCTACGTCCCGAAACCGGTCCCTTCTTTTTCTTCTGATCTCTCTCTCACTCCGACTTCTCTTCCTATTTGGAAGGATAAACTTTCTTTGGTTGAGCTCATGGCACTTAAGCCTTTGCTTACTCGAATTAGCCTACTGAAGCAAGCTAGTTTGACTGGCAATGGCATAGTTGCCAGTTTTCTACGTCGGCGGGTGCAACCTCTCATGCAGAGGGTGCACTTTGGTTTTGAGTACAATGGTTCCCCAGATCCTTCTCGGCTTATTCTGGACGCCGAGTTGTCTGAAGACATCGTCCTTGAACGGTTGGGGCGGATTCTTAGTGGTGTCTCGGTGATGCCCGCCCGTGTGGACGAGTATGATGCTGCTCATCCTCCTCCTGAGGTATGCGTATGCCTTCCCGAGTTCTTTTGTATCGTGTCTTATTGATCTTATACTTATTTTGTCTCTTTTATGCAGGACTATGGCCAGGCTTTTAAGCTTGTTGTCCCTACTGCTGCTGCTGATGATGTGGCTAAGGAGGAGGCTGAAGAAGATGAAGATGATGTTGTCGCTGCTGCTGGCAACGTGGTTGAAACCGTTGTTTCAGGGCCGGGTTCTTCTTCTGCTAGGTTGTCTATTGGTTTATTTGAAGGTCAACACTCCTATGTTGAGTATGTTCCTGATCCTTGGACTGCTCGATATATCCTGTTATCTAGGAAGCGGCGAACTAAGGCTGCTTCTAAGCAGTCTTTGCCCAAGAGGCGACGTTCAGCTCGTCAACACCCTCCAACAGGTAATATTCTCGTAGGTGAGCTTGCGCTGAGCCTTTCCCGGGTTGTTTTCCTAGCTTTGTCTTGATTTGACATGCTTTTGTGTATTCATCCGAGTTCTTCTTGTCTTCTGATAGATGGTCAGTCTGTCGCTGTAGATGAGGAGGTGACTGATGATGAAGTCCCCCTTAATCTTCGTTCGTAAGTTTTTACTTCTCGAGTGCCCTTGTATTTTATAAGATTTGCTCTAACTGAGTTCTTTTTTCTGTAGTCGTGCACGGGCTCCTTGTGTCCCAAATGTAACAATTGCTTCTGCTTTTGTCCCGGAGGCCATCCCAATCCCTCCTTTGAGGTGGTTGAGGATGATTTGTTTTCTGTGCCACTTCTCGACTTCATTTTCTCGGAGGTGGCTGGTGATTTTAAGAAGGTCATCAAGTAAGTTTTTCTCCTAGTTGTTCTGATTTTGATATCTTATCTTGTTTTTGATAGACTCGAGTTCTTTTTCATTGTAGGCCTTCCAAGGATGCCTCGTCTTCTCTAGCCCTTGGGGCTAAAAAAGCTTTATAAGAATCTGCTGTTGGTGAGCTCTTGTTCTGCCTTGCCTTTCTGTCTCTTGTATAATTTATGTATTCTATATCCTTGTATACTTATAATTCTACTTTTTGTAGCTTCTCCTCCTCGTGTTGCTCCTCTTGAGCCACATGTTGAGAAATAGAATGTTGGGGCCCTAGTGTCCTCTCAGGAGGAGCGCCGGGTTGTGGATAGTCCCTTGGGCATTTTTGCTGCTGCTCATCTGCCACTTGGGTCATCTCTGTTGTATTCCCTCGAGGCTGCTTCTCGAGTTGATGAGGTAGTGGGTGAGGGTTCTAATAACTACCCTCCCCCTGCTTCTGCTGCTGAGGCTGGTCAGCCGTCAACATCTAGGCCGAATACTCTTTTGCTAACTCGTTTTGGCCGAGTTGAACGGTTGGCCAAGTTGTTTTCTTCTTGGGAAACCTTTTCTGGTGCTTATGGCGCCGAGCTCAAGGTATCTGAGTTCTTTTTTGTCTTTTGATATTGGTTTCTTCTGCTTCTGTCTCACATATTTTTGCTTTGTAGTCTTTACTTCAAGATCAAGATATCTTGTTTGGTCCTCATGAGGCGCAGTTTACTGCCATTGCTGAGGCCAATTTGAAAATAAAGTGAGATGAGCTGGCTCAGGCTCAAGTTGTCCTGACTTATGAGAAGGAGCAGCGTGCTTTGACAGAGGCTGCCCTTAATGCCAAGGTGCTTGATGCTGAGAGGGCGCGTGATACCGCTCAGGCTGAGAATTCTGACTTGAAGGAGAGGCTGGCTGGTAAGTTGATCTTTTGTTGATCGACTGATTTTCCCTTGGTTTTACTCTTTTTTCTCTTCTGGGTTGTTGATTTGCTTTCTTTCAGCTCTTGCTCATGAAAAAGAAACCTGGTTGAAGGATAGGGAGGCGATGACTGACACCCTCTGTACTTCACAAAATCAGGCTGAGTCTGTAAGTACCCTTCTTGATTCAAAGTTGAAAGAAACCTAAGATATTCTTGCTTAGGCAAAATTGATACGATCTGGCGCTGACCGAGATCTTGTTCAGGCCATAAAATCTGTTCAAGATCTGCAGGCGAAGTTGAAAGCTACCCATGAGCAATTCCGGGCTCTTTATGCTGCAGTTGCTCCAATCATTGTTTCAGTCTATCGGCGAGAAGACAGAGATCTAGGCCTTGGAGGCATAATACCGTTGCTTTCTTCCCGGTTTTATGATTTTGTAAGGGGTGGCTTTCACCGATGCATCAACAATGTGGTTTCATATGTCCGGGTTGTTGCTCCTGATGCCCCTCTTGAGCGGATTACTGAAGCTTCTGTAACAGCTGAGTTTTCAAGATAGTGGGAGGAGGCCAAAGTAGAGCTTAGTGGTCTATCAGACCAAATCTTGGAACAGATGAATGTGCTTCCTGCTGTGCCTCCAGCTCCTTAGACATTTTGTGTAATGAACTTGTGGTTTCTTGTAATATATACTTGTTTCTATGAATATGATCAGGCTTTGCCCTGCTTTTGAATCTGTCTTTGACTGTTATGAGCAGGCTTTGACCTATCTTTCTTTTACTGCATTTGTGTAATTTCTGAGTAGTCCTTCCACTTTGTGTGACTGGTTTTGTCGCTCTTCGGATAACAATAATCAATTGCGTGTTGATATTTGGTTTGTAGAGTTGTTTTTGCCGCTCTTTTGGGCGTAGGAGTTGATCATACTGCTTCTTGAGTAGATAGCCGCCCTTGTAGGGTTGTTTTTTGCCGCTTTTGGGGCGAATTGGTAGGCCATACTTGCCAGATCGTAGAGTTGTTTCGGCTGCTCTTGGGCCGAGGCAGTTGGTCATGCTGTTCTTGGAATATCTAGCCGAGTTGTAGACTTGTAGACGCCACTTGCTGGGTGATTTAGTCAGCTGTACTGCTCTTGGAGTATGTAGCCGAGTTATAGAATTGCTTGTGCCGCTCTTTGGGGCGAAGAAATCAGCCATACTGCTTTTGAAGTAGATAATCGACTTGTAGAATTACTGCTGCTCTTCGGGCGAGGAAATCAGCTATACTGCTTTTGGAGTATTGTTTCTGCCACTCTTTGGACGAAGAAGTCAGCCATACTGCTTTTGGGGTAGGCAACCGAGTCGTAGTCTTGTTCTTGCCGCTCTTGGGACGAAGTAGTTGATCGTACCGCTCTTGGGGTAGGCGACCGAGTTGAAATCTTGGTTGTGCCGCTCTTGGGGCGAAGTATTCGATCGTACTGCTCTTGGGGTAGGCGACCGAGTTGTATCTGTTGATTGTGCCGCTCTTGGGGCGAAGTAGTCGGTCGTACCGCTCTTGGGGTAGGCGACCGTGTTGTAGTTTTGATTGCGCCGGTCTTGGGGTGAAGTAGTCGATCGTACCGCTCTTGGGGTAGGCGACCGAGTTGTTGGAGTGATTGTGCCGCTCTTTGGGTGAAGTAGTCGATCGTACCGCTCTTGGGGTAGGCGACCGAGTTGTTTTTGTAGATAGTGCCGCTTGTTGGGCGTAGTAAACGATCGTACCAGCTCTTGGGGTAAGGGATCGGACCCATATAGCACAACCGTTTCTGGGTTGGCTGTTTGCAGGGTAAGTAAGCAATCATACCAGCTCTTGGGGTAAGCGATTGCGCCCATTTAGCAACAACCGTTTCCGAGTTGAGCTGTTGCAGGGCTGCCCCTTTTTCCCCAACCTGATTACGGGTTGGTTCAATCTGTTGGATAGGGCTGTCAGTCAAACCATCTCCATATGGAGTGACAAAAATTGCCCATGTAGCGCAACCGTTTCCGGGTTGGTCATTATGAGGAAGCCCCTTTTCCCCAACCCGATTACGGGTTGGTTCTCATCTGCTGGATAGGGCTTAAATCAAGTCGTTCTTCTTGAAGAATTTCTGCTTTATTTCTCTTGAAGCTTGAGTACAATATGTTGTACTAATTGTAGAATCTTTTGAGTTGGCTGATATGCCAAGTATTCTTCACTGGTATTTCATCTGGAGTCATCAACTCGTATGTGCCGGGTCCTGTTGCGTTTTTCACGATGAAGGGTCCTTCCCATGGACTAAGTAGTTTGTGTCGTCCATCTTTCTTCTGGATTAGTCGTAATACTGAGTCCCCTGGCTTTAGTGATCGGGGCTGAGTACTTTTGTCATAATGTCTTCGTAGTCCTTGCTGATATCTTGCATTTTGGATTATTGCACTGTCTCTTATTTCTTCTATTGAATCAATTTCTAACCGCCTTGTTTCTTCTGCTCTGCCTTCTTCATATTGTTCTATTCTTGGAGATAGCCATATCAAGTCGGCTAGTAGTACTGCCTCTGATCCATAGACCAGAAAGAACGGTGAGTATCCGGTGGCTCTGCTGATCTGGGTTCTTAGACCTCATACTACTTTTGGTAATTCTTCGATCCATTTTCCACCATAATCTTTCAAATCTTCATATAATCTTGATTTTAAGACTTGTAATATGAGTCCATTCGCTCTTTCAACTTGTCCATTGGCCTGTGGGTGTGCTACTGATGCAAAGTCGATTTTTATCCCACAATCTTTTGCCCAGTATTGGAATTCTCTTGCTGTAAATGGTGAACCAAGATCTATGATTATTCTGTTGGGCATGCCAAACCTATGCATGATGTCTTGTATGAATTCCACTCGCTTTTCTACATCAGACTTGGACCGGAGGTTTGTATTCAATCCACTTTGTAAATTTGTCGATTGCCACAAATATGTATTCAAGCCTCCTTTTGCTTTTTTGAGTGGTCTCGACTTGATCCAAATTTCAAAGATGAGAATGGCCAGTCAAGGCGGTATGCATATTAAGTTGTGAGCCACATGTGATTGCCTAGCAAACATTTGGCAATTCTTGCATGTTCTGACGAGTTCTTCTGCATCTTTGAGTGTTGTAGGCCAATAGAACCCGGTTCTGAATGCTTTGCCGACCAGTGTCCTAGAGGCTGCATGATTTCCACAACATCCTGAGTGGATTTCATCCAAGATTTCCTTTCCTTTATCTGTTGGAACACATTTAAGTAGTACTCTAGATGATGCTGCTCTTTTGTATAGTTTGTCTCCCACCAGAACATAGTTTTTGCTTCTTCGTATAACCCAGGTTGCTTCTGCTTTGTCTTCGGGTAGTTTCTTCTCTTTGATAAAATCAATGTATGTTTGTCTCCAATCATTTTGTATGACCATGATCTGTCTTGATTGGTCTGGTCCTTCTGCTTGATCTATTTCCATTGGATCTATTGTCTCCTTCTCCTTTTATGTGTTCCCGGGTTGTTTGATAGATGGGGTTGTGAGTTCTTCTACAAATATACCAGGTGGTACTTTTGCTCTATCTGATCCCAGTTTGGCTAGCACATCTGCTGCAACGTTGGAATCCCTTAATACATGATGGATTTCGAGCCCTTGGAAAATTTTCTCCAATTTTCTGACTTCTGCACAATATGCATCCATATTGTCTTTTGTACAATCCCAATCCTTGTTGACTTGATTGATTACTACAGCTGAATCACCGTAGACAAGTAGCCTTTTGATCCCAAGTGAGCTTGCAACTCTTAGACCATGTATTAATGCTTCATATTCTGCTTCATTGTTAGTTGCCTGCCAAAGTATTTGTAGCACATACTTTAACTGTCTCCCTTCTGGTGATATGAATAGCACTCCTGCTCCGGCTCCTCCTAACTTTAGGAAACCGTCAAAATACATTTTCCAATGATCAAGTATTGGTTCGGGTTCTTTTTGACTGATTTCTGTCCATTCGGCAATGAAGTCGGATAATGCTTGAGATTTGATTGCTGTTCTTGGTTTGAAGTCTAGGTTGAGAGCACCGAGTTCTACTGTCCATTTTGATATCCGACCTGTTGCATCTTTGTTGCGTAGAATGTCTTGGAGTGGAAAATTGGTTACCACTGTAATCTTGTGTTCATGGAAATAATGTCTCGGCTTTCTTGATGATATCAACACTGCATAAAGTAGCTTTTGCACGTGTGGGTATCTCACTTTTGATTCTGTTAGTACTTCACTTATGTAATAGACTGGTCTCTGCACTTTGTATGCGTGTCCGGGTTCTTCTCTCTCAACCACGATTGCTGTGCTAACAACGTTCTTGGTTGCTGTAATGTATATCATCATGTCTTCTTTGCCTTTTGGTGGTGTCATTACTGGTGATGATGCCAAGTACTCTTTTAACTTTTGGAATGCTTCTTCTGCCTCTTCTGTCCATTCAAAATTTCTTGCCTTTTTCAATAATCTGAAAAAAGGTAGCCCTTTTTCTCCTAGTCGAGAGATGAATCTGTTGAGTGCTGCCATGCATCCTGTAAGCTTCTGTATGTCTTTAACTCTCTTTGGAGGTTTCATATCCATGATGGCTTTAACATGCTTTGTACTTGCTTCAATTCCTCGGTTGCTGACTAGAAATCCAAGTAGTTGTCCTGATGGGACCCCAAAAACACACTTTGTGGGGTTTAGCTTCCACTGCCATGCTTTTAGATTCTTGAAAGTCTCCTCGAGGTCTTCTATCAATGATTCAGGTTCTTTTGTCTTGATTACTACATCATCAATGTATGCTTCTGCGTTTCTTCCGACTTGACTCCCCAAACAAGTTTGAATTGCTCTTTGATATGTTGCCCCTGCATTTTTAGCCCAAAAGGCATTGATTTGTAGCAATATGCCCCAAAGGGTGTAATGAACGATGTCTTGCTTTGGTCTTCTTCTCTTAAGGATATTTGATGATAGCCTGAATAACAATCTAGAAAGGATAATAGAGCTGATCCTGCTGTTGAGTCGATGATTTGATCAATCCTTGGTGGGACATATGGATCTTTTGAGCAATGTTTGTTGAGGTCTGTGTAGTCGATGCACATGCGCCATTCTTTTGAATTCTTCTTCTCTACTAGGACCGGGTTGGCAAGCCAATCCGGGTTGATTATTTCTCTGATGAATCCTGTTGCCATGAGCTTGGTGATCTCTTTTTTGATTGCTGTTTTTCTGTCTGGAGCGAATCTTCGTAGCTTCTGCTTAATGGGTTTGGACCCTTTATTCACATCAATTATGTGCTCAGCCAACTCCCTTGGGACCCCTGGCATGTCGGCCGGCTTCCAAGCGAAGATGTCTTTGTTGTCCCGAAGAAAGTTGGTGAGCGCAAGTTCCTATTTGGGATCGAGATTTGCACTGATGATTGCCGTCTTCTCCGGATCACCAGTCAATAAGTCAATAGTCTTGGTAGCGGCTTCTTTTGGTGGTGCAAAGTTGCTTGGCTTCTTAGCCGGTATTTGAATCTCATCCGGGTTCATTTCGCTAGCTAGCGTTGCAATCTCTTTTCCTTCCTTTATGTCTTGTAATCTTTCAGATATTTGTACTGCTTGTACGTCGCAATCATGTGCTTTCTTTAGATCTCCCTTCAATGATAATACTCCCTTTGTTGTTGGCATCTTGAGTAGTAGATATGGATAGTGTGGTACTGCCATGTATTTTGTTAAAGCTGGTCTCCCAAGTATTGCGTGGTAGCATGATTCAAAGTCGGCAACTTTGAATTTGATGAATTCCGTCCGGTATTTGTCTGGTGTGCCAAAGGTGTCTGGTAGAGTTATCTGCCCGAGTGGCATGGCTGCTTTGCCAGGCACTATTCCATAGAATGGTGTGCTTGTTGGTGTCATTAGTCCTTCACAATCTAGATTCATCCTTCTAAGAGTATCTGCGAAAATTATGTTAAGCCCGGCTCCTCCGTCGATGAGTACTTTAGTTATTGCCACTCCTGCGATAGTTGGACCCAGTACCAGCGGGTAACATCCTGCGTTTGCTGCACTGGTCCATTGGTCTTCTCTTGTAAAGTGGATGGGGTACTCTAACCAATCTAGATATCTTGGGGTGGTTGGTTCAGCTGCCATGATGGCTCTGTGAGCTAGTTTTTCTTGCCTTTTGCTTCGTGTGTTAGGAACACCTGAAAATATAACTGCTAATTGGCGTTTGGGTTCTTGATAATCTCCTTCAGCTTTCTTTTCCTCCTTCTTGGATTCTTCTTGCTTTTCCTCCGAGTTGTTTTGATTCCTGTTTTCTCTCTTCATGAATTGTCGCTGAAAAGTGCTGCATTCAACTAACTTGTGTCTGGTTCCTGGGTGTATGTGACATGACATGTTCTCTATGTTTTCCGGTGCTCTTCCTCGGTAGTTGTTGCTCCGATAGTTGCTAGTATTGTTGTACCCGCTGTTGTTACTGTTGTTGTTATTGTTGTAGTTGCCATTGTAATTGCCACCGTTGCTGTTGTCATTGTATCTTCTCTTGTTGTCTGTGGTTGCCACCATGTTGTCCTGCCTCGGCCTTTTGTCTTGCTGTTTGTAATCAGGTCTTCTATTTTCTGGGTTGTCCCTGGCAAACCGGTGCCGGGTTCTTTCTTCCGATGAAATCAGCTTTTCAACAACCCTCTTGAAATCTTCATTTGTTCTTGGGTTCTCATTGAAATAGTCCTTGTATTTCCAGTTGCTAAGATTCCTTCCGCAAAGGCCTCTATCACCTCTCTGTCGATAATGTCATGGACTTGAGCCCTGAACTCTCCAAATCTTCTATAGTATTCTCTTAGACTTTCTCCTCTCCTTTGTCTTACTCCTTTCAGCTCGGCTACGGTCATTGGATGGGTAATAATGCCTGCGAAGTTGTTACAAAAAGCTTCTTGCAAGTTTTCCCAATATCTGATTGATCTTGGCCTCAATTTGTCAAACCATTGTAGTGGCATTGCTTCAAGGGCCATTGGGAAAAATAGAGCCTTGATGTCGTCATCTCCTCCAGCTAACTCAATAGATTGGGAATAAACTCTTAACCATTGTCTTGGTTCTACTTTGCCACCATACTTGGAATGATTTGCTGGTTTAAATTTGTGTGGTAGCTTCAATGTTTGTAGTCTTCCTACGAAGCAAGGGAATCTGTCGTATGGTTCCGTTCTTCCATAATCTGGCGATCTTACCCTTCTGTAATAAGACATGTCTGCTTTTAACTCGGACTCTCCGTAGTCATCTTCTTTGTCAAATCTTCTTGATATTTCTTGGTAGCGTTGGCTCACTTCTGGTTTGCCTCTTTCTTGTTGTATTGAGTAGTGTTCCTGCCTTCCATTGGCATCAGCACTTTCTGCTGGTTCTGGCCTTTGAAAAATTGATTTTTTGGGTTTTTGCTCTCCTTGTGGCTCCCATGGAACTTCCTCGCCGGGTTGTTTTTCTGGTCCCCTGACTTCTTTCTTCTGGCCTTCCTTTGCCTTTCCGTTATTCGTGAGGGTGTGCAACTCTTTTGTTAATTCTTCAATTCTTTCCCTTTTTATACTTTTTTGCGGCTTCTCTTCCCGCCTTCTTTCTGTAGTATTCCGTTAGTTCCGCCTTATATTTATTCCAGGTTTGCTTCCTTTGTTTAGCCCTGTTCCTTCTTCCAGCCTTCAATTTATTCTTCTTTAGTCTTGCTAGCCTTTGCTCATCATTTTCATCGCTGTCGCTTTTCTCATCCGGCGAGATGTTGCCTTCTGATTCATCTGAAGATTTTATATCTAGTATCTATGGTGGTTCTAGAGGTTGTTCTAACTGCTTTGCCATGTATACAGTGTACCTCTTCTGAGCTCTTCTTGTACGGTATTTCATCCTTCGTTTGGTTGAGCTGTCGGTAGTTTCTGAGCTGGATCTGAGTTCTTTTCCCTCTTGATAAGGTAGTTCTTCAATGCACGTGCTAGTCTAGGCTTTGCTTGAGGCGAAAGAACCCGGCCAATGCACCACACAGTCTTGCGAGGTAACTGTCATGATCATCCCTTCTTGCGCTCCCTCCAGGAATATTTTTCTTGCTGAATTCATCTTGTCTTGGGTAAAGTGTTGGTAGATTGATGCTGTGTTGTATAGTCCATACGCCCCTGAGTTCTTCTTGGAGTTGTATGGGTTGTATTCCTTCACGATCGTTGTTGTGTCTCTGAGTCTGATTAGGCTTGGCTCCTTTGTTTTGAAAATTGCATCCGAATTGGGGTTATGCTCCATCTCCTTATCCGAGTTGGAGTCATGCTCCATCTTTTTGTCCGAGTTAGAATTGCGCTTCATCTTCTTGTCTGAGTTAGAATTGCGCTTCATCTCCTTGTCTGAGTCGGAGTCATACTCCATCTCCTTCTCAGAATCAGTTTCGTATCCGCTTTCTTCTCCTTTCCGAGTTGGATCCGAAGTTGAAAGTTTCATCATCTTCTCGGCGAGTTCATATTCAACTTTGTCGTCGAGTTCTTTTTCTTCTCGGAGATGGGTACGTAGCTTGCCGTCGCCGTCAGCCTCACAGATCTAGGATCCGAAGACGAAGGTTGTTCCCGCCGGAAAAGCCATCTTGAGGTCGAGGTCCGCCGAGCTCTCGAGAAAAAATTCATCGAAAGCCCCTACCTGGCGTGCCAGCTGTCGATTTTTTACCACTGATAGCTTGCCACGGGGGTACTCGGGACAGTTGTTTGAGCTTCGACGAATAGTGAAACTTAGCGATTACGCAAAGAGACTCACAATTTATACTGGTTCAGGCCCTCGACTTGGTCGAGTAATAACCTTATGTCCAGTTTGGCGTTAGCCTGTTTGCGTCGTGTTGCTTTGAGTATTGGGTGTGTTCAGTCGTTTACAAGGGATATCCTCACCAGCCCTTTATAGTCTAGGTGCTGAGAGGAGTTGTTTGTGTTCTACTCAGATACAAGGTCAGAGTCCTAAGCTATGCTTCGGGCGCCTTTCCTTGTATAGTCCAAATTGGAGTTTTGGTCTTGCACGTTGCTTTGCTCCGTGTTCTTCTTGGCGATTTGGCTATGGGCCTTGTTACCAAGGTCCACTTCCCTATAGTACGGTCTATGGGGGGCCCATAGGGTTCCCCATCGACAGTCGTCGAGACCTCTGCCCCGTGCTTGTTGTCAAGACCGACTGTGTCAAAAGGCTTACCACGGATTCCAGGGAGAAAGACAACAGGGGAAACCGGATACTTACCATCCACGTCTGCCCAAAGCCTGCGCACCTCATCGTGCTGCCGGGTCACCTCGGCCTCCAGGTGCTGGACCTCTTCTTGGCACTGACCGACCTATGCAGCGAGCCCGGCAGACACACCCTCGGCCGCAACCTTTAGGTCCCTCTCCCTCTGAAGCTCATCCTCGAGGTGGTCGATCCACTGCTGAGCGTCGGCGCGCTCCTGGCGAGCCAGCTCAGTCCCCGTGCGGAGCTCCTCTATGGCCCAGAGCAAATTGTCCCGCTCCTTCCATAGCCATTTGGCCTCCACGGCGTCCATGCGCACCCTCTCGATCAGGGCCACGAGCTTCTCCTCAGCCTCATAGGTGTCGTCGCAAGCGTCCTTCTCCCTGACTCAGAGGTCGGCCACCTCCTAGGCGGTAGTGGCAAGCTCAGCCACCTCCTGACGGGCGGCAGCGAGCAGTGCGGCTAGCCTCTCACTCCACCATGTCTCCTCAGCAAGGAACTGGGACTTCTCTCGGCTATGGGCCATAAGGATCTACGAAGAAGACAAGACTTAGAATCACAGAAAGAGAACATGAGGGTTGGAAGCACGGTCATATCATACCTGGCCAACTGGGGCGACAATGTCACGCATCGAGCTCAACATGGTGGTCAGGGCGCGAACCATGTCCCCAACCTCTGTGTGGACGCTATCCCATTCCCTCTCCTCTACTGCTCCATCAAGGGCAGCCACCCGAACCAAACACCAGGACGTCCCCGTGTCGACCTCAAGTGGTGTCGACCTCTCTTGCGGCGGCAGCTCCTGTAGAGCGGCTCCTCTTGCTATAGAGGAGGCAGGTGACGCGGACAAGGAGGCCTGCCCTGTCGCCACATCCACGAAGGATGCCTTGGGTGCGCCCCCTTCCGTCCACCCTACCGCGGACACGGCCACCTACACGAACAACGGCTTTGGCCGTGCCACCTCCGCCTACGACGTCGAGTACATGACCGGCTGCGCCGTGCCCGCCAAGGGCGCCCCGGATGTGCCCTCCTCCTCCTGCTCTCCCATGGACTCAGCCATCGGCTGCGCTTCCCCGATCAACGCTGTGGCCGCCCCAACGCCACTCACGATTACCACCGGTGCGGCGTCAGCCGGCTCCTGGCGCGTTTGCTAGAGGAGGATCATTTTCGAAGCGAGCCGTAGGAGAGTCCCACGTCCTCTGACGCTGCAAGGGACATGGCGGTCAGTTCGCGGCAAAAATGCGTTAAGACAAAAGGATGAAAAAACTCTTGACTTACCCTGATGCCATCATGCGAGGACATTTTGGGGCCGACTTGCCTGACCTCGGCGCTCCTCATTGGCACGTTGCCACTTCGAGCCCTCCCTCGACTCGGAGGGCTCGGACAAATCAGAACGGCCGCCTCCCACCGACTCCAGAGGCGCCGCTGAGGGCTCAGACGGAGCGGAGCGACCCGTTTCTACCTGCTCCAGAGCCATCATTGAAGGCCTAGACAAGGCAAGGTGGCCTGATTCCACCGGCTCTGAGGCCACCATCGAAGGTCCGGATGGGGCGGGGCTGTTTGATTCCGCCGGCTCTGGGGGTCGTCCTTCCCCTCCTGCCCGTGGCATGCCGTAGGAAGGGCCCCGCCTACGGTGAAGGCGGGTCCTCGTCCCCGGTGGCCAGATCATCCCACGGGGTGGGCGACATGGAGCCATCATCATCCCCCTCCTCCTCTTCTTCTTCCTCCTCTTCTTCCGATGAACCTTGATGTCGCTTCCCTTGCTGCAGCTTCCCTCGCTGCTTCAACTGTCGTTTCTTCTCCTCGTCGTCCTTCTTCTTCTTCCTTTGTTCATCCATGGCACGGTTCGCCGCCCTCACAGCCGTGTGCTCTGGCAGCGGCATGACAGAGTCCCGAAAGACTAACCCCACCGGCAACTCGATGAAGCCTGTGTCCGGCCGCATCACGGGATGCCCCAGGATCGGGAACACATCATCGGCCTCCCCCGTGGCCTCCTTGATGCGCTGTGCGACCTCACTATCATGGAGCAGCCCCTGGGCAAGCGTCGTACCGATGAGCTGTGCGCTAGGCATCATCCCGTATAGTGGGAGGACGCTCGCCATCAGGGGCACCCCCCTCCTCGTGTGCTACCCCCTGATAACGCTGGCCCCGCGAAGGCTGTGGGTCTTCAGGAACATGATGGCCTCGAGGAGGTCGCGCATCCTCTTCTTCTCCTTGATGGGTGGCTAAAAGCTCTAGTTTGGTTTTGGTGAATTGATGAAACCCTAAGTGCTAACCTAGTTTATCAAAGTGGTCATGAGATAGGTAGCACATTTCAAGTGGTGAAGCAAATGAAGATCATGACATGATGATGGCGATGTCATGGTGTTGATCAAGTGCTTGGACTTGAAAAGAAGAAAGAGAAAAACAAAAGGCTCAAGGCAAATGTATACATGGTAGGAGCCATTTTGTTTTGGTGATCGAGACACTTAGTGAGTGTGATCACATTTAGGATCGATAGCCATACTATTAAGAGGGGGTGAAACTCATATCGAAATGCGGTTATCAAAGTGCCACTAGATGCTCTAACTCATTGCATATGCATTTAGGATCTAGTGGAGTGCTAACACCCTTGAAAATGTTTGTGAAAATATGCTAACACATGTGCACAAGGTGATACACTTGGTGGTTGGCACATTTGAGCAATAGTTAGGAACTTCACCGGCAGAGTGTCCGACGGTGCCATCGGCGCTCTATACAGAAAAGACGGAGGTCACTGTAAGTGACCAGACGCTGGTCTCGGTAGGACCAACGCGTCCGGTCAGTGGAAGTGTGAAGACGCTAGCGTCGGTCTTCGACCGGATGCTGGGTCACTTAGTGACCGGACTCTGACGGGGTGCGTCCGGTCCTGCCGACATGGCAGCACACAGAGGAGACGTTGAGTGACCGGACACTAGGTGTGTCCGGTCGGGCATGACCGGATCCGGTCATGATTTTTCGCTTCTGGTACCTTACTGGAAACGACCAGATGCTGGTGTTACTACGTCCGGTCACTTTGAGCAGCGCGTCTAGTCACTACTTAAATGTACTGATGACCGTTGAGATTGGGCGATCAACGTTTGAAGCCGATGACATGTGGCAAGCATTGGGCGATCGGACGCTGAGGTCCAGCTTTCGGTCAATATGACCGGAGCGTCCGGTCACCCCGAGCAGTGCCCAGTGAAGGGGTACAACGGCTCTATTTTGTGGGGGGCTTCTATTTAAGCCCCATGGCCGGCTCTAGCTCACTCTCTTGGCCATTTGCATTGACATAGCAACCTTGTGAGCTTAGCCAAAGCCCTCCCACTCATCTCTATCATTGATTCATCATCTTTGTGAGATTGGGAGAGAATCCAAGTGCATTGCTTGAGTGTTTGCATCTAGAGACACTTGGTGTTCGTGTTTCGTGTGGGATTCGCTTGTTACTTTTGGTGGTTGCCGCCACCTAGACGGCTTGGAGCAGCGAGGATCGTCGAGTGGAGGTTGGTGAATTTCTCCAGCTCCGATCGTGGTGATTGTGAGGGGTTCTTGACCTTTCCCCGGCGGAGAGCCAAAAAGTACTCTAGTGAATTGCTCGTGGCTTGTGTGATCCTCATCTTGTGTTGGTTGTGCGGCACCCTATTGAGGGTTTAGCGTGTGATGCCAATTAGCGCGTGAACCTCCAAGTGAGTGAATCGCCACAACGAGGACTAGCTTGTCGGCAAGCAAGTGAACCTCGGTTAAAAATCATTGTGTCATCATTTGATTCCGAGGTGATTGGTCTTCATTGGTATTCATTCTTGTGATTGATTGGTTCACTAATCGACTCGGTGGTATAACCATCTTGCTCACTCTCTTTACATTACCGCAAACTAGTAATCAAACTCTTTAGTGTAGCTAGTTGTGAGAGCTTGTTAGTTTAGTTAGTGTGGCTCTTTAGTTAGCCTTTGAGAGCACACTAACTTAGTATAGTGACATAGCCATTGTGTGGTTAGAAACTATAGAAACTAGAATTGTGGTAGGTGGCTTGCATTTTTAGTTTGCTAGCGTAACATTTGCTTCGCCTCATAATTGTCTAACCGGTTTGCTAAGTGTTGTTATAGAAATTTTTAATAGGCTATTCACCCTCCCTCTAGCCATTAGGACCTTTCAATGGCCCCCACAGCCATGACGGCGGAACCTCTTCGATCAGACGTCCGGAGAAGACAGGCAAGGGTGCGGTAGGGTCATCCTTTAGGTAGAACCAATGCGAGTGCCACCCCTTGTTGGATTTAGAGAGCTGGCAGGGCATGTACTCGGCCTCCCGCTACACCCGGAGGTGGATGCCCACGCATCCCATCGGCACCGGGGTCTCCCAGCCTCTCTCCTTCTTCTTGATCAAGGAGATAGAGAAGAAATATCTCCACTGCTCGAAGTGGGGCTCGATCCCCAGGTACCCCTCGCACATCGCGATGAAGGTCGTGATGTGCTGGATTCCATTGGGGTTCAAGTGATGCACTCAATCGATAGTGGTGCAGCAGAGACCCCGGAAGAATGGGTGGGGAGGAACCGCGAGTCCGTGCTCGTGGAAGGGCGCTGGAAGGAGACAACGACGTAGCCGGGCGGGCGGCGCCAAGCACATCCTCATGGCTAGGCATGAGCCACTCCGCCCGCATCGGTCCTCCCACAGGGAAGACCACGCTGATTTGAGTCCCTCCATGCGTGCATGGGTAACATCGAGCGGTACCACGAATCCATGGAGGATGGAGGTGGCTGCGGAAAACAAAGGCAGCAGCGGAGAAGCGAAGCCACAGATCTAGGGCTCCGCGTGGGATTAGCAAGCATGGCAGATCCGAATGGCGGCGGCAGAGAAATGGAGAAGGTAAGGCTGTGGTTTTGGTGTGCAGAAATATGAAGGGGGAGGCCGCTATTTATAGGACGGAGCGGGGCGAGAAGGCGAACCGTCCGCGTCACGTCACCTCCCTCCGAAGATCGTGCGCACGCTATCTCTGGCCGCGCCCTCAAAGAACACGCCGGATGACGGTTTGCCCGATCGATGGGCCAAGAACTGTCGCTGATAAGGAGGGATACAAAGCTGAAAACGCTCCTACGGCCCATTCAGGCCCAGGAGTTCGAAGGCTGGCCCTCCGACGGGTTCACAGCCGCTCCGGGGCTCCCTTAGAGTGAGGGGTGGAAAGAGATGGGCCCACTAGTGCCCAATACCTGGGCGAATGAGTGCCGTGGGCATTCTGGCCCACGTTCGAGTCTTGGTCGGTTCCCACACAGCAGCATGCGCCAAGCAGCAAGTAGCAACTGTAACATACTAGGCCATACATGTACAGCCAACAAGCTAGCACAACCAGCCACCGAATAGGCCCTAGGAGACCTACTACCAGGCTTACGGAACATACTGGGCCGCCAGCAAGAAGGCCTAGTTCGTGGCTGGGCTTATCCCAGATTGAAGAAAAAGGGATGAAAAGCTAAATATCCCGATAAAAAACGGGATACTGTAAATACGGACGGACAAACGCTTCACCGTTTTGGGTCCCGCTCCCGGTTCACTCCGTCCCGTTTTCGGTCCCATTTTCGTTTATCCTGGAAAAAACAAAAACGGACGGGAAAAAACTGTATACGGTTGCGGATGGAACCGGATTTGTCCGGTCGGTTTTCAACTTTACATGCAACCTAAGAGCCTAATTATAAGTGGCAGAGGCTAACACTCAATATGTTGTAGTTACGCCGAATTTGGCTTTGTATGTTGGTCAAACACTAATCTGTAAAATGTTTCGATCTTTTTTTATCGCTGACATATATTCTACCCCAAAAATTGCACCACAGTAGATGAAATTATCATAATCGCACAAGGACATAATTCAGCGTTTGTTGTTTGTTTCAGTATATATGCATTGATGCCAGATATTGAGATATGATATAAAAGCAATAATAGCAATCCTGACAAATGTATAGAAGAGGAGTAGATGCGTGGAAAGATCAGCTATAAATTCATTAATCGCATTGAGCCTGAGACGTACGGTACATACAGGTATATACGAGGACGAGATTTGGAATACAAGACAATTTATACGAGGCTTAATTCTTTTTTAGTTTTAGGATTCTATCTTTATTTGTAGAGGTTGTATATGTCTCCATTATCTCTAGCCATGCATGTATGTATTTTTAACATTCTCCCTTATAGTAGCGGGAGTGAAGCCAATGGTTGCATCTAGATTTGAAATCTTATGCTTCCACCTAGAATCAATTTGGTTGGTTTGTGGCTCTATAAATACCACGTAGAAAAGGTCACTACAACATAAGTGACTTTCACCGTCGGTCCATCACTGTCGATTGCTTTGTGGACATGCAGCCTCTCTGGGTCAGCGTCCAACGACACAGCTCGTCCAGTTCTGTAAGAAGATTTGGGCTGGCCCAAATAATATTCTCAAATAAATCCCAAAGGCCCACTCACACATGCATGTTATGGTGGTGGGGGACTTTAGTACCACATTGCTAGTCTAGGAGTAAGACCAACTTAAATAGCTGAGTTGTCTCCATTTAGTTGAAGTTATTGGAGATTGGAAAAGGAAGAAACACACGCGCTCGCTCGCCTCGCCGGTCGGGGCGATTGGCGTGGGCGCGCGACATGCGCATGAATGGTCCGACGGCCTGTTTTGGCAAGCAATTATTCTCGCTTTAATGGTGATGGTTCTAATTGCTCTAGTTGACTAATGGCAGGTCAATCACGTTTGTGTTGTGATTTCACGGCTAATTACTTACCTTAGCTGCGACACATGTATATATATTGATATATTGGGACGAGACGTCGTCCTCAATATAGAGATTTCATCTCCTCCTTTTGCCACTGTGCTGCGCTGCCGCCGTCTTTCCCATCCCGTCGCTGATGTGCCATCGGCTCCGGGAGAGCAACTCTCCGAAGCCTACGTCCCCTTATGTCCCTGCACGGGGTAGGGGCCGTATCAGGTTTTCGGGAAGCGCCGTCGTGACTCCTCGTTGAATGTCTTCTTCCCTCTACGCCGTGTTTGTGGATCTCCATCGACGGTCTGCTTCGTCTACTCTTGCACTATCTAGCGTCGACAACCCCACTGTAAGAATGTCTTTGTTCGCACTAGTTTTTCTTCTGTTACTAGCACTAGGGAGTTTGAGTTTATCTCGAATCATAGTGCTAGTGTTACATCACACACCTATGATATATGCTGTTGTTCTTTTCCTCCTTGTCAGCACTAATTTATGCGTCACTAAATTGCTATTATTTCCAACAATCCAAAAACCTGATAGGCATTTAGTGATGGTTGTATTTTCTGATGCGATGAAACCGGAGAAGTTCACTGGTGTGAATAGCAAGAGATGGCAGACGAGAGCCCAGCTGTGGCTCTCGGCTATGGGCGTGTTTGGGTCATGAGTAATCCTCCCGCACTTCCTCTCGGATCTGAGAAAGAGGTGCAGGAGTTTACCGTGGCTACAATGATTTTTGTCAGATGCGTCCTTAGCGTGCTCTCTGATCAGCTGTGTGATGTTTACATGAACATCAAAAGTGTTGCTGAACTGTGGGAGGCGCTTGAGCACAAGTTCTCTGCCTTTGACATTGGGCGCGAGCTGTATATGATGGAGCAGTACCACGACTTCAGAATGGTTGATAACCGTTCTATTGTGGAACAGGCTCATGAGTTCCAACTTATTGTGAGGGAACTCGAACAGCTCAGACACGTCTTGCCTGATAAGTTTGTGGCGGGTGGCATTATTGCCAAGTTGCCTTCGACATGGAGGAACTTGATGTTGAAGAGAAAATCTCCATTGAAGATTTGTTGGCTGGTCTTGATGTTGAAGAGAAGGCTCGGGCAAAGGATGCTCCACCAAGAGCACCCGAAGGGCAGTCCATCGCCAACATGATGCAGCAGGCTAGAAAGAACAAGCAAAAGGCTAATTAGACTACTCAATTCAAGAAAAAGAAGATGAGCATGGACGAGGTTGTGTGCTTCTTTTGCGGTGAAACTCGGCCCTTTGCCAAGAAGTGCAAGAACCGCAAGGGAAAGAAGAATCAGCAGGGGTAGAAATCTGCCAACGTGACTATTGGCGATCCTAGCGGATCTGGGTATGGTAATTCATTACCTAGTATATTTTCTGTATGTCAATCTAATGATTGGTGGATAGATACAAGAGCCAATATTCATGTTTGTACTGATACCTCCATGTTTTCATCTTACCAGGTCGCATGAGGTTCAACCATCATGATGGGGAATGGCTCACATGCTACTGTTCTTGGTGTTGGTTCGGTCGATCTGAAGTTCACTTCAGAAAAGATCGTGTGGCTCAAGAACGTGAAGCATGCCCCCTCAATAAAGAAGAACCTCATTAGTGGATCCCTTCTGTGTCGGGACGGATTCAAGTTGGTATTTGAGTCAAATAAAGTAGTCATTTCGAGATATGGCCAATTCATTGGCAAGGGCTATGATAGCGGAGGCTTGTTCCATTTTTCACTCTCTGATTTCTGTAATAAAGTTGTGAACCATATGTGTGATTCAAACAATTCTGTGGTTGATTATGACATTCTCATTTGTGTCACATTAATTTTGGTTGTATGTCACGCCTATCTAGTATGAGTTTAATTCTGAATTTTTCTACTGTCAAAGGCTCTAAATGTCAAGCATGTGTGCAAGCAAAGCAACCTTGTAAGCCACACAAGGCTGTAGACGAGAGGCATACAACATTATTAGGGCTCATACATTCTGATATTTGTGAGATGAATGGTGTGTTGACAAAAGGAGGAAAAAGATACTTCATGACTTTAATTGATGATGCAACTAAGTACTGTTATGCGTTTCTTCTAAAAACTACAGATGAGGCGCTAGAATGTTTTAAGATGTATAAGGCTGAGGTGAAAAATCAATTGGAAAAATAAAATTAAACATGTTCGGTCTGATAGAGGTGGGGAGTATTTTTCCAATGAGTTTGATCTTTTATGTTCGGAGAATGGAATAATTCATGAATGGACACCTCCATATTCACCTCAATCTAATGGGGTTGCTGAAAGAAAGAATCGGACGTTAATGGACTTGGTGAATGCCATGTTAGGAACATCCGGTATGGCTAAGGCATGGTGGGTGGAGGCAGTTTTGACTGCATGTCATGTTCAAAATAGAGTTCCCACTAAAAATAGTGACATAACTCCGTATGATGGATAGAAAGGAAGGAAACCATCACTCCATTACTTGCGTATGTGGGGCAGTTTGGCCATGGTTAGTGTACCAATTAATAAGAAACGCAAGCTCAGACCAAAGACTGTTGATTGTATCCTTTTAGGATATGCGCACCACATCATCGCTTAGAAGTTCTTAGTGATAAAATCAGAAATGCCTGAGATTTTAGTTGATTCACTTTTGGAGTCACGGGTTGTTACTTTCTTTGAGAATATGTTCCCGATGAAAGATGCATATTCTTTGCCTAGTTCGTCAAATGAATTTATTCCTGAACCCACGCCCACAATTGAGCCAATTATAAACCCACATGGAAATGAAGAGGATGACAGTGGTATAGCTCCTAGAAGGAGTAAGAGACAAAGGATTGCAAAATCCTTTGGTGAAGACTTCACCGTGTACCTCTTAGATGATACTCCCACGACCATTGTAGAGGCATATGCATCACCTGATGCAGAATATTTGAAGGATGCAATCCGTAGTGAGATGGACTCCATCACTGCAAATGGTACATAGGAAGTATGAAAGGTTCTTAGTTTGGTTTTGGTAATTGAGTGACAACCTAGGTGAACTAATATGTTTAAATGTGAGATACACAGGTGATTAGTCCACAGGTACACTTGTGTGAGCAACTCATGCCATGACGGTAAAGATGGCTTGGATTTGTTGCAAGGCTCACACATGTGATGAAAGAGCTCATTGCATATGAGACATGATATTGAGTCATGTGACTAAGGTGGAGAATATCAAGACAAGACTTGGCTTGATGGACCGGTTGCAAGTGTGAAGGGCAAGTTGAGTGATGACTTGGCACCGATGGACCAAATCAAAGGTGAAGAGCAAGTGAAGTCAAGATCGATGAACCAATACGATCACATGATGATATGAAGTGGATCACATCATTTGTGATTGGTTGGTGCATGTGTTGAATCAACATTGGAGGAGATGAAATGGAATGCACAAGGCAAAGGTATATTTGTAGGGCATTTCATTTCACCGGTCATAGGTGTGTAGAGAAGTTTATGACCGGGTTTATGATAGATGGCCGTACTATCTAGAGGGGCAAACTTGTTTGCATATCAGTCATCTAGTGCCACTCGAGTGATCTAACTTTGCATCGTTGCTAGGATCGAGTGGCGTGGTAAATTGTGTGACTAATCCTTTGAAAAATGTTTGTGAAATGCTAACACACATGCGCATGGTGATGTACACATGGTGGTGTTGGCACATTTGCAAAGGAGAAGTTGTTGGAGTTAAAGTGGATCAACTTGGTGAAGAAAAAGAAGCAAAAAGGAGGTCACTGGTGTGACCGGACGTGGTCCTCGGAGAGACCGGACGCATCTGGTGCTGAGTCCTAGGCTTGGCCTAGCTAGCCAAGGTGACCGAACACAGGGTCCGGGATGATCGGACGTGTCCAATCATTTGACCCGAGGCAAGGGCGTGGAGTGGCTGTGACCGGACATTGGCTTGTCCAGGCGACCTGAGGTGGCCTTGAAACTATTCACAGGATGGCACAGAGCACGCAGTGACAAGCGGACACGATGGTGCGTCCGGTCACACTTGACTGGACGCGTCTGATCATGTTTTGGCAGCTCTAGGACTTCTCTGGACTTGACCGGACGCTGTGGCGTCGCGAGTCCGGTCATGACTTGGAGGCGTGTCCGATCAGGTGTGTGAGCACACGGGCGAGTTAGCCATTGGTAGCAACGGCTAGTTCAAATAGCTAGTGACACGTGGCAGCGTCCACTACTACTGATTGATTTATCACTGTCACCACTTTCACTGCCGTAGCGATGGAAGTGACGGTGTGATACTTCCACCGTCGGTTGGAACGATAGCGAGGCCTCCTAGGAATGAAACCGGCAGTTCAGACTTCTACCACCGATGGGTTAACGATAGATGCGGTAGTGGTATTGGGGTTGCATTTGCTCCATTGCATGAAAATCCAGGCCAACTAGGATACGCATTTTGGCCATCGGCCCTAAACTAGCGTTTGATCAAGTGGCGGTAAATTTAGTGTGAGTGTTGAATTGCCTCAACTTCTAAGGCCATCAAATCACCATTACTTCCGCCGCCTGAAGCCTAAGAGCCGTACCCATTGCTCTACATATAATTCAAGCCCGATGTCCTCTGAAACCACCCCTCTTCTTCATCCATCATCCCCTTCTCTTCCAATCTTCTACAAAGAAAATGTCGGACAACCCCATCAAGTTTTCATGTAGCCCGTCGTCCAACGAGGATGACTTACCTGCCCACCACTCTTCCAAGGAGGACATCTCCTCCAACGAGTGGATGTCGTCCGATTATAGTCCTCCATAGAGCTCTAAGAAGGAGGACCCGGAGGAGGAGGACGAGGACGACACCGAGGCTGATGCCGACGCTGACACCGATGACGATGACGATGACGACACCAACTCCGATGACTCCGAATCTAACTTTGACTCACCTCCTCCCAAGCGAGGGAGGCGAGCATGATCCTCTCCGTGAGAGGATTATATTTAGATTAAGTAGTTTATAGTGAGTATAAGTAGTTTTATTTTAATAGTTTAGGTTAGTTATTATGCTTCCAAACGAGTACAGTCATATACTCATCCAAATTGTATCTATATGTTAGATATATAAAATGAATCAATGAAAAAAATTCTATTCGTGCAGATTTGATCTCTTCAATGCCACCTTTTTTATATGAAATGCAAAGCAAGTTCTTTCAAATACTAATTCCAAAATGCCAGTGCACGGATTTGATCTCTTGACGAATGTTTTTCTGTTTTCTGTATATTTGTGAATGAAATGGGAAAAAACTATCATGCATGGTTGTGGTTGTTTCCAGGAGAATCTAAAAGCAGCATAACCGCTGACAATCGCCGTATTATAGCGTTGGATTAGCGTGGCAATGGTCGGTTTAATACGGACATTGTTTAACTTATCCCGTGCCATCCGTTCTCGCTGCTGATCAATCTAGACTGTTCGTTTGGCAACAAACCTAGAAGTGCCTGGCCCGTTCCTAACTCCCCTCGGGTCCTGTAAGCACCTTGGCGGTAGTTCAACCAACTAAAAAACCCCAATACGAATCCATTAGTTCTCCCCACCTGTTGTTGCTTCATCTTCATTCTCCCCACCTGTTGCTTCATTTTCATTTTGACCCATCGCCTGTACTTGCCCTGCCTTGAGCACCTTGCATTATCGTCATGGACAACGCCCCATGAAGGTTAGATGGATTCGGTCACCCCCTATTTGCATTTGGTTCCAATTGGTTTTGGGTTCGGTATCAGTTTTGTTCATATTAGGAATTTTTTCATTGCAACAGATGTCTTACTTCAGAAGAAGCCATTTCAATGCGAGCAACCTTGCATTTTAGCGGCTAGGGGTGGCACCAGGACCCCAGATGATGTTGTTTGCTACTTGGGGATGGAGCATTCACCCGGACCGACTGTTGATTGTTGAAGACGTTGTTCGTTGCCTTCTTGAATGACAAAATTTGACAAGAATCATTCATGACTCTATTTGTCGAGAGATTTTTGTGCTTTGCCGGACTAGACAGAAAGTAGACATACTTTATAGATACAATGCGTTCATGGACGGAGATGCTGTCATGTTCACTACGGTTCACTACCTCTAGCTTTTGGGACCGTATCAACCAATTGAGTACCTTAGCAACTGCCTACCCATTCGACATTAAGTCTTAGAATTTGTGAAACTTTTATGTTAATGAAGTTTATATGTAGAAATGAAATCTCTGGATTAGTATGTATGAGTACTGCATAATCGTTGAACTATTACTTCGGTTGAACTGTTAATTGAACCAGTTGGTCATGATTGTGGTCCATGTGTACACCTCTATGTAAGCACAGAGGATCCAAAACAGGCCTTCTTCTATAGGCAGATAGTACCCTGAACCACCGGTGACACAACATTTCATCTTGACAGGAGTTTAAGGGTTTTCAAGGATGTTTTGGCGCCTTGGCGGGAGGCAAAAGCATAGATAAAAGACTTGGGCCGATCTTTCACTTAGAGTGTGCAACACTTTGAACCCTGATTGCTCCATGGCTGCATCTAGCTCCAACTCCTCCCAGTGGTCTACACCATCCTAGGGCGCCATCGTGAGGAGAACACCGGCTTCCAACAGAGGAGGCTACAACGGGAGGGGCTGCCCATCCCATGCCGTGTCGAGAACCACCCCTACACATACCAGCCACCACTTGTGTCGCTGCGGCTTGAAGATGCCTCGGTAGATTTCGTGGAGTGATGGAAACCTAGGATGTCGATACCACATATGCTACAGGGCAAATAATGTAACTCGATTTCTTTCTTGTTCATTCTGTTTTTGCAATGCAAATGCTGAAATCCCACTATACTTATGGTAATTTGGTTTTTTTGTAGCCCATCTTAGATTGCGGGTTCTATGAGTGGTATGATCCCCCATATGGAAGATATCTGAGGACTTTGATTTTGGATTTACGTAACAAGATTTGGGAGCTGAAGGCGGAGGCCAATGTTAGAACAAATGAAGAACATCCACAGGAGGAGGAAGTGATTATGCCACAGATTGAAGAAATGGCCAGGGTTCCAACGAAGATGATGGAAGATTTTGTACCTTTGAGAAAGAAATGTGCTTCATGTTCTTCTTTCACCTATTTTGTACTTACCTTAGTTCTTGGCATGTTCGTTGGCAAGTTGCTTAGTTCACCGCAATAGATTCAAGTATCAATTTATGTATCAGACTGAAATCTGTCACTTTTGTACAACTATTGTTGAACTAAATGCAGGGTGATTAACCAGATGTTCAACTGATTGAACTATACATGATAGTATATCCAAGTATCAATTGATGTGTTGGAGGCATCCTACTTCCCTAGACACTAGGCCCTGGTACAGGGGCGACCCATTTATTGAACTGTATAAACACTCTCCTATGGTACTACCACACCTTCCTCCCATCCATTCCCCACTCTGCTCCCTTGCTCTGCTTCACCTTGCTAGCATTGGACGAAGGGCAGCCTCTCGCATGCTCACTGCTCCTTCACCTCTAACCTTGCCGGCGCACAAATCTTCAGTGCATCATCCCTGCTTCTCTGCTCCATTCGGATCTAAGATAACTGCACTGGATCTGCTCCTTCACCGGATTCTATATTCCTTTGTATTGCTCTCTCATGCTCTCTGCTCCACCTCCAACTCAGCTACAATAATTTTCTTGGATCTATAGATGAAAATGCATCTTCTCATTCTAGAGTTTGTGGCCTTTTATCTCTGTGGAGTGCAGCTTGTGAGCCTTATTGTCCTCAATATTGGTTCACCGAATTAGTGCTTTGTGAACAAAGTTGATGAGCTAAATGAAAGTGTACTAATGGATGTGGACAGGGTTGTAGTAGTCAAGGCTTGGGATGACATAGAGATTGACAACGATCCCATGGGGGTCGACAATGATCTGCAGGATCTTATGGAGATTCACAATGATCCCATGGAGGTCGACTAGTATCTGCATGGAGAATGATTAATTATGCAACCAATGATGTACATATGAAGGCCTTTTAACTTTTGCATAGTGCCGGCCTAATTAGCCAGCGCAATTTGGCTTTCTTTCAATGTAAATTTGTGTGTGTTATTATTCACCATCGAACTCAAGTTGGCTTCGTTTCAATTTGAGTACTGGAATTGTGCTTTTCTTAGTTTTATAAGTGCGCAGTTTTTGTTTTGTTTTAATGCCAAATGTTAAAATTGTGTGCCTTACTATTCATCACCATATCATATGGAGATCTCCGGGTGGTACTAGGAACCAGCCACCAATGATGGTACTGTGTATTCACCGCCGTTTAGTTGCAAAATTTCCAATCCCGCGTTTGAACCCTCCCGCACGGAACTGATGAAAGTTCGATTCCCGCGTGTCGTAAAAGTTACGTAGAGAGCAAGCAACCCCTACCCAAACACCACCCCACACCCCTGCCGCCCCCTCCCCCCCCCCACACACACATAGCTTTTCTTGTCCTCATTGCTGCTCATTACTACAAATTGATTTATCACTATCGCCACTTTCACTGTCGTAGCGATAGAAGCGACGGTGTTATACTTCCACCGCCGGTTGGACCGATAGCTAGGCCCCCTAAAAAGGAAACTGGCAGTTCAAACTTCTACCACCGATGGGTTAATAATAGGTGCGGCAGTGGTATTTTCTCCGTTGCATGAAAAGCCAAGCCGACTGGGATAGGCGTTATGGCCGCCGGCCCTATATGACCGTTTGGTGCACCGGTGGTAGTAAATTCAGCGTGAGTTATTTTCATTTCCCAACTACTCACAACACAGTTGCATCACCATTAACTGCTCCTCTCTGCTTCTTCTTCTTCTTCAAGGTTGACCTATTTAAGCCGGGGATGGATGCGCTTCTTGGCAATCCACACACTCCTTCCTCCTTAGAAACAGATAGATACAGAAGAAGCTCTTGAGCCAACCATCTATATTTTCTACATCGCCATGGCGCTCCTTGTGGCAGAACCACCTAATCTAATGCCTCCTAGGAGTACTTGTCTTCCATTAGACACAAAGTATTTAATGAAGGACACTAAATTACGCAGTTATGTCGAGTACACCCCAAGAGAGAACCCAAAAGTCCACATTTTTCCATCAGGATCACAAATGAGAGAATAAAGCTTACAACATTCTTAAGTCATTTCTTGCATCGCTTTACATGTGACATCAGAGTATAATATTTATTGTTTATAATAGCACAAAATAACCATGTTATCAAAGTTTCAGCGGAGATAAAATCATTTAATGACAAGTTAAACATTAACATGATGATCCTTTATATACATTGTAACATGTTATAAGTTTTCCATTGTAAAACCTTTTGGGTGGAAGTTTCAAATAAACTCTATGTCCGCAACGTTAAGGAAATCTTTGCTAAGCCCACCAGGAGGTTTCCACACACAAGTGTTAGCACCACATATTCCTGTCACCTGCAACAGGGTAGAACAAACCCTGAGTACTCAATTACACTCCGCAAGACTTACCCGTTAGGAGGAAAGAAAAGACTTCAAGGAGATGCAAGGCTATCGGGCTTGTGGTTTTATTTCATCTACAGGAAGCATTACTAACACGTGCGTCCTTATATCCAATTTTATTAGCAATCATCATTAGTTCATTAACTAACCATTCTATGTAAGCACCTATGCTACTTTCAAGCAGGTGGTAAGCAATCAGAACCATTTTACCATCTTTCATATTCTAGTTCTTACTATGATTCTAGACTGTAGACAAGTCATATTGGATTACCTGGTGATTCACGAATCAATGTGCCCAGCTGGGTACCCCAAAACACACGACCCGCTTGTACCCCAGGCACAAGCAGGACCAACCCATCACTCTCCTATCAATGGGTCTAGGTCCCCGTCCAAACTTGGACTCCAAGCCCCCACACCTAAGTCCCGGACTCAGTGTGGTGCTTAGACCTCCACCATCCCTGCCTCCAATCAGTTGGTCCAAAAAGAGCCGGAACCCACGACAAGAGAGCAACAAGCCTTTCCTGCTCCCATAAACAAGTATGTGCTCAGGATAATAAGTCTGTGACCTACCTAGAACCCAATGCAACGGCCGGTCCTTAACCGACATAGGAGAAACAAGTGCAACACAAGCCTCGCTCGAATGCCAACCAAGTCCAGATCCAAAGTACCATTCCGCCCAGTCTTCAATTATCATTCATATATATTTTCTAGGTGATAGCAATAATAATATTTTTCCTATCTCTCAAGAGTGACAGGCAATCACTCGACTTCTATCGGAGTCCTATAGCATAGCAATCTACTTGATCCTATCATACTAGTAAAACTCATAGGATAAGGATCTATATATGCAAGTGGGTTTTATTCAACTCCTTAAACTTAATGCACAAGCATAAATTAAAGTGCAGAATAATAGGGGTTATGCATCGGGGATTACCTAGGTAAGGTATAACCAAAAGTTAGCATTCCATCATGGTGACACGATCATCAAGGCACCATCTTTTCCACTACCTCGGTCAACTCCACGATCCATCGTTGTTCCTATTATGATATATGTGGATGCAACGCAGAGACGCAATTAATCAATGGTAACAGCAACTCTATAATATGATTATGCTTGGCGAGCTAACGAGCTAGCTTAATGACTAATGTACTAGTCTACGTATACACGTCGCCAAGTAATGCTTGTTCCGGAAAATGTTTTCATTCTACAAACCCTCAATTATTTTTGACATTTGATTGATTAACTATATATTTTTGGACTATGGCTCATTTAGTTACCATAACAAACTAATTCCTATGGGGCTACAAAAATTACAGTGAGCACCTAATATTGTTAGGAATCTACTATAAAAAATTTCAGGGCTAGTACTTCTACCAATTCATCACAATAATTCCTACAAGTTCTTGTTTTACCCATTTTAAGTGCTTCAAATTAATTAGTCTACTCTAGAAAATTCTATGAAACTAAGTGAACAAAATACATTATCAGATATGTCATGATTTTAGGAATCTAACAAAATTGGTTTCACAATTTTGGTCAGCTACAGAAATGATATTGAATTCACAATTTCGCCTAAGAAACTAAATTACAAATGCCTTTGAAAATGGAAGGACCGGTGGCAACTATTTGGCCCAACAGCCCGTCAACCCAACACAGGCACGGCTGCATGCACAGCAGGATGGCCCAACAGCAGCCCACAGCGGGAGCGGCCCGCACCTTTTGCAAAGTAGCCCCTAGCCTATCTAGATATTATGCGGCGCCTCGGCTCACTATTGCGCAAGAGACCAGTTATGCACCAAGCACCCTGGATTGATTCGTCTTCGCAACTAGACGGTCCCTGTGCCACCGCGTTTGCCGATGCGACCATGGCTAGCACTGCATGGCCACACTAGCCAGCTAAAGACCAAAGTGACCCCATTCATCTGGCCACTGGGGACCTGTGGGCCAACACGCAGAGGCTAGCGGCGGTGGAAAGACCGGCGGTGTACTAACGAAGCCTAGCTTTGAAGATAGGCTGAACCGTGCGGTGGCGCAACTGTTCTAGTGGCCTAAGCTATTACTAAGGTGGTAGAGATAACGGGGAAGCGTCGGTGACTCACTAGGATTCGAGCTGCAGTGACGGTTGAGGCGGAGGAGTGTCAAGGTGGTCCAGCCACATGCGAGCGGCGGTGACGACGGTGCTCCGCGGCAGACACTAGCGCGTCAGCTCCCAACCCCCGTCATTCCTGGCCAACGGAGGTGAGCACGACCACAAGGGAACCAAAACGAGTTCATAGGAGCAACCAATTACATCCCTACCAAAGGATAGGACCCTACTCACCAACATGCAGGGCACGGAGGTGGACATGATCTACGGCGAGGAAAAACATTGAATTGACGTGGCGTAGGGCTCGGCTAGGGCTCAATACGGGTGGGGCTACTAGCTAGCTTCCTAATGCACTCACAGGTGCGAGGAATTGCTGCTAAGCTGAGTGGTCAATTAGAGGGGGAAGAAAAACATTGGCTCGGCCCAAGGCATGGCCAAGGAACGAATAGGCGAGCGGACATGATCAGATTAAAGCGAGTGGCTCCGGTTGTCGATGACAGTGCAAACCTGTGCACCCAAGTGATGAGGCAGTGGAGGGCTTGGCACGATGCACTTGAGTTAGAGCCGCCAAGATTGAGCGGTCTCATCAGTGCCGGCTAGCGGGGACAGGCGAGGCAGAGGGGCATCACCCCCGCCACAGCGACCGGGGTCATCGACTCAGATACGACGAACAGAAGGGCATGCCAGGTCATGACATGGTAGTTGGATTGAGTGGCAAGATGGGCACCACATCAACCACACGGTAGCCGTCGTGGCATCGACCTGGCTCACGCTCGTCGTGACCGGCTGTTAGCTCATGACGACCACACAATAGCAACCCAATGGCTAGCCTGGCCTTGCAAAACACAACCATGGCCAGCCTAGCCTAGCGCGTGGTAGGCAGCCTACAAGACCGGTCCACGACATGGCCATGGCCATGAATGGCCAGGCAACAGCAGCACATGGTGACCGCACCCACGGAGCCAAATGGCCGAACAATGCGTTTGCACGAATTTTAAAGCAACACAAAAATTGCTAACGATCACGATTGAGGTTTGACTAATTCCATGACTCTAAAGTTGATCTTATCAGCTATCTAACGGAGCAATCCGCACAACAAAAGGGCCACCCAAGAGGAAGATACATGCGTGCCAAGATGAGTTCGTCCTTGAAGTTCTGGTCCATGACAGAGCGTTGACACAGAGCTCGCAGCGCGTTCTAATGAACTTAGGCAAATTTTTCCGAGATCCACGTGACACTCAACATGACTATAACCTACACCATTCTAGAGTGCTCACCTTGGGGCAACCAGTAGTGCTCCAACATATAAAAATTGCTTAATCATTTTTGTTGGAATTTAATGTCAAAATGGCATTGTCGATTATCGTTATAGACTTAGAAAGGACAAGAGTCCCGCTTGAACTAAACAACCATTAACACTTTTGTCATAATTTTTAAATGGTCTAAACCCCCTTAACTTTACACAACAAGTATATCATGCAGAAGTCCATACTTCATACTAACCCATAGGAACAAAATATTTAAGCACCTTTTTTAGGTATTTTCCACAATATAATTTGCCAAAGATAGCATTTTAAACATAAGCTTATTTGTTTGCTGACTTAACCAAGAAGAGTTGATTTAATTTCAAATCAATTTCTGCGCTCCCCAAAATACTAGCTAACAATATTTATTCTCCAAAATTTAAAATTGCATGCCCATCTACTGAACTTGCTATATTTATTAGATCTCTCTCACGGGCCATAATCTTAGTGCTAAGCGAGCTCATAACACCAGAGGTGTTACACTCCTTCTCCAACTCCTCCGACGGTAGCTGCGGTGTTGGGAGAAGGCCTTCAAGATTGGGTACTACCGGCATCTAGCGCAGCGGGGGCTGCTCGATCTAGGTGCTAGTGAAAGTTTTGCGATTAAGGGGGTTCGCTTAGAGACCGGCTGTAAGGATCTTTGTAGCCTTCTCTCAACCCACCCATATATTCTCTCTCACAAGTTTCTTCTTGCTCTCTCTCTCGACCATGCGAGGTGCATATGCTAGCAGAAGTTTAACCTCACCTTTTCTTTCTCTTTCTTGAATAGCTCTGTGTTCCCATTTCCAAGCCTGCTGTTTAGTCTGAGGAATCGAAACGTGAGCACCACCATATCCTAATCGACAAGGAAGTTAGTACACAAGAAAGGGGGACAAAAAATGGTTTCCTTCATTGAGATGCTGGTGGAAGTTGTGTGAGGTGCTGCCTCGTCCTTAGCTTGCACTGCCTATCTCTAGACTCGACTATGGGATGTACTTGTACTCGATAGGTCTTTGTTATTGTACACCTAGTAGTCTTCGATAGGCCTTTGTTATTGTACAACTATGGAATGTAACTAAAGTTATCAATGAAATTGCTGTGATGATTGTTACTGTGTCATTTATATATAGTTTTTGCCTTAAAAATAATTAATAACTAAATGGCTGTGATGCTTATTACTCCATTTTTGAAGTGTCATAGTATTTGACTTGGCTACATAGATGTGAGACAAAGCACCTCACTGAGATGTTGCTAGGGTGGAAGTATTTGCCTTGGTTTATTTGCAAATTGGTTTGCTATGTTTGAAAATTGTCATTATTGCAGCTCCCGTCGCCGTTTCGTATTGTGATTCAGTGTTAGTGTTAGCTCACAAAGTGTAGGGAATCAAATGATCCATGTCGTCTTCCCTGCTCCGTCGCTCGTGACTCGCGTGGGTGGCCGTGGATGTCATGGACCTTGAATGTTGCCTTCCCCGCTCATGATTATTAGTGGAGATGACTTGTATAACTTGTATTAAGAAATTGGAAACATGTGCAAGGGAATCTGAACTACATCATACGAGAAGGTAACTGTAACGAGTTTAGAAAGGAATCATACTTGCGTATCATTGTATTGAGGAGAATGAAGATTTATCATACAAATCCCCATCATCCAGATATATACATATCAACATTGATCTGCCCACAATCTACCACATATTTGTGAAGAACCTATTACACGCATTGCAGATCCTACACTCCTCGCTGCAGAACATAGCCCACTCCTCCCAACCTTCCCATCCTGCATGGTCGCCGCAGCCTCTGCCTCCGCACTAATGTTTGTCCTAGCGACGCACCGGCATGGCTAGAGGTGGCAGAGGACTAGACTCACCTGGCACCAGCCGCCTAGCCAAGTCCTACAACACAAACATGGCCGGTTGGAGGCGCCATGTACATTTCTTGTTCTTCCACGTCACATTCGCCTCCGAGCCCGCTTTATCACCTTCGACCTTCCTCAACCACCGCGCAGGCAATGTTGTCGTTGCTGGCACCGTTATTGGACCTGTGGAGCGCAAGGGAGAGAACAAATGCAGCAACATCATGGCCTTCCATGGCAGAGCACTCAAGCATGTCGAGCCGTGGCATGAGCGCGCTGCGGTCTTCCACAAAGACAATGCGCATCCCAGCGTAGAAGCAGGCCTCCAGGTTGCCGATGCTAGCAAGCCTGGCGATGAGCTTGGCGTGGTACTCATGGTCATAGAACCAGTTCTAGGTCCCATGTTGGATCCCACACAACAGCACTCGTTGTAGTGGCATGCTCCGTCCCACTACAGCATCACCGCACACCCTACGCATCTGCGAACAAGTTGCCCACCGGTTGCCAAGATCTTCCATGGGATCTGCTGTAGCCGCAGTGACATGGCTAGCAATCTCAATAACCACATCCGTCGGGAGCTTCTCCATGGAATGAGAACGTGCAACGGCGACAAAAGATAGATCCTCGGGTCGGGGAGTGACGTCATGGCATAGCGGAGCACTAGGGATGAGGGGGGTCGGAGTGGAGCAAGGTGAGTTCCAAAAAAAAACCTCTTGGGATTTTATGATCGCTTCATTCTTGAAGGTTCCACGGTGCGGGGATGTCGAACATCTCAGGAAAGTCAATCGTCATCCTCCGAACCGTGTGAATCGCGTAAACCATGTATGAAAATGCGACAAAAATTCAGAATAAAAGAATCTTATCTTACTATCTTACGATTACTAATTAGAGGCCCCAACGGTGTAAACCGTGTCAACCGCGTAAACCGTGTATGTAAACCATGGGAACCCTCTAATTTTGCATGTAAATTACCCACCTCTGCCATTACAAAAGATAATTCAATGCAGTAGACAAGAATAAATAGGCTAGTGGTTCATCACTTCATCTCCCCCAAATCACGTGGTTAGCGCTAGAGGGGCCAAGCCACGTGGTTGAGTCAATTTTCTCCGTCCAACTTCCAACACCGCTCCATCACCATTACTTCTACCGGGAGAAGCATGCTCCACTAAGATCGTGCGAGACATGGCCTCACCTTAACTCCGGCTCTCGCTCAGTGCAATCGAAGGGAACTCCAACGGGCACCTATCTCGCTCATCCTTCTATAAAAGCGGAGGCTAAGGCAGGGAAGCAAGTACACGATTCCTTTTCTAAACTCGTTACACTTACCTATATTCTCGTTCTATCTTCTTTGCCTGGCGCTCCGCCTTGACACCCCATCTTGCAGATCTCTTCCAATGGCGGATCAGGCAATGAAGCGCCTAATGGAAGAGTCACTAGAGGTTGTCCCTACTCATCCCCGCATTCATGCGATGCTACGATGGGACGAGAAGGGCAGCTCGGCGACAGTGCCATCGGAGAGCCGATCCCCACTTCCGGCTATCTCCTCCGATGATGACGGAGGGGTAGATTGTAACACCCTCGGTGTTATGCCCTAAACAAATTACCAAATCATGTCACGAGCATCATGTTTATGTGATAATGCATATGATGGAATGTGTAGATAACATTTTTGTAACTTAAGATGGTCAATAAAAATGTTAAATGAGAAGCTATTCCATAACTCATATGTATCAAGTAGGGTTTAAAACTAATTTTTATTGAACAAAAAACACTATAGAACATATATGTAGCACTTAAATAAAGTTTGGAATATGAACTTTGTAGATGACAATGAAATACTTGCCATAGAAAAATAACATTGCTAGCCAACATTTCTAATAGCCTAGAAATGAAACTTGGAATAAGTTCAGCTCAAAGACTTAGAATATTTTCAAGTTTATAAACAGCAAGACAATGCAATGTTTCACGATTTATTTTGTGAAATCGAGTTAGGAGGTGGTGTCATGTTTTAGCTCGGGTTGGTAGCCTCATATGTCATCTTGAGCATGGTGAACATGGTTTGGTTCCTAAAGCAACCATTTAGTTGTTATGGATGCTTTAAAATGCGTGCACGACACGTTCTCGGGTTGGCTCGCCGGGTGGACGTGGTCACCAAGCTCGGGCGCTCGGCACCACCGCGCTGGTCGCGCATGCGCGCACTACCACACGTGGCCGGTTCTGCCTGCCTCTAGCCTGGCTATAGCCTGGCCACGGCTGGCCTCGCCGTGCGGAGCTTCTGCTGCCGCCTACCTCGCTCCGCACCGCGATAAAGCCACTGCTGGCTCCATCATCTCGTCATCGCATCCGTGCACTGCTACCCTACCTTGTGTTGCCGCTACCGATGCCACCGTGACGCTGTGCTGCGTTCTTGCCGCTCGCTCTGCCACCGTGGGCACGTGGGCTGTCTTGGCTACGCTCGCGCCATCGCCTCGCCTTATGTGGGCTGCGGCCATGCAGGCCCTAACCCCACTTGCCTTCCCATGCACGCATGTGGTCTAGTCATGTGTCGCGTAGCGAGTGCATAGGCATGGTCGTGAGTCTGACCGACCGCTAGCTGTCAAGGTGAGGACGGCCAAAGCTCGGACCCGTCCCTCTTTCCCTCTGCTGCCGCCATCGGAGCCGCGCCAGCACGTTAGACAGCGAGAGGTCATCTCCAATCAATTTCGCCCGTCTATGGCCCCGCCAGTGAGTTCTCCAGCTGCCCAACCCCACCTAGCCAGGAAGCACGCACTACCAAGCTCCAATTTGGAGCTTTCCCCACCACCGGGCCTATAAGGCCGTGATCGGCAGGGGCCGATGGCAGCCCTCCAAGTGCCACCCTGAACCAATTCACCTTCACTACTAGCTTCGCCTTGACTCCCTCTCCACCTTGCGCATGCCAGAGGAACCGCTACTGCCTCCCCGTCACCGTTGACGCGACTGTGCCACTGCGGTGCGCCGCCACATGGCTCGGCCGCACGTGGCCACCCCTCCTCTGCCATCCTCCACCCCAACCGCCACCGTGGACCGCCGCGCATCGCTGCAGCTCGCTCAAGCGCGTCACGTCACCCCACGTTGCTGCTTGGTGTAGGTGGTTGGACCATAGTTAAAGGTCAGCCCGACCGATGGGCCAGCGTGAGCCTATGGTGGCCGGCGCGGTCGCGCCATGTCACTGCCCGCCGTGCTGCCGTGCGCTGAGTCACTGGGGGTGCGTGCGGGTGAATTAGGGAAAGGTCGGGGGTTAAGTGGGAAGGCCTATGAGAGGGGATGTGATGATTATACCATCATGTCAAGGAATTAAGCCAATCACAAGATGATCACAATCAATCACAATGAATACCAAGAAATCCTCGGACAATGATGACACAAGATTTTTTATCGAGCTTCACTTGCTTGCCGGCAAGCTAGTCCTCGTTGTGGCGATTCACTCACTTGGAGGTTCACGCGCTAATTGGCATCACACGCCAAATCCACAAATGGCCAAGAGAGTGAGCTTGAGCCGGCCAAACACCTTTTAAAGAGGCTTCATCGAAATAGAGCCGTTGGGCTCATAGAGCAGCCCACTCTTTCTTGTTTTTCTCCTATGGACATCACATTTGCCTTGAGCTTTTTTTTCTCTTTCTTATTTTCTAAGTCCAAGCACTTGATCATCACCATGGTCACGCCATCATCATGATCTTCACCATTACTTCACCACTTGGAATAGTGCTACATATCTCATGATCACTTTGATAAACTAGGTTAGCACTAAGGGTTTCATCAATTCACCAAAACCAAACTAGAGCTTTCACCCCAACATGAGTAACGTAGTGGACATCCTCTCAGATGATGTGCTTGTTGACATCTTCCGCTACCTCCCTGCTCGGTCCTTGTGCTGCTGCAAGTGTGTCTGTCACTCCTGGAAGCGCATCATCTCTGACTCCTATCACCGTAAGAAGCTTTCATGGACTGTCGTCGGCTTCTTCTATGGCAGCTAGTGGAAGGTCAATCACCACTTCACTAGCATCACCGGTGAATGGCCCTTCTTGTCCTTCTTGCCTTTCTCCCTTCAAAAAGTCCTAGTCTCATATTATTGCAGCGGCCTCGTCGTTTGCTAGTATGCTGGGCCTGATGGATTATGGCGCTATGTTGTTTGTAATCCGGTGACCCACAAATAGCATGTACTACCACATAGCATCCGTTCTGTTGGTCAGGCTCGCTTAGGTTTTGACCCAACATCCTCGTACTTCCATGTGATTGAATTTGTTGAGGTGGAGGGTCCATGCATAGGTGTGGAGATCTACTCATCTAAAACTACAGCATGGATCTTTAAGGAATCTGAATGGGGCTAGGGTATTGTTCTATGTTCAAAATTTAGAAGTGTTTTTCTTAATGGTTTTATGCACATGCTTGAGTACTCTGTGATAGTTGCTGTGGATATGGAGGGAAAGACATGGAGGAGAATTCGTAAACCATGTGGTGTTGAAATGTCCATCCATCAAGCTCAGGGTCACCTGTGTGTGCTGTGCTAATTTTCACAATATGTCTTGGCTTTTAGTGTGGATACTTGAAGACTATGGTACTGATAACTAGAGATTGAAGCATGTTGTGGACATGGAGGAACTATTTGGACACATGAATATTAAAGTTGGTTCTGAGCTGTGTGATGAGGAGTACAGAGTGATTACAGTTCACCCAGAATGGAATTTTATTTTCCTTGTTAGGAAGGATAGAACACAAATTGCATATGACATGGACTGCAGAAAGGTTCATGTTATTCATGCCTGTGTCATCCACTTTTGTAGATCAAGAGGGTGTTTCCATATGAATAGGCCTTATTATCTTCCTTATGTTTACTTGTTCATGGAGTAATTAGCAGAGCAGTAAAGGTGCATTTGTTGCATTTCATCATCATGACAGTCTTTGTTTAGGTAGGGAGTTGTTTTCATTCTATGTATGTATATAGGCCAATTTTGGCTTATTAACTAAAGGAATGGTATGTTCAATATTATTAATTCTGCTACTTTGTTTAGGTTGTGGATCAGAGATGAAGAAGAGGGGTTCCATGGTGCATTGGCTACCAATCCGAAGGATGCACTAATTATATTCATTTGTGCCTAGCAAGCAGGAGTGCCACATGGGATCACCGTCGCTATGCGTAATATGCGGCAGGGATCAAAAGTGTATCACCGTAGAATCATTTAGTAACCCGACACCGACTAAACGATCATCAAAGGTAGATCATGGTGCAAGGTGGCGGTGACCATGACCTTTGTATTGGCAGTTCATACGCTGAAGCGACGGTGGTGTTAACCTCTACACATATGTCTTGGTCATCGAAGCAACAACGAAGCTACACCGTAGACAGTTAGGTCGAAGTACTACACAGGTGGTTGATGTGTCCACACGACGGTGATGATAGCCTCCACATAGGCAAATCATTTGTCAATGCGGCGATGTTAGTGTATACCCACAGACGGGTCGTGCTCCAATGTGACGGAAGTAAGGACCTTATCACAGATGGATGATAAGCCAATACGATGGTGTAGTCTACACCACAGTCGGTCTCAGATGATGACAGTGATGGCTATGATTATCACTGTCGACAACTTACTAATGAGGCCAAAATTGGACTACGATGGGGGTTACGATGTGGCTATGAAAGGTCTCAGTGTACTAGTGGTCAGAGCGACCGGACGCAGGGACCGGACGCATCTGGTCACTACACCTATGCATCCGATCATCGCGCAGTGTGCCTAGTGAAGGGGTACAACGACTCTATTCGCTTGGGGGCTATAAACCAAGTGCTAGCCGGCCTTGTGCTGGTTGATGAGCACCCTCATGCCTATGTGGCCTATGTAGGAGTGCTTGGATGCCCTCTAACTCACTTGTGCTTGCAAGAGTGCAAATCGATTGCTTGTGAGTGATTATAGTGCGATTGCATTGTGAGATTGCATCGAGTGGCACTAGGTGATCGAGTTGCAAGCCGGTGGTGCTTGTTACTCTTGGAGGTTGCCACCTCCAAGACAACTTGGTGGCGAGTTCTCCATCATGAAGCACGCAAGAAGATTGTGCGGTGCTCCGAAGAAGGATTTGTGAGGGGTACCGTGCTCACCCCGTGGGAGCTACGAAGAGTAACACTAGTAGAGCGTGTCATTGAGCTACCCTCACTTGTGGGTAGGTTCTTGTGGTGCCCAACATGTGGGCTTGGCAGGTGATGCCAATTAGCCGCCAAACCACCAAGTGAGCGGTCGACACAACGGGGACTAGCGTGTTGGCAAACACGTGAACCTTGGGAGAAAAATCACCGTGTCATCCTTGTCTCCCCTTTGGTTTGCATTCCCCTTTACACAAGCTTGTACCTTTACTTTCATATATTGTGCTTGTGCAGTTGCTCATGTAATTAGATAGCTTATGTAGCTTTCTAGTTACCTTCTTACTTGTGTAGCAAAGAAGTAGCTCCCTTGTGTAACTAATTTGGTTTTAGTAACCTTGTTAGTTACATTACTTAGTTTGTGTAGCTAAGTAATTTGAGCTCTCTAATTTGGCTTGTGTAGCCTTGTTATTGAGCGTTGCTAGTGAGCTTAGGAGCTTTGTGCTTTTGCATACTAGCATGTGTAGGAGCTCCCCGGTGTTTGAAGTACTAGTGGCATAGGTTTGTGTGACCTTGCTCCTAGATTGGTTAGGTGAGCTCTAGCTAGCCTGGTACCTTAGTTGCTTGTTTAGGATCTTTGTAAGGTGCTAGAGAACTTAGATAGAGGGGTGTAGTCTTTGCTAGACCGATAGTCTTAATTCTGCATTTGTTTCGGTTAGCTGACGCGATTAATTTTAGAAAGGACTATTCACCCCCTCTAGTCTGCCATCTCGACCTGACAAAGTAACAGATAGACCAGTGGACTGCAAGCCAGTTGGTTGTAAATAGGTATTCAAGAAGAAGCTTAGGCCTGATGGTACTATTAAAAAGTACAAGGCAAGGCTTGTGGCTAAAGGTTATACACAAAAGGAAGGCGAGGATTTCTTTAATACCTACTCATCTATTACTAGACTAACTACAATCCGAGTGCTATTATCCTTGGCTACTTCCCATGGTCTTCTTGTCCATCAGATGGATGTGAAGACGACTTTCCTTAATGGAGAGCTAGAGGAAGAAATTTATATGGATCAGCCTGATGGATTTATAGCACAAGAACAAGAGGGCAAAGTGTGCAGATTACTCAAATCCTTATACGATTTAAAGCAAACGCCCAAGCAGTGGCATGAGAAGTTCAATAATACTTTAACATCTGCTAGGTATGCTGTAAATGAAGCCGACACTAGTGTGTATTACCGCTATGGTGGGGGCAAAGGAGTAATCCTATGCTTGTATGTTGATGACATACTGATTTTTGGGACAAGTATCGATGAGATAAATGATGTAAAGTCATTCTTATCCCAAAATTTTAACTTGAAAGATTTGGGGAAAGCTGATGTGATCCTCAACATTAAACTTAATGAGGGTGAGAATGGGATTACTCTTTTGCAGTCTCATTATGTGGAGAAGGTATTGAGCCGCTTTGGCTATAACGGATATCAAGCCTTCTCCAACATCCTATGATCCTAGTCTAATACTTCAAAAGAATCGAAGGCTAGGAAAGGATCATCTGAGATACTCCTAGATCATTGGTTCTCTGATGTACCTAGCTAGCGCAACCCACCCTGACATCTCATTTGTTGTAAGCAAGTTGAGTAGATTCACCTCTAATCTAGGAAATGATCATTGGTGTGATATTGATCGGGTAATGCGCTATCTGAAGGGTACAATGAGTTATGGAATTCACTATTCAGTGTACCCAGGGGTACTTGAAGGATATAGTGATTCAAATTGGATTACATATGCAGATGAGCTAAAGGCCACTAGTGGATATATATTCACATTAGGTGGCAGTGCTGTCTCTTGGAGATCTTGTAAGCAGATAATACTTACAAAATATACCATGAAGGCAGAGCTCATGGCTCTGTATATAGCCTCTACTGAAGCTGAATGGTTAAGAGAACTATTGATGGACCTCCCTATGGTTGAGAAACCAATTCCTACTATTCTCATAAACTATGATAATCAAACGGTTATCACGAAGGTGAAGAATAGTCATGATAATATGAAGTCCACCCAACATGTGAAGCGCAGGCTAAAGTATGTGAGGAAATTGAGAAGCCGTGCTGTGATTGACAATGCATCGAAGGAGATGGGATTGAGACCCATGTGAGTTAATCTCAGTGGTAACCCAACCTATGTGATCGGAGATCCCATGAATTAGGACCTAGGAAGAACAAGCTATTGGTTAATGGGAGAGTACAGTCTACCTTGAACCCACTCCACTAGATATGCAGTACTCTTATTTCTGTAAGGAAGGCTGACTTTGTCTTAATGTGTTCTGAGGCTTTATAGCGAGATATTGTCCTATAGAGTATTCTTGTAAGAACATACATATGTGAGCCCAACTGTTAGTCATAATTTGTAAGAATTGGGTATTCTTTAAGAAGCTCATGAAGTGAGACAGGAGTATGACTTATATGCTCCACCCGCGGGGTAGGCTTATGGCAGCCTAGTATCAGTCAAGACACCAAGTGAAGCTTATTCACACCAAACTGCCAATTCAAGGCCTAGTCCATTGTGAAGTTGTGGATGAGTCTATCTTGTCGCTCTAGGTGGATGTTCAACCTTAACCGGTCTCCACTGGAAAGCCGGTATATTAATAGTACTTTGGTACAAGGAGGATGAAGCATGCCTCTAGGATCTGGTGGGGGAATGTTAGAAGATTTGGGCTGGCCCAAATAATATTCCCAAATAAATCCTAAAGGCCCACAAACATGCAGGGTATGGTGGGGGACTTTTGTCACAGAACCGACCAATTTATAAGAGCATAAGTACAAAATCAATCGCCGAAACGATCAAATTCTCGAACTTCAGCTCATATAAACCCAGTAGTCAACTGAAATCTCGAAGGATTTCAAACCAACTTGCATACAACCAAGATCACAGTAATTCAACATAACATATCGTACGTTACAACATTTCGCAGATGTTCGCAAATAGATTACATCATCACAGAGTCATCGTTATTACAAAACCAGTCTTGTAAAACATGCGGAAGCAAATAGTTTAACTTACACACTCGAGTTCAAATACACATACTGGTTCGCTGATCACAGCCCGCAAAAGCATTCAGATAAGAGAACAGAGATCATGCCCATGATCTAGTCTTCATCACCCACGGTGGAGACAATACTACGAATCCCCGATATAGAAGGTCATCTGCAACAAGAGGAATAAACCCCGAGTACGGGGAATGTACTCACTAGACTTACCCGTCGAAAACCAAAATAAATGACACCAAGGATTATGCATAGCTCAATGTAGTGGATCTGGCTGACACTTTCTTTTTGCGAGAAAAGCATAAGTAATAATGATCAACTCTTAGCCTCGAACTAGCAAAGACTTTTTAGTCATTAACTTTGTCATCTATATTAGCACCTATACTAAACAATCATTTTATTAGGGTGCAAACATTAATAACCATAGCGGTATTCATTGTGGCAACCTTATCATCATCATCCATTTAACCATATCGTTAAATTAAGTGAATCTACGTTGCTGCTGCTCAGTCAAGTTCTCACTATCCGGGAGAGACGGTGATTCAAATCGATTCCTATCCAGCTGGAGGGGTATTCCTAAACACAAACCCCGCTTCCCCGTCTTGAGTCGCAAACAAGTCACCTTTGGTACGATTTAGAGTCATGAGTCCGAACAGATCGACATTCTCGAGAGAACCACTCTACCAAGGTTGTTCGGGACTCTAACCCGCTTTGGACTTATGCCAATGGCTCTCCGCACATCCTTACTACCTCGAATGCCGCCATCGCTTGCTCGCGTCCCCGGCTGAGTCGAGCTACTAGGCTTCAGCAATCGGAATGACTTATCCGCCAGCTAAGTGTTAGGCTGCGTTCAACATGACATGAGGACGTACAGCGTATCAGTCCTTAAACGACTCAGATGGAGTCACTATGTTCAAACCTACACAAGACCCCGCCCGGTCTTAATTCATTATTCACATGGTTCTTTTCCACGATAGCAAATATAGCCAACCGTGATCCACCTCATCCTAAAGCTCGCAGGTGACAGGAAATCACCTGACTTCTACCGCACTAAGCATGGCTAAGCATTTAACCCATTCTTGAACTTAAATAGGATTCCAGTGCGATATCTGGACAAGGAAGGATATATAATGCAGCAATTGGTTCCAACCAATTCCTATACTTAATGCATCATTAACAATAAAAGATACTCAATGTATTTGTAAAAACATGGGAGGCTTAATATGCTCCGGGGCTTGCCTTTCAGGAACGAGGAAGGCTGGTGGTCAGGGCACTGGGGCAATTCCTCCGCGGCGACTGCTTCATCGGCTTCCTGCACCTCGGGTTCCTCCTCCTGGTTGGCTCCCTCGAACTCCAGCAACATCACTCCCTCCGGCACACCTATTGCATGAATGCACAAGATAAATATCATGGATGCACATGAACGAATGTCAGGGATGCTCAGGGAATGCACATGTTCGCTGTAGTTTGCATATTCCAACTTAAGCCCTATTCAAATCACTTTACTTACCAAGTTTATACAACCTAATGTATAATTGCTCATCTTCAATTAATGACCTAGCACCTACACCTAAGCATATTCTCAAGTTAGGCTAACCCCTAACAATGAACGGAAACATTGCATCAAGCATACACTCAAGCATTTGTATTTCAGCAAAATAAAGACTATGTAGCGGTGCAGTAAACTAGCCATAACTAGAGATTTATAATTCCAAATGACATGCAACAAGACAATCTGGAAAGCTTATGAAATTGTATACAATTCATTTTCAGACCTCAAAGTATGATTCAACACTTTACCAAGTCGAATTATTTAATCAATAGAACTCTGTCCTCACAAGGCAGAGAGTAAGCAAAACTGGAACCTAACTTTAAACAGCTGTAGTTTCTAAACTACTGGGCCAAATGCCCTCAAATTTTGACAGGAGCTAGATACATAAATTATCTACAACTTTTGTATTTATCCCATTCACAGCAAATCAAAATATCATGGGGAACTTTCCAAAGTCCCCAGATCTGTCCAGAAGGACATAATGCAAACACATAATTATTAACTTATGATATAAACACTTAATTGGACAAAACCAACTTTACTCACATATCACACATATCACAAGAACACCAGAAAGTAGGGTGTTCATCCCCAAAACATTTCTTTTAATACCTTTCTTAATTTATTTAATTAATTAGAGGAAATAGTAAACATATATGAAAACTACACCATTAAATCTACAAACATTACAGTAGACACTACATGCCCTAAGTAGACTACCATAAAAATTTCACACCATTTGAGTAAGTATAACAACCTACACAAAAATGGTAAGGCAGAATGGCTTAAAATGGCATAATTAGGAAACCTTAGTGAAAAGTGTCAAGCAACAGATTTTATATTTTTCCTAGCATCCTTAAGGTACCAAGATACTACCTACCAAGTTTCATGGCCATAGGATTCCTAGATAATTTACAAAAATTCACTCAAGTATCCACCAATGATAAAAGGAAAATCTATAACTCAAAAACTACACATGCAATGACTCTCAAATTTTAACCAGAGCTTCTACTAAGCAATACTAGCTTACCCACAAAATTTCACAATTTTTGGATCACAGAAACTCAAGATATGATTTAAATAAGTTTGCATGCATTCAAAAACAATTTTCAAGTTCCTATTTAATTCATCCAAATTTTCCACTACAAGTGTTCATGTCATATTTTTCTTAAATACTAGACCTCCCTGTGAGTCTAACAAAATTGTAAGTACTCAATTTGGATCTACCAATTTGGAGTTACGAAATTTACAAAACAACACTAAAACTCGAATTTTTGAACTATCATATGAATACACAGCCACTGACGTGTGGGACCCGGGTGTCAGCCGACCCCACCCGTCAGCGAGATGAAAACAGGGGAGGCGCACGCGACGGTGCAACGGCGGTGGAACTCGCCGACGGCGACTCTTCCGGCGACGGCAGTGGTACCAACACGTCCACCTCGAACTCCCGAGTCTAAAGACCTACTTGGCTTGGCCTATTGCCGACGACCAAGACGGTGGCGGCGGCCATGGCGGTGCGGTGGTTCGGCCCGACGGCGAGGCGTCGACGGCGACCGAAATAGCGCAATTGCTGGTTACACCGAGCTTCCCCAACCCAACGTGACTCTAACGCACCCTCTAGAAGGACCCGTGGTGGTCGGAGATGGGCCGGCCACGGTGAGCGCCAACTCCGGCGAAGCTCAGCCATGGCGGCGGTGGCTGGAATGGTCACAGCGAACTTACCTAAGCTCGAATGGCTCGGCTAAGTGGTGGAGGACGTAGAGGCGAACACGGCGGAGCTACAGTGAAGGTGTAGCGCGCGTTTTTGCAGCGGTGCACGAGCTCGGTGACGGCGACGTTGGAGCGGCAATGGCGGAGCGGCTTGAGCTCGCTGGCTGCACGCGGTGGAGGCGAAGAAATGAAAAATGGGCTGACGAGCTGGTCGGGCAGGCGCGCGGGGTGTGCACATCGTGGCCAGCAGCGCCAGGGCATCCGCGGCGCGTGGCCGTGCGGTCAGACGGCCGGCGACGAGTGTCACCCACGCGTCGGACGTTTTCTGAAACCGGCCAGGCACTGTAGCATCGATTCAGTGAAACCAATTAGCCTGACAGCAAGAATTGACAGCGTTTGATCTCTTAAACCGTGACGAATTAGTGGAAACAATGAACATAAAAGTTGTAGAGCTATAGTAGGGCTACAACTTTGATTTAGAAATCAACAGCTAATTCACAACGGATCACGAGTTATATCAAGCCAAAGTTGGCCCATTCAAACTAAAATGGCATTTAGGACTTAGCAAAATTTTCAAGTGTTGAATCAGCTTTAAATTCTGACTTGTGGGTCCCTTTTGAGCATGTTCTGCACATTTTCATGAGATGGTCATAAAACAACTTTTGTTCCTTATATAATTTGCTACAACTTTGTTTTAGGTTGCTCAGACAAGCAAACATCCTAAGCTATACTTTTTAAACAGTCAAACACAAGAGCTCTAGGGGTCCATAATGGTCAAACCATGACTTGGCAACCTAATTAGGCAAAATGATCAACATGAACCTTGTTCCTAATGACATTCTAAGTATAACTAAGTTGCTTAAGAGCATTATTAGCCACACCACACATTGGTCACACAAGAATCAAGCAAGGTATGTACTGAAACAATGAAAAACACATGAAATGTTACACTGGTTTCATAGTCATGTTTCACATGTTTCATGATCTTGTTGCATAATATTAACTAACCTTGTTTCACTAAGTGAGTGGCACATGTTGCACTTAAGTGTTGCACACTTTACATTTCATAAAAGAAACAACACACATGAAATATACAACATGTTGCAATGTTTCGAAATCATGTTTCATGTGATATAAGTTCACGAATGGATGCATGATGCTCATGTTCATGAAATGCACTCAAATCTAGAAGCCAAACACCTGGGGTGTTACAACTTTAGTCCCACATTGCTACTCTAGAAGGAGTGAGGCCAACTTAAATGGTTGAGTTGTCTCCATCTAGTTGAAGCTATTGAAGAGAGGAAAAGGAAGAAACATACGCACTCGCTCGCCTCGCGCCTCGCCTCATGGGTGATTGGCGTGGCGCCTTGACATGCGCGCGTGAATGGTCCGGTGATTTCACGCTTCGACCTTGCGGGTGCCCAGCTTTCTTTTGCTACTTGATATTTCTGCATGCATGGAGAAAATTGCGCTGGCCTATTTTAGCAAGCAATTATTCTCACATTAATGGTGATTGTTCTAATTGCTCTAGTCGACTAATGGCAGGTCAATCATGTTAGTGTTGTGATTGCATGGCTAATTACTTACCTTAGCTGCGACACGTGTATATATATTGGGATGAGACGTCGTCCTCAGTACAGAGATTTCATCTCCTCCTTTTGCCACTGTGCTACAGTGCCGCTGTCTTCCCCATCCTGTCGCCAACGTGTCATCAGCGCCGAGAGAGCATGTCTCCGAAGCCTACGCCCCCTCGTGTCCCTGTACGGGGTAGGGGCGACGTTTTTTTGGAAGCGCCATCGCTGATCGCTTGCTAAATGTCTTCTTCCCTCTACGCCATGTTCATGGATCTCCATCGACACCGCTTTCGTCTACTCTTGCACTATCTAGCTACCGACAACCCCACTTGTAAGAATGTCTTCGTTAATTTAGTTTTTCTTCTGTTACTAGCACCAGGGAGTTTGAGTTTATCTCAAATTGTAGTGCTAGTGTTACATCACACACCTTTGATATATGATGTTGTCCTTTCCCTCATTGTCAGAATTAATTTATGCATCACTAAATTGCTATTATTTTCAACAAGTCCCTGGCCTCCTGCTCGCCTCCGAGCACATGCACCGCATGTGCAGGCGTGCCCAACTGATGCGTTTCTCTCAAATTTCTGTTTCGGTCCAAGAATAATTCCGGGCGCATCCTCTCTGTCTACGCGCACAGCAACAGAGAAGGGCTGCTTGGAAATTTAGTCCTCTTGAACTAGAAATTCCAGCGGCAGCCACTCACAGCCCTCTTTTCTTCTCTGATTTCACCCTTTTTAAGTTGCTAACTTTTCCCAAAAAGCACCAACTAAATTAGCACTTAAGCTACCATTTTCACAAAGATTTTTCCAGTCTTTTCTCATGCACTTTACCACGCCACTAAGCGCAATGCACATGCTGATGAGACTCACACTTAGTGACACTAGATAACTGTTAACTAAAAGATTTCCCCCTTTATAGTACAACTATCTATCCTAAACCTGGTCACGCACTTATCTACTCAACTTAAATCGGTGAAATGAAATTTTCTACAAATATACCCTTGCTTTGCACATTTCATTTCATCTCCTCCAATAATGATGCTACAAGCATCAACCTCCATCAAGAAATGATATGATCCACTTCATGTCACCATGTAGCCTTATTGGTTTATCGATCGCAGCTTCGCTTGCTCATCACCGTTGCTTTGGTCCATCGGCACCAAGTCCTTGCTCAAGCTTCTCCGCCACATGCGGTCCGTCGCTCCAAAGCCTCCGACTTGCCCTTCACACTTGCAACTGGTCCATCACAGCCAAGCCATGTTTTTTTATCTTCTCCACCTAGCCACATGACTCCATGTCATGTCTCATATGCAATAAGCTCCTTCATCATAACTAGTTGAGCTTTTCAACAAGTCCAAGCCACATCATCACCATGGCTCAAGTCGCTTACACTAGTGTACTTGTGGACTAATCACCTGTGTATCTCAACATAAGCACATATTAGTTCACCAAGACTGTCACTCAATTACCAAAACTAAACAAGGACCTTTCAGTATACCATACATTGGCCGATATGGTATGAATTTATTCTATTATCGACAAGTAAATTACCTTCCTCAATTGATCTCTTAAGATTATTAGCAAGAATATCACTAATAGATGTATCAATTGAAAACATATATAAGATCAGGTTAGGAATCAAGAAAAAATTGTGCTTTGTACCTTGTCAATTATATTAAAGAAGTGTAGGTCCTTGATCTCTCTAGGGGTTTACTTTAGAAATTTTGGTGTACTTTATCATCCGAACATCATTTGGCTATAATTTGAGGTTTATCTATGATGTGATAGTCATTAGATAAATAGACAACCCCTTTTGAAAAGTCAAATCTAGCTTTTTTTTCTTGCAATATAATTGGTTCAGAAGGAACACTCTGTTGTTCGGCTTTGGCAGCTGAACTTTTGTTTGTATCCAAATCAATTATGTCTTCGCCAATCATGTCCCTGGCAAATGCTTTCTTTCTTCTTTATCAATAGCCTTTACTCGATGGTGACCGACTTCCTATTAGTATTGCCATAATGATTATCAAATATATCATGGATCCTTTAAGCCAAATTTCTCTTGTATCGTGCAAGAAATTAAATGAATTCACGGGAAGATTCTACTGAGAATCACTAACACTAGATTTTGTCGCTGGAGAGAAAGGGGTGCTATAACTCTGGAAAACTATATGTTGCATTGGTGTATGATGATGTATGAATGCTTGCAGAATTTTTATGGATTCGGTTAGAGCTAAAGGTAGCATATGAAGCCGAATCATGGGTGCTAACATTTGCACGCATTGCTAAATTTTCATTGATTTGGCTGGAGTTGAGAGTAACATATGAAGCCGAAATATGAATATTAACATTCGCATACCCTGCTGAATTTTCGTTAATTCAGCTAGAGATAAAGGTATCATATGAAGCCGAATCATAAGTAATAGCATTTCCATATGGTGTTGAATTTATAGATGCGACTTTTGCTCTATTAGCATATTGTGCACCATATGAGAACTAAGAGTAACTGGCTGAATAATTAGCATCAGCATAGCCAATTCTCTCATTCACCAACATGTTTTATAGTGGAACCACATACTTAAAATTTGCTGCCTATGCAGAAGAATATGCAAGTTGCTCGTGGCATCAAAAATTAAAAATATATGTAGTTGACATCAGCTCTTGAGCATAATATCCAAAATTATGATTTATATGATGAAGATCATTAGTAGTAGAATAATTATCAACCGATACAACATACCTCTATCATCATTACTAACAACACCAATATAAGAACTCATGGTACTTGAAACATTATAATTATTAGAATCATAAGATGTATTTGCAAGTTGTACCCCTGGCTTGTTGTAGTATTGCGATGAAGTACACCATGATATCCCGTGATCAGTGACAAGAATTGACCTCCTAGTAGCTTCTTGTTAATCTTCACAATAGTGATAGTAGCATGTAGTACAACAAGCAAAATCTCAACTTCTCAAGTGACCAATACTAGATGGGACTGGCCTTTTGGCCAGATGCAATGGTGTTAGCAAACACAAGATAAGCAATTAGCTAGTGTAGAAAGATTCGGTTGTGAGGTAAAGTCAAAACAATCGTTCCTCAGCAGAGTTGCCAAAAAGTGTGTTGAGTGCTAGCACGCGCTCATCCTAGGTAGATCAAAATGGCAGCACCCGATCGTCAGGCGGTGACGCAATTGAACTCACCAGACAATTGAACAGTACCATGTTAGATAACTATGTACGATGGACCGTTCGACGATGGTAGAATTACACACACAGTACAAACTGATGTGCAACAATGGAATGTGTCACCCTACGACGGTTCGGTGGAGGTGATTTGAGCGCGTCAGATCGTCTAGTTCTTGCAATCAGGCCGTCCGGGTTGGATGAGGAACATCGAACACTGGCCCGGGAAAGGTAACTGTCACGCTAGCATATGAAGAGTGATAAGGTTTACAAACAAACCAGCAAAGGATAAGTATCATTTTTACGTGATGAAGAATGACTACTTTTCAAGCAAATTGGTAAAGAAACCGTCGAAACTCTTACACGGGAGGGACAACTTTGAGGCGAGGACATCGGTGGATTACCCTAGATCAGCTAGGAAGCCTCCCTTAATCGTCGGATCAGGAAAGGAGCAACAACACTGAGGTTAGAAAAGATTAGGACAAAAGAGTAAAATAGTAGATTGATTTCTGTTTTGTGTGATTGGATCCATTAATCGATCGTAGTCTATAGTATGAGAGGTCTATCCGAGGTACCCCAAATCAAACATGAAAATAGACCTTTTTCTTTACTCAAATTGGGAGATACGCACTGAAGACGTTAGCTTAGCGCACCGGACTGTCCGGTGCCATTCGTGTATTTCGTGCGGGTCTGCCTATTTTTCTCATTTGTGCGAACAAAACTGATCTAAAGATTGACAACAGAGCTCAATCAATGCGTCACCCTGACTTAGCGGCCCGTCAGTATAGCAAAGTATAGTATGTACGGACTACCGAGTGCTAATGTGCTAGTATCGATCGTCTGAAACAAGGGGCCGGGGGCTTGCAGCTCGTGATCCCCACTAATTGGGCGTGCACCAAGGATTTTGTCAAACAAGGAGGGAGCCGGCATTTTGCATTTGCATGGAAATTTGTGGCTCCGAGAATACTACTCCTACGTGACAGTTGACGTTGCCGTCCCGCGCTGACTTGCGAGCGATGATCAGTAGTCTCATTTATGCGGACTGCATGCACGTTTGTCCCTTCCATCGCTTAAATTAGTTGACCTCCTCTCATCCAAAGCCCTGTGGCAAACAATATAACTGAAACGCAAATAAGGCTATGTTTGGCATAGTTTCATCAACAACTTCATAAATTGTTGTGAGTTTTTTTTTTTTTTGCCAAACACACTTTTTCAAAATAACTTCATGGTTAAAGCTTTTTTTCTCTCATAAAGAGATGAGATGAGATAAAGCTAAAAAAAAGTAGCTTATTCTAGCTTAATATATCTCCTACGTGTGCACCCAACAAAACCCAAAAGATTGCATGTGCCCCCTACTCGGGGGAGGAGCGCGCGGCGTGGGCATGAGGACCGCCGGCGAGTAGGGCACGGGCGTCGCACGCGCGAAGGAGCTAGGCGCCGCCGCCTCGCCAGGGCGCGGGCATCGCCGCGCATCGCTGTGCTAGGCGCAAGGGGCACCTCCTCTCTGATGGTGTGCATGGCGCGTCTCCCCGCCGGGAGCACAGAGCCACCGCCAGACCCGCCACCAGGCGTGGTCGCACGGATCCGCCACCGGTGGGGGGAGTAGGGCCGAGGCGGTGCCGAGTTCGAGACCAGCCAGCTCTTTGGGGGCACAGGGCCAGGCGCCTCTAGGCGTAGTAGCGGACCCAGCGGCCGCCGCACACTAATGAAAAGGGTGGATGCACACTTGCTACTCTCCTTGCACTAATGAGACCTTAATCTTGGATTCTCAAATCTCAATTACCCCACTAAGCTCTTGCTCTCCTTTGCACTCTCAAGGGTGTTTCACAGCTGAACAAATGGGCAAGAGACCTCCCTTGGATGAATAGAGGAAGTTTTTATACCCCCTCATTTAAAACGAACTGTTAGGAGGTTGAGTCAGCACTCTGCGGGGTGACCGGATGCTCCGGTCAGTTATCCCCGCAACAGAGCCGTTAAGTTGTGACCGAACTCTAACCTGCGTCCGATCAGCATTGACCGGATGCATTCGATCCTGAAGCGCTCTATGGAACCTTATTGATGTTGGCCCGGACGGCGGCGCCCGAGTCCGTCCTTCATTGCTTCAGTCGTCCGGTCGATTATCGGATCGACACCATTGCTTCGTCAAGATCGACCCGGACACGTCCGATCAGGAATCTCCCTCTCTAGAACCTCTCTGGAGTTGACCAGACTCTGGCACCCAGCGTCCGGTCACTTTTCACTCAGCGTCCGATCGCAACCAGACAGCTCCAGTTCATCAAATGAACTGATCGGACTCACCCTTCAGCGTCCGGTCACTACCAAACCAGCGTCCGGTCAGTCATTTGACCCTTCATTCAGTTCCAACTCGAAATCATATATGAATAAAGTTTGCTCCAATTGATCTTAGGGCTACTCCTAAGCTACCTAGTGCTAGATTTGATAAATGTGCACCACACCTAACTCACTAGACTCACCTAGGTCAAGCTACTAGTCCATACCCCCCTTAATAGTATGGCCAAAGGAAAAACAAAGTCCTAAACTACTCTAAGTGTCTCTTCAACACCAAACGACACTTAGAACTAGTCCATCCTTAACCTTGTCGTCCATCATTTAAAAACCAAAACGATTTCCATCGTAGGGGCATGACAACCATGATTGCCCAATCAATTGCCATTACCATGACCTAACTTAATTGCCTCTGCAAAACACACGTTAGTCGTATTGTCATTAATCACCGAAACCCAACTAGGGGCCTAGATGCTTTCAATCTCTCCTTTTTTGGTGATTGATGACAATACAACCTCGAGTATGTGTAAGAGATGAGGTTTTCAACATGCTTGGTTCATATAAGCTTTTGACAATAAGAGCAAAGAAGTTAGACATGCTTATATGACCCAAGCCAACATGGTGTACTCAATAGATATGAAACAAGCATGAGTATAAGAAATAAAGCTCATTTAAATCAGAGTAAAACGCGAAAGCAAAGCAAATGAGCATAAAGAAGTGACATGACATATATATAGATCAAAGTAGACAGCACACATGTCACATATCACATAAGTATCACAATCACACGTATGTAGTTCAATGCATGAAAGTAAACGTGAATGCATAATAACGTATCACACATAAACAGCCAAAAGTAATAAATCATAAGCTCCCCCTAGATATAGCGCTCCCCCTAGATCTAACATACTCGATCCCTCTCCCCCTTTGGCGTCAAGCACCAAAACCTAAGGGTCGGTCGGTGGGGCAGGAGCTAACGAGTCGAGCGCTGATGTGCGGTGAGCGATCTGAAACTATGTAGCATCATCCTCTGATCCGGAGCTCTGAGTTGTCTAACCCTCTATCACTAGAAGTGAAGCTGAAGCAGTCTGGGTTTGCTCTGGGACTGGCATGGCCTATGACTCTATAGGTATCACTGTAGCAGGTGGCTCTGATGATGCAATAGATGATGGGAGCATCTCTGTAGTCCCAGTAACTGGAGCGACTATGGAAGATACAGGGACTCACAACTCTGGCAATGTAGGCCGCCCTATAAGCTCGCTGAAAGTGGCACCGAGGCTCCTGGAAACTAGGGTGTCAGTCACAAGCATCGAGGAACTCTGAGCCGGAGTGAAGCCCATAACAATAGGTGTGAAGTGAGGACCCTAGGCTATCACTAGCGAAGCAAACCACTGGGACACCTGCTCTGTCAGTGAAGCAAACTGTGTAGCTGGTTGTCCCTGACTCTAAAGCCCACTGGGCTATATAGCTAGAGTCACTGAAGTGGTGGTAGGCTGGCTGATCTAAGGTGTAGACTGTGGCGGTGCAACCCCAATAACAGTGACGACATGCTGCATAAAACCAAGCAACTGCTGCTAGATCAAGAGCTACTGCTGTTGCTGTATGGACTGCTATTGTCTCTGGAACCCATCCTATCTAGCCTGAACCTATGCTAGTGCAGTTGCGATCTCCTGAGCCTGGCGTGCCTGATCCTACCTCATCCGCTCAAGAATAGCTAGAAGAGCGGGGTCTGTCTACGATGGCTATGGAGCTAAGCTAGAGCCACTGGCCTCTCTATCATGTGGTCAAGGAGGCATCTAAGGAATAGCCTGATAATTATCATCTGAACTGTCACTAGGGTCGCTCTCGACCACACCCTCCTACTGAGCATCTAGCTGCTCCTCCTCTATCGTTGCAATGCCCCTGATGATCTCATCCTGCTGGGCTGCTACCTCTGGCACCTCTAGGTGATGGCTCAGCTAACTAGGTGTCCTCACACTACTATGACAGAGCATTTGAGTCATGTTATAAGGAGGGAACTCTGTAGTGGCACATGTGTACTCGGCCATCATCTCAGGAGACTTCACTATAACTGCCTTGCGAATCAAGAATGTGATCTAGTGAGCATAGGGCAGCTGTCTGTGACCTCTGAACCCCTCTACAAGAGTGTCCTCCATATCTGCTAGTATGACATCCCAAATATCAAATACTGTCTGCTGCACTAGAGAGTTCACCAACCATAGCTGAATGCAAGTCAATCCCTCACGATAACCCATCCTCGGGAGCAGGGTCCTCCTCATGATAGCATCAAGAAGCCGAGCTACAGGAGTAAGATCATGCGGTGTCCTGCTCGACCCTTCACCGAAAGGCTCTATGAAGCAAGGTCAGACTTGATCTGTAGGAGGCACAAGACCACCGTGAGGGCGTCTAGGAGGCTCTGTCTGACCATAGCAAACCTCATGAAGACAAATGGGTGACTCTGGAATGCTGAGAATCTCTCTGGCCCTCGAGCTCTGCAACCTATAGCCACAGCCTCTGAATGCAAAGTGTATGAACCTATGCCCCAGGTCAATCCAAAGCGAAGAGTAGAACTCATGGACCCATGATGGAACATATCGGCCAGTCCATCCAAGTAGGTCTATCAACCCTAGTAGATATGATAAATGGGGACAAATTTGCTTGCCTATTGCTGCAACAAGTGACTCAATAGAGCAAACTCTCTGTGATCTGAATGCAACTCCACTATTAAGATATGCATGACAAAAATCCTCCTACAGTGGTGTATAGAAGTGCTCTAAAGCACGCTCATCCCACCTCGGCGGAAACCAGTCCTCAAACTACACAAAATAGAGCTGCTGCACCTGCTTGGCTGTGGCTGCCCTCAAGTCAATGTGAGTCACTGGGGGCAGACCCTGTGGTCTAGGAGGTGGACGAGAACCCCTCCTGTGTGTCTCAGGCCTTGGTGTCACCTAAGCACAAGTATGACCAGAGCGTCGTAACTATGGCTGAGGTGCCTGCTCTGTCTCCTTGGTCTGCTCTGCCTGCTCAGTCTGGTCAGCCTGCTGAGAATCCTCTGACTGCACTGATGGCTACGTCTGTTGCTCTAGCTCTCCCTGAGGCTGACTCTCCTCTAAAGTGATATGCCATCCTCCAAGCATGGCAGTCCTAGCTGGACTACCATGAAGACTCTCAACCCTCTCGACGGTGGCCCTCTGAGCTAGTGATAGCTGGTCTACAATACGGACACCACTCCGAGATCCACCTCTCTCTGCTCGCTCAACAGTGGCTGCCACTGCTGCTGCTCTCTCAGCCTCTACATCAATGAGCTTTCGCTTCTTCATCATAGTCTTCTTGGCCTTGCCTTTCACCTTAGCAGATAGGCGAGGCGAAGGCCTCGGATCCTCATCATTGGGACCACCTCCGGCATTCTTGACTCATGCCATTGCTGGAGCTGAATCAAACTGCTGCTATGGACAAGAACCAATTGCCAACTGACACTCGCGAGGCTTGGCCTCGATGCGTACTCGTAGGCTTGGCCCTAAGTTAACTGATAACTGCCAAAGCAACCTCAAAAACACTAACTCGCTGCATGATAGAATAGATCGGATATATGAATAATTACAATATACATCTAGAGATACGAAACCCTAAGAAGCAAGCAATGGATACAAAATTAGAGGCGATGGCTTGCTACCTGATGAATTTTGATGACCCAACGATGAATCAGCAGAGGAACGGATCACGGGGCACCACCAGAATCAGTAATCGAACATCTAGGGTTAGGGTTTGTGATGCGAAGTGGTGCTGCGGCCGAGCAATGCAATGTAGACGCAGTGGATGGGGTCAACTAGGCATGGCTAGGACACGACGAGGTAGAGGTGCTTGCATGGCGGCGCTAGGGCACGGGCGTGTGCCGCTGCTGCGTGGCGCGACAGCGTGAAGCAAGGCATGGCGCGGGTGAGACGGCACGACGACTAGGGCGGGCGGCGCGGGCACGGCGTGAGCAGTGCGCGGCGGCGTCGAGCAAGGCATAGAGCGGGCGTGGATGCGAGTAGGCGGCGTGGGCCGGCGGCGTGGGCAGGCAGAGACACGGCGGCGGAGGCGCGCGTGACGGCAGAGGTTTGGCTAGGGCACGGGCGAAGATGGTACGGGTGGCACGGGTGTGAAAACTATTTGTGGTGGCCCCCATGTGATGGATAAGGAAAGAAGTATTAGATCCACTCGTTTTCTATTGACCGGACGCTCCGGTGGCAACGACCAAATGCTGCCACCTAGAGTTTGGTCAACTACAAAGATGTCCAAATCCCCTCAAGTCACGACCAGACGCGTCCGGTTACCCTTGACCGAATGCAGCTAGAGTCCGGTCAGTCCTATGTTCATCTTCTTTGCTTGACTGGACTCAGGGACACCATCTGACTAGACGCAGGAAAGGTATAGTTTCAGCGTCTAGTCACTGATTTGCGCTTATGTTCATCTCCTGTGAACTGATCAGACGTTGGAATCCAGAGTTCGGTGCAGCGCCCGGTCGCCCTTTTTCAGCAAATCTTCAATGTTTCTTCGTGCTGTCTGTTCCCAATCAAGTCCCAACTTCAATAAGACCCAAATAAACACCAATTGGGCCTGATGTGAGTGACCTCTCTCAAACCCTCAAATTTTTCAATATATTTTTGCCTTAAGCTATACTTCTTTTTAAGAAAATAGGCAATAAAAGGGTAATAGAAAGGAAACGACAAAACAACACACATGCATGTGCAATGCAATATTTGAAATTAATTCTAGTTGCTTGTCAAGTTTGATCCAAGGTTAAGCTTCTTCACACGCTTTTCGGCGATTATCTTAACCATGTTAGACAAGCCCTAAATGTATTACCAAAAATTAAACATGTTGTATATTACAATGCAATATAAGGGACAACACAAGCTCATTTTCTAGTGAAGTTACTAAAATCAAGCACATTAAGCTCATTCCTCAACCGACAAAAAGTTGCCTCATCTAGCGGTTTAGTGAAGATATCCGCCAATTGATCCTCGGTTCTTACACCTTCTAGTGAAATATCATTTTTAGCCACATGATCTCTAAGAAAGTGGTGGCGGATATCTATGTGCTCGGTGCGAGAGTATTGAACTGGATTATTAGCAAGCTTTACCGCACTCTCATTGTCACACAAAAGAGGTACCTTTTCTAGTACTACACCATAGTCTAGCAAAGTTTGCTTCATGTAAAGTATTTGTGCACAACAAGCACCGGCGGCAATGTATTCCACTTCGACGGTGGACAAAGCCACGATATTTTGTTTCTTAGAGGACCAAGACACTAGTGATCTACCAAGCAAATGACACCCTCCGGATGTGCTTTTTCTATCAATTTTGCAATCGGCATAATCCGAATCGAAATAGCCAACTAGTTAAAATCTAGCTCCTTTGGGATACCAAAGACCAATGCTTGGTGTGTGCTTAAGGTACCTAAGGATTCTTTTAATGACAACTAAATGAGCTTTCTTAGGATTAGCTTAAAATCTAGCACACATACACACACTAAATATGATGTGGGGCCTAAATGCGGATAAATATAACAAGCTACCAATCATAGAGCGGTAGAGAGTATGATCAACCATTTTACCTCCCACATCTAGGTCGAGATGTCCATTAGATGGCATTTGTGTCTTTATTGGCTTACATTTATCCATATTGAGCCTCTCGAGAAAATCATTGGTATATTTCTCTTGAGAGATGAAAATCCCTTCTCTCATTTGCTTGACTTGAAAACCAAGAAAGAATGTTAGCTCTCCAATCATTGACATCTCGAACTCCTTCGACATCAATTCACCAAACTCTTTGTAATAATCTTCATTTGATGATCCAAAGATGATATCATCATTATATACTTGACAAATGAAGATTTCTCCATCAAGCTTGTTGGTGAATAGTGTAGTGTCGACCTTCCCAATGGTGAAGCCCTTCTCAATGAGGAAGTCCCAAAGGCGTTCATACCAAGCTCTTGGGGCTTGCTTAATCCCATATAGCGCCTTGGACAACCTATAAATATGATTAGGATATCTAGGGTCTTCAAATCCTGGAGGTTGATCAATATAGACTAGTTCATTTATGAAGCTATTTAAAAACGCACTTTTAACATCCATTTGATATAATTTTATTTCATGATGCGATGCATATGCAAGGAGGATACAAATGGCTTCAAGTCTTGCAACCAGTGCAAAGGTCTCTCCAAAATCCAACCCTTCAACTTGAGAGAACCCATTTGCAACTAGTCTTGCCTTGTTCCTCACTACAACGTCTTGATCATCTTGCTTGTTGCAGAACACCCACTTTGTTCCAATGCCTCTTGCACCTTATGGTCGCTCTTCAAGAGTCCAAACTTCATTGCGAGTGAAGTAGTTCAACTCTTCATGCATGGCATTTATCCAATCCAAATCTTGAAGAACTTCTTCTACATTCTTAGGTTCAACGCAAGAGACAAAAGAGTGATGTTCAATAAATGAAGCAAGTTTTTGAGAGCGAATCATTACACCCTTTGAAGGACTCCCTATGATGAGATCTTGTGGATGAGCTTGTTGTAGAGGTGAATTTTTTCTATCACCCACTTGAGGGGGAGGTTGTGGAGCATCAACATCTTGAGCTTGTGCTACCATTTGATCATGAGAGACATGAGTATCTTTATTTTCTACTCTCCCATCTTTATCACCATCTTGTGGCACATGAGATGAAGAAGATGGATCAATCACTTGTGCATCATCTTCATCATCTTTAGGCTTGATGTCTCCAACTAGAATATTCTTTATGGCCTCCCTCAATGGTTCATCACCTACATCATCAAGATTCTCATGTGCTCCTTGGGAGCCGTTAGATTCATCAAATTCCACATCATATGTTTCTTCAACCAAGCCAGTGGCATGATTAAATACTCGATATGCTTTGGACTTTGATGAGTAACCAACAAGAAAGGTAATATCACAACGTCTTTGAAACTTCCCTAGGTGTTGCCGCTTCTTGTAGATGTAGCATTTGCAACCAAACACCCGGAAGAAAGAGACGTCTGGCGTCTTCCCATTGAGCAACTCATAAGGTGTCTTGCCAAGAAACTTTTGAAGGAATAGACGGTTGGATGCATAACATGCGGTGTTGATAGCTTCCGCCCATAGAGCTTCAGGTGTATTGTACTCATCAAGCATTGTTTTTGCAAGTGTGATAAGTGTACGGTTCTTTCTCTCAACTATACCATTTTGTTGAGGAGTATATGTTGCGGAGACCTCATGCTTGATCCCAACTTCATCACAATGAGCTTCAATGTTTGTGTTGTCAAACTCTTTTCTATTATCACTTCTTATCTTCTTGAGCTTCACTTCAAACTCATTTTGTGCTCTCTTGGCAAACTTCTTGAAACATGATGCAACCTCGGTCTTGTCATGAAGGAAGAACACCCATGTATATCTAGAATAGTCATCAACAATCACAAGACAATAAAGATTTCCACCCAAACTCTTGTAGATTTTTGGTCCAAATAAGTCCATGTGAAGGAGCTCTAGCACTCTTGTTGTTGACATGAAAGCTTTTGTAGGATGAGTGTTTGCAACTTGCTTGTCGGCTTGACATGCACTACAAAGCTTGTCCTTCGCAAATTTCACATCCTTCAACCCTCTCACCAATTCATTCTTCATAAGCTTCTTGAGTGAGCTCGACCCAATATGAGCAAGTCTTCTATGCCATAGTCACCCAAGTGATGTTTTGGTGAATAGGCATGTCTTCAAGTTAGCATCTTCGGAGGTGAAGTCCACTAGATATAGGTTGTTGTATCTAAATCCCTTGAATATAACTTGATCATTATCTTTCTTAGATACAACAACTTTCTTCTCGATAAACAAGTATTGGAAGCCAAAATCACACAATTGACCAACGGATAGCAAGTTGAAGCTCAACGAAGCAACATATAGCACATTTGAGATTGAATGATCATTTGATATTGCCACTTTGCTCAATCCTTTGACTTTGCCCTTTGAATTATCACCAAATGTAATTCTTTCTTGACCGTCAACTTCTTCATCTAATGAGGTGAACATACGAGGATCACCGGTCATATGTTGAGTGCAACCACTATCAATTACCCAATGACTTTCACCGGTCTTGTAGTTCACCTACACACAAGAGATCAAGCTTGTTTAGGGACCCAAACTTGTTGAGGGCCCTTGACATTGTCAACAAGTGACTTTGCAACCCAAATTTTCTTAGACATATTCTTGTTGGGAGGTCCTAGGAACATAACTTCCATTTTTCCACTATAGTCCTTTCTAAGCATGTAATGAGCATTGAAAGCAAAGGGTCTAGCATGCTTGGGTAAGGGTTGTGGTGGTGGAGTTTGACACTCATGGGCAAAGTGACCTTCTTGTCCACACTCAAAACACCTCTTTGGCTTTGGCTTTGGCTTGTGTTGTTGTTGGTGTTGAGCTTGAGCCTTATTCTCTTGATGTGCCAAGTATCCAATGCCACTTCTATCTATCTTCATGACGGTGTTCATGAGTAGCTCACTTTGAAGATGTTGACCTCTTGTGAATTTGCTCAACCCGGTCTTGAGATGTTCTTTTTCTAACTTGAGCTTCTTGTTCTCTTCTTTGAACTCATCAAGATTTTTCTCCTTCTTTAGTCTCTTGTTCTCTTATTTGAGCATCTCATTCTCAAGAGCTAGATCACTATCATGGTCAAGGTTCTCTATCACAATAGTGTTGGTGATTGATAGCTTGTCAAGATCTTTCTTGAGCTTCTCATTCTCATTCTCATTCTTGATCTTGATATACTCATCATAGTTGTCGGACTCAACCACTTACTTGCCTTTGCTACTAGAACCTTGCTCAATGCTCTCAATAATCAAATCATCACATGATGTAGCTATATCAATCTTAATAACATGGTTAGTAGCATCATGTGGCTCATTGGATAATTGCTCATGAGAGACAACAAGATTATCATGATTGATCTTGAGATTTGTATATTCTTCTTTTAGCATATTGTAGCTAGTGATGAGCTCATTATGTATCCCCTTAAGTTTATAATGTTTTTCTTTAAGCTCTTTCTTAGAAGATTTGAGTTCCTTGAGTTTGGATGACATAGCTTCATTTGCTTCTCTAAGCTCAACACTAGCCTTTTCCGCTATGTCACATTTAGCTAAAAGTGAGTCATTCTTAAGTTCTAGCTTTTCATTTTTAGCTCTTGTCTTTCTAATTATCTTAGTATATTGGTTAAGAAACTTGACAAGATCATCATAAGAAGGTGATTCAAATTCATCCTCACTATCACTATCATTATTGCTAGCATTATCATCACCACTACTTTCATCATCACTTTGTACCTTTCATTCACCCTTGGCCATAAGACATAGGTGTGTAGAGGATGGTGGCGGTGGTGTCGGTGAAGATGATGAAGAGTCAATCACAATAGCGGCCATCTTCTCATTCTCACTATCATCATCGGATGAGCAACTTGATGAATCAATATCCGTGAGTCAATCACCGATGATGTATGTCTTGCCATTTTTCTTCTTCATGTATGGCTTATTTTTCTTTTTCTTATCATCATCTTCATTGCTTGAGTCATCTTTCTTGCCCTTATACTTCTTGTATTTGTCTTTCTTTGGCTTGGGGCATTGGTGTGCTAGATGACCAAGTTCTCCACAATTATAGCAATCCATCTCGGAGATTGGCTTCCTTCTATTGCTAGTGAAGAACTTCTTCTTTTTGCCGTCAAACTTGACACCTTTCTTGTTGAACTTCTTAAGCATCTTGGTAGTTCTTCTCATCATGAGAGCAAGACTTGCATCATCAATTTCATCATCACTTGAGCTCTCATATTCAACTCTTGCTTTGCCCTTCTCTTGACTAGCCTTGAATACTAAGTCTTTCTTCTTGGTGGAAGAAGAGCCATCTTGTGGTGTGATATGCATATACATCTCATGTGCGTTGATCTTTCCCAATATTTGAGTTGGTGTAGCGGTGGAAAGATCACCTTGATGGAGCACGATCACAATATGCCCATATTTGTCGATGGGGAGGACACTCAAGATCTTTCTTACAACATCGGATGGTTGCATTTGTGTAAGTCCAAGCCCATTGACTTCCTCTACAAGAACATTTAAGCGTGAGTATATTTCATTTGCACTTTCTTTAGGAAGCATCTTGAAAGAATTAAGCTTTTTCATGACAAGATGATAACGTTCCTTATGCTCACTCTTTGTTCCCTCATGGAGCGCACAAATATCCAACCATAGTGCATGGGCGTCCTTGTGGTTCCGCACACGATTAAACACATCTTTGCAAAGGCCTCTAAAGATGGTGTTTCTAGCCTTTGCATTCCATTTTTCGTAATTTACTTCATCGCCTTGAAGGTTGACGGGATCCTTAGGTTTTGGAAAGCCTTGTGAGGCGGCTCTAAGTATTCCAACATCTAAGGCTTCTAAATAAGCCTCCATATAGATTTTTCAATAAGAAAAATCATCTCCCTTAAAGATAGGAAGAGGTCCATCTCTGTGGGACATCTTTCTCTAGGCGGTTAAGCCTAATTAAGCGAGCACGAGGCTCTGATACCAATTGAAAGGATCAAGATGCCCAAGAGGGGGGTGAATTGGGCTAATTCTAAAAAATTTTACAATAATTAAACCCTACACTTAGCCCACTTCACCCCTTGTGCCTAGAATATGTTCCTATTGATCTACCGCACAAAAGTTTTGCACCCTAGGTTCTAATCCTACTCTAGCATGGCAATTCTAATAATGTAAAGACAAGAATTGAATTGCTCAAATGTAAATGCTTAAAGTAAAAAGAGGAGAAGGAACGCGGTGATATTTTGCCGAGGTATCAGAGAGTTGCCACTCCCCACTAGTCCTTGTTGGAGCACCCATGCAAGGGTGTAGCTCCCCCTTGATCCACGGAAGGATCAAGTGATGTCTACGGACGGATTCTTCGACATTCCATTGTGGTGGATCACCCACAATCGCTCACAACTTGAGTTGGGTCATCCACAAGTTTCGCCAGATGATCACCAAACTCCCGATCACCACCAAGCCATCTTGGTGATGGCGATCACCAAGAGCAACAGGCACGAACTCTCACTTGACCACAATAAGCCTAATGAGAAGGGTGGATGCACACTTGCTACTCTCCTTGCACTAATGAGACATTAATCTTGGATTCTCAAATCTCAATTACCTCACTAGGCTCTTGCTCTCCTTTGCACTCTCAAGGGTGTTTCATAGCTGAACAAATGGGCAAGAGACCTCCCTTGGATGAATAGAGGAAGTATTTATACCCCCCTCATTCAAAATGAAATGTTAGGAGGTTGAGTCAGCACTCTACGAGATGACCGGACGCTCCGGTCAAGGTGACCGGGCGCTCTGGTCAGTTATCCCCGCCATAGAGACGTTAAGTTGTGACCAGACTCTAACCTGCGTCCGGTCAGCATTGACCGGACGCGTCCGGTCACGGAAACTACTCTTTGAAACCTTACTGATGTTGACCGGATGCTGGCGCCCAGAGTCCGATCACTTCATTGTTCAGCGTCCGGTCAGTTACCGGATCCTGACCAGCATCCGGTTAGCACTGACCGGACACGTCCGATCAGGAATCTCCCTCTCTAGAACCTATCTCGAGTTGACCGGACTCTGGCACCCAGCGTCCGGTCACTTTTCACTCAGCGTCCGGTCGCAACCAAACGGCTTCAGTTGATCAAATGAACTGATCGGACTCACCCTTCAGCGTCCGATCACTACCAGACTAGCATCCGGTCAGTCATTTGACCCTCCATTCACTTCCAACTCAAAATCATATGTGAATGAAGTTTGCTCCAATTGATCTTAGGGCTACTCCTGAGCTACCTAGTGCTACATTTGACAAGTGTGCACCACACCTAACCCACTAGACTTACATAGGTCAAGCTACTAGTCCATACCCCCCTTAATAGTACGACCAAAGGAAAAACAAAGTCCTAAACTACTCTAAGTGTCTCTTCAATACCAAACGACACTTAGAACTAGTCCATCCTTAACCTTATCGTCCATCCTTTGAAAACTGAAATGATTTTTATCGTAGAGGCATGACAACCATGATTGTCCAATCAATTGCCATTACCATGACCTAACTTAATTGCCTCTGCAAAACACAAGTTAGTAATAGTAATCTCGTATTGTCATTAATTACTAAAATCCGACTAGGGGCCTAGATGCTTTCACATAATATCAAAAATTATGATTTATATGACGAAGATCATTAGTAGTAGAATAATTATCAACCGATACAACATACCTCTATCATCATTACTAACAACACCAATATAAGAACTCATGGTACTTGAAACATTATAATTATTAGAATCATAAGATGTATTTGCAAGTTGTACCCCTGGCTTGTTGTAGTATTACGATGAAGTACACCATGATATCCCGTGATCAGTGACAAGAATTGACCTCCTAGTAGCTTCTTGTTAATCTTCACAATAGCGATAGTAGCATGTAGTACAACAAGCAAAATCTCAACTTCTCAAGTGACCAATACTAGATGGGACTGGCCTTTTGGCCAGATGCAATGGTGATAGCAAACACAAGATAAGCAATTAGCTAGTGTAGAAAGATTCGGTTGTAAGGTAAAGTCAAAACAATCGTTCCTCAGCAGAGTCGCCAAAAAAGTGTGTTGAGTGATAGCACGCGCTGATCCTAGGTAGATCAAAATGGCAGCACCTGATCGTCAGGTGGTGACGCAATTGAACTCACCAGACAATTGAACAGTACCGTGTTAGATAACTGTGTACGACAGACCATTCGACGATGGCAGAATTACACACACAGTACAAACTGATGTGCAACAATGGAATGTGTCGCCCTACGACGGTTCGATGGAGGCGGTTTGAGCACGTCAGATCGTCCAGTTCTTGCAATCAGACCGTCCGGTTTGGATGAGGAACATCGAACACTGGCCCGGGAAAGGTAACTATCATGCTAGCCTATGAAGAGTGACAAGGTTTACAAACAACCCAGCAAAGGATAAGTATCATTTTTACGTGATGAAGAATGACTACTTTTCAAGCAAATTGGTAAAGAAACCGTCGAAACTCTTACATGGGAGGGACAACTTTGAGGCGAGGACATCGATGGATTACCCTAGATCAGCTAGGAAGCCTCCCTTAATCGTCGGATCAGGAAAGGAGCAACAACACTGAGGTTAGAAAAGATTAGGACAAAAGAGTAAAATAGTAGATTGATTTCTGTTTTGTGTGATTGGATCCATTAATCGATCGTAGTCCTTTATGGCCCCGTTCGTTTGTCTGAAAAAAGAAGCCAAAACACTGTAGCGGCTGGTTGTGTGAGAGAAAAATACTGTAGCGGCTGAAAAATATACTGTAGCCATGTGAGGAGAAGCAGCCGAATCAGCCGGCTGGTCTGAAATTTTCAGACCAGCCGAACGGGGCCTATATTTATATATTATGAGAGGTCTATCCGAGGTACCCCAAATCAAACATGAAAATAGACCTTTTTCTTTACTCAAATTGGGAGATACGCACTGAAGATGTTAGCTTAGCGCACCGGACTGTCCGGTGCCATTCGTGTATTTCGTGCGGGTCTGCCTATTTTTCTCATTTGTGCGAACAAAACTGATCTAAAGATTGACAACAGAGCTCAATCAATGCGTCACCCTGACTTGAGCGGCCCGTCAGTATAGCAAAGTATAGTATGTACGGACTACCGAGTGCTAATGTGCTAGTATCGATCGTCTGAAACAAGGGGCCGGGGGCTTGCAGCTCGTGATCCCCATTAATTGGGCGTGCACCAAGGATTTTGTCAAACAAGGAGGGAGCCGGCATTTTGCATTTGCATGGAAATTTGTGGCTCCGAGAATACTACTACTACGTGACAGTTGACGTTGCCGTCTCGCGCTGACTTGCGAGTGATGATCAGTAGTCTCATTTATGCGGACTGCATGCACGTTTGTCCCTTCCATCGCATAAATTAGTTGACCTCCTCTCGTCCAAAGCCCTGTGGCAAACAATATATAACTGAAATGCAAATAAGGCTATGTTTGGCATAGTTTCATCAACAACTTCGTGAACTGTTGTGAGCTTTTTTTTTTTGTGCCAAACACACTCTTTCAAAAACAGCTAAAGCTTTTTTTCCTCTCACAAGGAGATGAGATGAGATAAAGCTAAAAAAAAGTAGTTTATTCTAGCTTAATCTCCTACCTGTTCACCCAACAAAACCCAAAAGAATGTATGTTGCAAAAATAGGACTCGAAACATCGGTCGTTTGCAGATTTGATACTGGACCCACATTCATAGACACAGATGGACCCACTTGTCATCCACCTGAGTGTCATCATAATCAAGGAGTCAATCTTTCGAGTGTCATTTTTGCAATTTTTTCGCATGTGCCCCCTGCTCGGTGAAGGAGCGCGCGGCGTGGGCATGAGGACCGCCGGCGAGTAGGGCACGGGCGCTGCACGCATGAAGGAGCCATGCGCCGCCGCCTCGCCAGGGCGCGGGCATCGCCGCGTGTCGCTGTGCTGGGCGCGAGGGCCACCTCCTCTCTGATGGTGTGCGTGGCGCGTCTCCCCGCCGGGAGCACAGAGCCACTGCCGGACCTGCCACCAGGCGTGATCGCGCGGATCCGCCATTGGTGGGGGCGCAGGGCCGAGGCGCCGCCGAGTGCAGACCAGCCGCCGCTGGGGCCACAGGGCTGGGGCGCCTCCGGGCGTAGTAGCGGACCCGCGGCCGTGCAGTCATGGACCTGTCGCCGGGCGTAGTCGTGGACCCGTCGCCAGGCGTGTTTTTTCCCGATACAATATTATGTATCCATCATATGAGTATAGATATTGTCATCTGCTTTACCGATGACAATCATATGGTTCTCTTGCTAAAAGGTGATTATATTTTTCAAAACAAGTACCTTCATTTCAATATGTTTTGTTTTTTTCTAGTTACATTGATTTTACTATGTATCCTAACATAGTATATATCTCTAAGTGCTAACAAAATATACGAATCTAGAAAGGTCAAAACGTCTTAAATGGAATGAAGTTTAGCTGATTTCACAGATTGTTGAACTATAGGTTCTATATATACTGTTTTGCATGGTTTTCTAAATGGTTGAACTAGGTTTATATACTCTAAAAAAACTGGTTTACGCAGGTTCGCTTCAGAAATTATTGACGTTTTCTAAATCATTGCAATAGTCTCACAATTGGTTGTCTGGCTAAACCATCACCAAACAGAGAGGCCGGAAGTTTGCGTTTGGATGCGAATGTTAGAGCATTTTCAAAAGCCCTTTGAAAACTCACTCTTGAAATCATCATTTGGAGAGCCACCATTTGAATGAAAACCGGTTCCTATAGCTTTTGACTCTTCAACAACTTTTTTATATCTTGTGCACCCTCTAGAGAGTTAGCCTTGTTGGATATATTATGAGCTTGGCCCGTATAATATTTAATAAATCAAATGGTACGTAATATTAAGTGTTGTATGGTTTAATACCATACGGGATTTTGACTGAACGTTGACCCAGTTTATATGGTTGGAAATTATTCATCTTAATTGAGAAGCTAAGAAAAGGATATAGGCATGCCACACGAGCGCGTGCGGGCCGCCGCCACCGCTGGCCGGGCCGTGGGCGCGGGCGCAGGCCGAGGCAGGCGGGCGGGCGTGGCAAGTCTTTTGCCACTTAATCCACATAATCACGGGAGTTTCTCCCTTTGATGGTGGAGGCGGACTGATTGCGCTGATTACTGCCCCTTCCACTTCTCCGCCTCCAGGATTCTTCGCTGCCTTTCTCCCCTTCCCGTCAGTAGCCATATATATCCGTAGTCCTCCGTCAAGTCAGATCTCCGTCTTAAGCAACCGCTCCCAAGAGAAACCACATCTCAAGAGTAGCCCTCGGCTTCCCGTCCCCATACATCTGCAAGCGCATGGAGTAAGCGGAGAGCAGGTGCCTCCGAAACCCTCGGCCGCTGAGAACCTTGCATGGGGTGTGCGGCGATTAGGTTTTTAGGGAGAGATCCGCGACTACTCGTCCACGTCGCCTTCTTCCCCGTGGTGATTGCTCTCGAGCCCGTCTTCTTCCCGGTGCTTGCCTCGCAAAACGACAAGGCGCTCTTCTTCTGGTGATCCGTTCGGTGGGACTACATCACGTACATCGTCTGCATCGATCGTGGTCCACGACTTGAGCAACGCACTATGTTGACTAGTGCGAATAGAGCCTCCGATGCCCTCGACATGGGACCCTCCGCTGGGTACAATCTAATCTCTATGATTACTTTGTATTTTGCGCTTTTATCAGATTCATCTCATGTCATCTCTCGCAAGTCAGTAGCGTTCATTAGAGATATACACATGCACATATATGCCGTCACGAACCTGCTGATATTATATTTCTGAATTAAATTGACTATGAAAATGCCTAATTATCTAACAATCCAAAAACCTAATCTTAAGTAATTTTCTATCAGTGGTTTTGCTGCTGCTTTGAAGCCAAATAATTTTGATGGCAAGAATTTCATGATATGGCGTGCCAAGATGGTATTAGGTTGATCATGATGAACCTGCTATTACGCCGCGTAGGGAAGGTCAATGCTTTACTCCCGAGGAGGAGCAAAATTTCTTAGCTGCCGATAACCTGCTTTGAGGCGCCGTGATTAGTGCACTTCATCCTATGTATGAGAAAAACTACATATCTACATTAGGCAAAGAGTTATGGGACGCTCTTGAGGCAAAGTTTGTTGTTTCGATCTTTGGCGGTGAGTCAGTACCTTATGGAGCAGTTGTATGACTACAAAATGGTTAAAACCGTTATGTAGTCGAATAGGCTCATGAGATACAAAAGCTAGCAAATGAACTAGAACATTTCCCATGTTTGTTGCCCGACAAGTTTGTGGTCATGGTATAATCGCTAAGCTACCACCTTCTTGGAGGGATTTTGCTACTTCTCTAAAACACAAGAGACAAGACTTTAGTGTACCTGAGCTTATTGTGTCTCTTGATGTTGAGGAGAAGGCGAGAGCAAAGGACAACCGTGGAAAAGGAGTTAAGTCTTCCGCTGCCAATATGATGCAGAAGAAAAACTCATTCGCATCCCATAATAAAAAGAAGAAGAACATGCAAGAGAACAACAATGCAAAGCCTAAGCAAACTGCATAGTTTAAGATGAAAAACAACAAGAAAGGTAGAGGTTGCTTTGTTTGCGGGAGTGATGAGCATTGGGCAAGTGCATGCCCAGACCGCAAATATAAGCAAGAAAAGAAATCAGCAAACGTGGTAATTAGCGAGACTGGAGGAGGAACATCTGGGTATGGTAATTCTTTACCTTTTGTTCTTTTAGTTTGTCTTTCACCTGAGTGGTGGATGGACAGTGGTGCTAATATCCATGTGTGTGCTGATGTTTCTTTATTTACTTCCTATCATGCCGGCAGGACTGGAGCCTTGCTGATGGGAAACGGTTCGCATGAGCGTGTTCTTGGTGTTGGTACGGTCGTTCTGAAGTTTACTTTGGAAAAGACGGTGCTATTAAAGAACGTGCATCATGTCCCCTCCATCAAGAAGAATCTTGTTAGCGCTTCTCAGATGTGTCGCGATGGCTTTAAAATTGTGCTTGAGTCCAATAAGTGTGTTGTGTCGAGACATGGAACATTTGTTGGAAAAGATTATGATTACGGAGGCTTGTTCCGCTTATCTTTGCCTGATGATGTGTGTAATAAAGTGGTGAACAATATTAATGTTTCGGATGAGTCGAATATATGGCATTCACGACTTTGTCACATTAATTTTGGCTGTCTCACGCAGCTTGCAAATCTGAATTTAATCCTGAAATTTAACTTAGTCAAAGATTCTAAGTGCCAGGTGTGTGTACAATCGAAGCAACCGCGCAAGCCTCACAAGACTGCTGAGGCGAGGAACTTGGCACCATTAGAACTCGTTCATTCTGATTTATGCGAAATGAATGGCGAATTGACTAAAGGCGGTAGACAATACTTTATGACATGTATAGATGATTGTACTAGATTTTGCTACGTGTATTTATTGAAAACTAAAGATGAAGCGTTGCATTATTTTAAAGTCTATAAAGCTGAGGTAGAAAATCAAGCTTTTGCGGTCCGATCACGGGGGAGAATATTTCTCAAATGAATTTTCTGAGTTTTGGTCGGTGCATGGAATTATTCATGAGAGGACGCCACCATACTCACCACAGTCCAATGGGATTGCAGAGAGAAAGAACCACACTCTAACTGATTTGGTGAATGCCATGTTAGAGACTGCGGGACTATCTAAGGAATGGTGGGGTGAGGCTATATTGACAACATGTCATGTCCTTAATAGAGTGCCCACAAAGAACAAAGAAATTACACCATTCGAGGAATGAGAGAAGAAGAGATTAAATCTCTCTTACCTGCGAACTTGGGGTTGTTTGGCAAAAGTGAATGTGTCATTAAACAAAAAGCGAAAGCTTGGACAAAAACTATTGATTGTGTTTTTCTTGGTTATGCTATTCACGGCGTGGGTTATAGATTTTTAATTATAAATTCTAGTGTTCCTGAGATGGCTGTTGATACAATCATGGAATCTAGAGACGCTATATTTTTTTAGAATAAGTTTCCCATAAAAAATGCACCTAGCACGACTGGTCATGAATTTATAATTCCCCATGAGCATGAAAATTTTACTCCGATAGAACAAACTGAGGAACCCTATATGCAAAATCCTAAGAAGGATGACACTATAGTCACTAGAAAGAGTAAGAGACAGAGGACTGCAAGGTCTTTTGGTTATGACTATATTGTGTACCTTGTGGATGATACATCAACGACCATTGAAGAGGCATATTCCTCTCCTAATGCTGACTTATGGAAGGAAGCAGTACGGAGTGAGATGGATTCTGTTATGTCTAATGGAACTTGGGAAATAGTTGATCGTCCCTATGGGTGCAAGTCTATAGGGTGCAAATGGGTGTTCAAGAAAAAGCTTAGGCCTGATGGTACGATCGAGAGGTACAAGTCAAGGCTTGTGGCCAAGGGTTATACTCAAAAGGAAGGTGAGGATTTCTTTTATACTTATTCACCGGTCGACCGATTGACCACAATTCGAGTTTTGCTTTCCTTGGCAGCCTCTTATGGTCTCATCGTTCATCACATGGATGTTAAGACAGCTTTCCTAAATAGAGAGTTGGAGGAGGAGATCTATATAGATCAGCCAGATGGGTTTGTAGCAAATGGTCAAGAAGGCAAGGTGTGTAAATTATTAAAGTCATTATATGGCCTAAAACAAGTTCCTAAGCAGTGGCATGAGAAGTTCGACAGAACTTTAACATCTGCTGGCTTTGTTGTGAATGAAGCTGACAAATGTGTGTATTATCGGTATGGTGGGGGTGAAGGAGTCATTTTGTGCTTATATGTTGATGACATACTGATCTTTGGATCTAGCCTCAAAGTGATTGAGGAGGTGAAGGGATTTTTAACTAATAATTTTGAGATAAAAGATTTGGGAGAGGCTAATGTTATTCTTAATATCAAGCTTCTGAGAGAAGGTGATGGTGGGGTAACTCTGTTACAATCCCACTATGTGGAAAAGGTGCTGAGTCGCTTTGGGTTTAGTGACTGTGCACTTGCTCCTACACCTTATGACCCTAGTGTGCTATTGAGGAAAAATCGGAGAATAGTAAGGGATCAGTTGAGATATTCCCAGATCATTGGTTCGCTCATGTATCTTGCTAGTGCAACAAGGCCTGACATCTCATTTGCTTTGTGCAAGCTGAGCCGGCTTGTGTCAAACCTAGGAGATGATCACTGGCGTGCTCTTGAGAGAGTGATGCGCTATCTAAAAGGCACCATGAGCTATGGTATTCGTTATACCGGACATCCGAAAGTGCTGGAAGGCTATTGTGATGCCAACTGGATCTCTGATGCTGATGAGCTTTATGCCACAAGTGGATATGTGTTTTCGCTTGGAGGTGGTGCTATTTCCTGGAAATCTTGTAGGCAGACTATCTTAACGAAGTCTACAATGGAAGCAGAACTCATAGCATTAGACACTGCTGGCTCTGAGGCCGAATGGCTTCGTGATCTCCTTATGGATTTACCGGTTGTTGAAAAACCTATACTGGCTATTTCTATGAACTGTGATAACCAGACTATGATTACAAAGGTTAATAGTTCTAAGGACAACATGAAGTCCACAAGGCATGTTAAGAGACGACTAAAATCTGTCAGAAAATTGAGAAACTCCGGAGTAATAGCGTTGGACTATGTTCACATGTCTAACAATCTAGCAGATCAGTTCACTAAGGGTCTGTCACACAATGTGATAGAAAGTGCATCGAGAGATATGGGTTTGAGACCCACATGAAATTTACTATAGTGGTAACCTGTTCTATATGATCGGAGATCCCATGAAGTAGAATGGTGAAACAAGCTAGTAGTAAATTGTGAGGAAAGATCCTTAGTAAGACTCATTTCTGATGTATATCTTTCCTTTCTGTAAGGCAGGTTCACTACACCACAACACCAAGATTAGCGATGAACGGTCTGACGCTAAAAGCGGCTACAGCGACAGACAATCTGACGCTAAAAAGTTATAGCGTCAGACTTCGGCAGACGCTCTAAGTGCTATCGCTAAAAATCTTTAGCGTCAGACAGTACTTTTAGCGTCAGACAATCTGCTGCCCTGAATATTTATAGCGACAGATAGTCAATTGCTACTTTTTAGCGACAGATAGTCCATTGCTACTTTTTAGCGACAGACTGTGCGATGGTACATATGGTTTTAGCGACAGACAGTTCAACGAGACAATTTTAAATGGTTAAAAAAATAAAAATTAATCCATCAACAATTGTCCACAATAATACAAATGTCACTACACAACTAAGAACAAACATACACTAGTGAATGGCGCGCACCATCGCGCGCCTACACATATATATGTATATTACACATGCTGATGTTTCCAAAGAGCTTATGCATATTTATATTACACATGGTACTGATGGTACTACTTGTACCTAAAGTAATACAGTTTAGAGTACATGGCCTATATAATACACAAACAAGAGGCCTAACAGGTTTGTGTTGACCTGTTGCAAAAGTAGATATGTAGTTACTGAGCTTTGCAATTGGCGATCTTTGTTTCAGGTTTGGAACTCCCAAGTCTTGGCCTGCATTGTTTAGGACATATATCAGAATGAGGACATAGACAGCCTGGAAATCTATGTGGAAATCTCAGGGAAGAAGCTATAAATTCAAAAGTGTATAAATATGTTATGAAGGCCTACATAAAAGTACATATGCATTTTTAAGAAAGTATGTAAGCAACAGTATCAACTTGAAATGAATTTCCTAGAGATCGATACCTCTCTGTCATGTTGATACCTCTGGTGTGATCCTTCGGAAAGCCGAGTAGAAACTCCATCTCATCAGGCTCTAGAGGAGCAACCTTGTTTAAGCCAACCCAAGCGAGATTCCATTTCCTACACTCCTCCAACACCAACTTCTGAACTCTTGGAGGAGGTGGATCTGAACTGTTTGTAAGGGTTACACGAATCTTCTCTAACAGTTTTGCACTAGACACACAAGTCTGGAGGCAATTGAACTGTTGTCTTGGGTCCCATGATGGCCACCACCTCTTGGTACGAGGAAATGTTGCGGATATTGTCCTTGGAGGTTTAGGGAGGAGAGGTGACCTGTTCTCAAGTGGCAAATTGTGTATATAACCTCTTTTCCTGGCAGCAGCACAGAAGTACTTCGAGTCCACAAACTCCGGCTGAATATCATACAAGAATCTTGATATGATAGTCCATACATCTTTTGGAGCAAGAGCAACATTCTCGTAGTAGAAGTATGGTGGACCCATAGCTTGTGAAGGTAGATCCCTGTTCACTGGTCTTGGCCACTGATCTGGCAAGCTAAATCCAACCATTGGATTTGGGAGCGGCATGGGTTCATCAGCGCTACCATCTAATGGGCCTCTACTTCCCTGTGCTTGACCTCCATATCTCTTTCTCTTTTTTTGTTCCCATCCATGAACCTTCCCTTGTTTATCCCATCATAGGAATTATCCTGCAGTATTGCAAACACAGTTCCATTATCAGACCATTAAATTAGAACTAAATCTTATTGCAGACTTGTATGGACAGTTCACCTAAGACGAACCTCATAGTCAGACAAATTGCCATAGTAACCATCTCCTGCGGTCTGTGAAGCATATATTGAATCCACCAGAATAGAAATAGATGCATCCAGCCCTGAGTAATTTTAAACCACAGACGACAGTGCATGATCAGTGAACAGGGGCATTTGGAGCATACTTTGACAAGTTCGAATAATAAAACTTTGAAGATAAGTTAAAATAAAACAGGGACAAGGACAGAATCTGAGTGGTACAAGTTGCATGAAAATGCAAAAACAGTTTTATTTGACAGCAAGAATCAACCATTCCAGGTTATCTTAGTTCAAGATTGCAGCCAATTTACGAGTTCCAACATACAGTATTCGAGGAAAATTCTCAAAATCCAGAGATAAACCAATAGAAAGTTTGACATAAAATTAAAAATGGCAATGTTATTATTCAACAGATTTATTCTATATAGAGCATATCCTACTTTCAAGGTTGGAAATTGATGTTTATTTTGCTCAGGAATCTAAAGGCAAACAGAGGAGCATGGAACAAAGGTTCAGAGAGCACACCGCATCTAGTAATAGCCAGTGCAGCCTCGTCTTCAGGAAACCCATTTTAACTAAGGAATCAATTTTGTCGTCCTTATGTGACATCTCATGTAAGAAATCCTATGAAGAAAGCACAGAAAAGCACTGAGAATACAGTTGACAAGCTACATAAACTAGCATTGCAATTACCTTCTCCAAAGGACAAAAACAACAATTCTTGTAATGTGTTAAAAAATGGGAAGTATCATAACTATGGACAAGTTAGGAAAACAATTAGCTTTTTAACTGAGAAAAACAAATGTAATGTGTAAAAAATGATCGATTTGCACAAGTATCAAAAAAGGAAATAGATTATAATTTATAACCCATAACTGAAGGGTTTTTTTCGTGAATTAAAACAGTAGGAGAGAGTGGTATTACAGGGAGAAGGGGGTACAACAAACTTAAGTACAAAGAAATGAATGTCAGATACAAAATAAGAAATTCATCATTAACGACCCACCCACAATTTTGCAATTTCATTTGTTAGTCCATGGTGGCGTCTTCTTCAAGAGCAACACTAATTATATCTTCACAGCCTTCTCTTTTCAGGTTTCCTATTTAATCACTAAAAAGTATTGATTCAGCCAAAGGGGAGGTCATCAGATCCATGCAAGAAGAAAGATCCACGCAAGAAGAAAGGGGAGGCTTCAAGGGAGGGCTAAGGACATGCAATTACCTCGCAGTATGACAAACTAGCCTCCACTTGGGGTTTATAAAATTTCAGATCCAAGCATCTGTCAGGTTTATAAAATTTCAGTGAATTAAATACTCATGTGTGCATACAGACTGCATATGCAAAAGAACATACTGCTACCAACAAAGAAGCCAATTCAATGCAAAACCGAGACAAGCAACATTAGCATAAACTAAAAACCATGTAAGGATAGCTCAAACAACATATAGGAAGAGAAAAGTCTCAGCAATGAAGGACAAAGTAACAAAACTCATGTCTGACTCTTGACTCTGGCTGCATAGAGTGACCGAACTGAACTTGACAGAAACAGAAAGCAGCCAACTAAAGTTGGTGATCATTACGCTTTCAACAAGAATTTTTAACAAAAAAGAACACACAAACTAGCTACTGATTCCAGCCAAAGCTGCACATAGCTGCACGTGTGATGCAGCCTCAGAATTGCTACCATACATACATACATTCAGAACTAACAATCTCTAATAAATAGCTAGGAACATAACCGCTGCACAGAATCACCAATCGCCACCAAAAGAAATTAAAGAAGCTTATTTTTCAGCACTTAGCAACACTTTATGACTGCTGACTGCAGACTACTGCCCACAACAATTTCATGAAAGCATATACCTTTTGTAGTGCAAAGTGACACAACTACACTACCCCCTATGGCACCAAACAAAAAAACCCATGTCACAAGTACTCAAACCAGACCACGTCAATCTATCAAGAGCACACTTGGTCAATACAACACTCCATAAGCTCTACCGAATGAAACAGCTTAGGCTAACTTGATTGGGAGTACCATGTCTCATGCTAAATCTATAGATTGTAAATTCTTTGTTGTTAGTCAGAACTTCCAAGTTATATTTGTTAATTTCTAATAATGCATTCACTTGGCAATATAGAAACCTTTTTAGAAAAAATGTGATGACACTTAAAATATTGTATGAATTAATCATCCAATGTGTAGCAAGATAAAACCAGATAACCAAATTTTGAAATGTACACCATCTTCGGTACAATATAAGGTTAACTTAGAGCCTAAAATCTGAGATGAACTGAATGGGAGAACATAGGTTCATGTCACTTCCTAATTTAGTTGGCTTACCTTATCAATTTATTTCTCGAAATGGAACACAGATCCAACCAACCTGAACCAAAATATAAACTGTGTCAAGGGCATCAGCACATATGTATGCAATACAGAACAGAGCTAGCATGGACAAAGGCGATGACAAATATAAGCATACACGTAAAGCTGTTTTGCATTCCATTGGAGTTGCAGGCTAGACAAAGGTAATATATCTCATATTTTCAAGTGTTATATAACTGAGGGGAAAGCTATAAAAACTATGTATTTGTAGATGCCTAGCTAGCGAGCAGAGAAACAGACCTATGTATTGTTGTGGGTAGGTTGTGCACCTTTGCCATAGACATATTTTGTATATAAAGAAACCAGATTTCACAAAGCATATAAGTTTGGATTCATACCACATATCTAACTTCCACTCAACAAAGGATGGTAAAGAAATCATGGCATCCCACGTATAAAATCTAGGAACATAATACAAATAACATAAGTACATATGTGTGGCTTAGGTGTGAAATCACACCAACTTTCTAAGGGCCAAACTCTTGAAGCACATAGGCAAGGAAAAAGAACAAGAAGAAAACAGGGAACCAAAAAGACATGGGATACTTATAGTTGAGTGCATCCACAAATCTGACTTAGGCCATTCCAGATTAATGACAATGAAAATGGCTGCCATGCAGTTGTATCAAAATTTTCTTAAGTTCAGGTACATTGAGAAATAAGGGTATCCACTTCAGTTTAATTGTCGAAGGTTGAAAGAGAGAAGTGATTAAAGCTCACAATGCTTAGAGTTTGAGGCACACAGAATATTACTTCCACCGCTGCATGGTTCACAATGAATTAAACAGCATCTGGGCCTGAAAGTACAAATGTACAATACACGAAAACTATCACTAGACAAATCATAAATGAACAAGAGAACTATAGTATAGTCATTCTATGTTGTGAACATACCGAGAGTGTCATAAAGTGGCGCAGATACATATGAATATGCAGAACAAGCATGGTCAACTATAACCCACTCGGGTCTGTTTATAAAATACAGACCAATGCATGCACCCTGATTCCAAATAGACATGTGGTTATACCTGTACATAAGAACCAGCGGGCTGGCATAGGGATCTGCAATAAGGACGCCACATAAGTATGCAGTTAGCAATTTTAATGGATGAAAAGGATTAGTATTTTGGCCCTACCTTGTAATGTGCGCCCAGAGATGCTAGAAGTGATGGCCTGGAAAGAAATCATACTTCAGAAAAACAATATACTTCATAAATAAAACCATATTCCAACAATCATCAGTTGCAAGTAAATAAAGCATTTTGTTGGTCCACGTTCACAATTTATCAGTTAACCCTAGAGTTAAAATTGGTGGCAGCATAAGTCCACGGAGTGACAAACAACTAACACAACAGTAGAAAACCAAACAATCCCTTGAGGTAAAGTTTACAATGATATACCTCGTGGACGCACATCTGCCCGCCTCTGCTAAGGAACCTCTTGCCCATGACAAGCTGTGGGCAATCAACATTACACATCGTCAAATAGCTATCTCGAAAAGCATCAAAATTTGCACAAATTCGTCGGCAGCGTCAATCATCTAAAATCTTACCCGACCAGAACTGCACATATGTTTGCCATCTTCCCAAGCAAAACCTCCGTAGCAAATGATCCCTGGTAGAATGTGACACAAAACAAAAGGGGCAGCAAAGAGGGGTGGTTTTCAGTTGGGCACAAAAAATATTTTGTGGAATACTACAATCTCTAACAGGGCCACGCATGGATGGGCGGATTGGAACATTAGTGGCAACAAACACTACGGTGCCACACAAATCCACACCAAACAATAAATCTAAATGGAGAGGAAGGAGGTTCCAAATTTGACCCAGAACGGAACCAATCTCGTGCTTCCAACAAAGGAATCCGTCCCCCCATTCAAGCGAGCCAGGACTACCAGGAAGGAAGAGATCGCTACTCACCGGGACGGACGGATCTCCAAGCCCGCTCAAGCGAGAGAGGAGCAGCGGCCGTCTGTGGAGGATCCGAAGGAGAGGAGGAGGACTACGGCAGGGCGGAACTGGGCGAAATGAGGGTTCGGCGGCGCCGGGTTAGATGCCCCCCACCACCACCAACGCAGACGAAGACGAGCAGGGGAAGGGAACCAGCGGCAATGCGTAGGCAGGGAGTCGTCCCCAGCCTGCACGCACCACCGGAGTGGTGTGCCGCCGGAGGGGCCGCGGCCTGCAAGCTCATGCCACCGGAGGGGTGATGGGGGGCTCGTCCCATACTTGCCTGCGCCGCCAGAGCAGGGGAGCAGGAGTTCGTGGGGGGACTGTGTGAGGGAGAAAGAGAGGGCAGTAGGGTTTCGACTGAGAAGAAGAGAGCGTTGTGTTTTATTCATCATTTCGTGTATCTCGGCCGTTGAAAGTCAATCAGACGGCGAAATGCGAGTATGCTCCGAGATGGGCTAAGACAGGCCGAATCACTGATGGGCTAAATGTGAAATTGCTTCACGAGCGAGCTAGATAGAGGTGGGGCACGCGAGCTCAGCGTGGGCCCATTTTCTTTAGCGACAGACAGATTGACGGTACACTTGGCTTTAGCGACAAACGGTTCAACGCTAAATATGAATATCTATAGCGACAGACACTAAATCACTAAATGAGGATTTAACGTCAGATGGTCTCTGAGTTATCTTTAGCGTTAGATCATCCATTGCCAAATATAATTTTTAGCGTCAGATGTCTGACGGTGAAGCGGTGTTGTGGTGTAGTGGTTGGTTTTTACCTTAATGTGTTCCAAGTGGCTTGATAAAGCAAAGATGTTGTCCTACAGAACATCTTTTGACAAGCACACCTATATGAGTCAAACTGCTGGTCACAGTCTATGAGATTTGGGTGATCTCTAAATACTCATGAAAGGCACTGGAGTATGACTTATATGCTTCAAATAGAGGGGATGCCTTTTGCAACCAAGTATCAGCTAAGGACTTTAGTGACATTCACCTCACACAAAACTGGCAATTCAAGGCCTAGTCAGTCTATTGTTCAGTTGTGACTGAGCGAAACTATTGCTCTAGATGGATGTTCAACTTAACAGTCTCCATCAAACACACTGGTATATAAAAGAAATATGGTTCTGAGACTACTGTGTTACAAACCCTAGAGTTTGGTGGGGATTGTTGAATATATTATGGGCTTGGCCCGTATAATACTTAATAAATCAAATAAAACTCTATGGTACGTAACATTAAGCGCCAGGCGGTTTAATACCATACGAGATTTTGACCGAACGTTGACTCAGCCTTATATGGTTGAAAATTATTCATCTTAATTGAGAAGCTGAGAAAAGGACATAGGCGGCACGCACGCCGCCGCCGCCACCGGCCGGCCGTGGGCGTGGCCGGGCCGAGGCCGAGGCCGAGGTGGCGTGGCGTGGCGTGGCGTGGCAGGGGCGGGTGTGGCAAGTCTTTGCCACTTAATCCACATAATCACGGGAGTTTCTCTCTTTGATGGTGGAGGTGAACTGATTGCGCTGATTCATCGCCCTTCCACTTCTCCATCTCGTGGGATTCTCCGCCGTCTTTCTCCCTTCCGTCGCAGCCATATATCCGTAGTCCTCCGTCAGGTCAGATCTCCGTCTTAAGCAACGCTCCCCGAGAGAAACCACATCTCAAAGAGCCCTCTAGCTTCCCGTCCCGCACCTCTCACGCCAAGCGGAGTAGCGGAAGAGCAGTGCCTCCAAACCCTCGCTCCGCTGAGAACCTTGCACGGGTGTGCGGCGATTAGGTTTTTGGGGAGTGATTCGCGATCGCTTTCGTCCCACGCACGTCACGCCTTCTTCCTGGTGGTGATTACTCTCGGAGCCCGCCTTCTTCTCGGTGCTTGCTCGCGAACAGCAAGGCGTCTTCTTCCTGGTGATCCGTTCGTGGGACTGCACTACGTACATCGTCCTGCATCGACTGTGGTTCACGACTTCGAGCAACGCACTATGTCGACTAGTGCGAATGGAGCCTCCGATGCCCTCGACATGGGACCCTCCGCTGTGTACAATCTAATCTCTGTGATTACTGTACTTTGCGCTTTTACTGTATTTCTTTGTATGTCATCTCTACATGCTATAGCGTTCGTTAGAGATATACACATGCACATATATGCCGTCACGAACCTGCTGATGTTATATTTCTGGATTAAATTGACTATGAAAATGCCTAATTATCTAACATTGCTCTTTATCTTTGGCTAACGAAAAGTCTGGAATAGAGGGTGGCTATATTTGATAGCCAATTAAAAAAGTTGTTGGAAGACATTTTTCACCAAAGTCTGTATTTCTGACAATTAGGAAGAATATAGAGATTCTTTGATAGTTGCTCTTAAGCCAACTACGATGTACACATCATAATTCATACCGCTCCTTGGCACAGGGGCAGCAAGTTGACATTGTATTTCAGACAGAGACCGTTTGCGCATCAAATCTGACCAATCCATCAGCTCGTGAAGGTGTTATATACCCACCGTGTGCCACTGTACAGTGGCTACGTCAGACACTTGTGACTTGTGAGGCTGTCAGCCTCTTCGAATGAGAACCTGATCCTATAATCTGATACCTGGGGCAGAAGTTAGGCTGATGCATAGTGTCATCAGCATATATCGTCTACACAAAAGCTAATAAATCAGCCTGACTGACTTGTATTATTAGTTACCCAGTCTAAGTTAACAACTGTGTCCCGGTTTTCGCCGAAAATAAATTCGCTGGAGAAGACTCAGGTAATGGTAATTATGTGTTAGCAATAATTAATTTTGGACTTGGAAGGCATGCATGCATGCATAGTGCACCTAGCTAATCGCCGCCGCCCAATCCAAGCTGCAGTCGTCTGCCATCGGCCACTGCCAACTGGATGGGTGGTAGCGCAATCCAAGTGTGAGTGTGCAACCAAGAAAAAGTGGGCGTGTTCCCGTGTAAACAGGTTCTAGTAGTGCTTTAGCTTGGCTTATTTCCTTCTATAAATAACAGCTGCAGCTAGCAAGGCTCTTCAGCTTCCCTGCACTGCATGCATAAAGCCAAGTACAAAGATTTATAAGTTCCAAAGCATTGCAAATACTCTCGCATCTCTGTCTCTTTGACACACAACACTGAGGCCTGAGGGCTAAGCATGGGGAGCAAGCAGAAGCAAAGGGCAGGAGAAGAGATGAGCTGGATCGGCAGGAAGCTGTTCCTGTACAACGTCACCATCGGCCTCTACGCCATGGATTGGTGGGAGAGATACCTCTTCAGTATCCTTCATTTCATTTCATTTCCACAAAATGCCTAATTTCTTCTCTAGATATATAGGAGTAGCTCTGTTTGTTTAGAGTCTTCTCGGGTGATCGCGCCTCTACCTTGTTCTGATCCTCTTCATGTTTTGCGTTTTGGATATCAATTTCTGGGGTTTTTCTCTCCTATAGCCAGCATTGAGATTATATTTTTGGGTGCTCCAGGGTACAAGTTTTCATTTAACTTTTGGCAAATTTCCGGGGAACAATAAGGGGACTCAAGGTGACCAATTGTGTATGTCATGACAAAGCATGCATCTCAATTGTGACATTTTCATGGATCAGACTATATATTTTCTTCATTAAACCTTTGCAAATTAATTATTCTTTTGCTTGATTAATTTGGCTCCATAGCATTGAAGCTGGTAGGAGCTCCATTTCCAGATTTCCATGTGCTCAGGTCACCTTTGGTTTGCTGATGTGGCGAATTAGGAAGCTCCAAATTAGGTAGGTGCAGTGGGTAGTTAGGCAAGATTGAGAAAGAAAAAAACTCAAGATTCAGAAATCTGACCACACTGACCGGCCTACAGCCGCCACACGCACGAGATGCCACACACACACCTCAGCTCTATTCACAACATTATGGGTAGTGCGCTATTAAAGTATTTATTGTGTTTTTGTTCTGAATTAGCTTGTTGATATTCTAGACATCCGTAGTGAGTTTGTCTTCAAATGGGAAACCCCAACTTTGAAACTAATTGCAATATGTTGTATTTTGTAAAAGAATTACAGGTTTATCCACAAATATGTTTGTGTGCGGAAATGATATTTACTTGTTATCTGCGTGACATATTGCACAAGTTGCAATCAATTGTCCCCTTAGTGGCTTAGTTCCATACTCCCACGTCAAATAATGGAAAAAAAACAAATACCGGCTTATAATGGCGGGTCATTGATGCAACCAGGAAACAAAGCCCACTAGTATATCTTGCTACTTGCTAGACTCTGCTTGAGATGGTACAGTATGTGCTACTGCCTCTTGTCACTTTTACATGACGTTTCAGACAACAGAATGTCTGAAACTTCATGTAAATATGACTGGAGGGACTATCGTTTGTTGCCTCAATAGAGATTTGACCAAGTTAGAACTTTTAACAAAGATACAACACCCAAGATATTACTTTTGAAAGTTATTTTGAAATTTATATATGGGAAATTTTATCGAAACTATTACTCTCTCCGTTCTAAAATAAATCAATTTCTAGAATCGTCTAAAATCAAACTATCTTTAAGTTTGACAAACTTTATAGAAAAAATAATATCATCTATAACACTAAATAAATACATTATGAAAATATATGTTATGATGTATTCAGTGATACTAATTTGGTATCATAATTGTTTCCTTTTCCAATAAATTTGATCAAACTCAGAATAAAAATAATTGTGGTGATCCAACAATCAAATAGTGAACTGAGTTGTATTATATCTATAAGACCATATGCAACTGCAGCCACGACACGAAAAATCACAGCTGATCATGCTATGATGTAAAAATGAGCTGGGTACTTCTGATTGTTAAAATTACTTGTTTAATTGTGTACTGTTGTCTCACCTTAACTTACTATATAGACTCTATTATCATAATCCTCCTGTGGTTCATCTGCTACAATACAACAAAATCTATGTGGCAGGCATTTGACAAGTAAGTTCCTTATCTCCTCCTTAATCTTAGCTTCATTCAATTTTTATTAATACAGAAATGAATCAACTATATTAAACACGAGGCCGCAATTGCATTTCCCCCCACATCATCCTTATAATTTTGTGCATTGTTTTGACTAAAGCAAGAAAGTATTATCATCGTGACAAAACAATCTCTCTTCTATGTTTCAGCCATCTCAAGAGTAACATGTAGCTTGGCACAAGAAACTATTCTATGGTGGCGATGTCCTAAATTATATTGGTCGGTACACAAAAGCATAAATATGAAAAATGGTGGTGTTAGAAGTGTGTGTGCTAAACAATTATTTGTAAAAAAATTAAGAATCTTCAATACCCAAGTAATGTTACTATGCTATGATTAGGCATGCTTTCTCTTCAGTGTTAATGTACATGTATGCTTAAGTGAGAGTTGAGAAAAATGTTACTGCACGTCTGCATATTGTACACTGTTTTACAAACACTGAAAGAGAATTGCAAACTCGTGACGAAAGGAACAAATACAACTTCTCAGAAATACTAACTACTACCTCCATATTGTCATAAGGTGTAGCTGGTCATGGCATGGTCTCCTAAATTATATTTTGACCATTTATTTATTTTATATTATATTTTTTAATGAACTTATGATAGTTGGATAGTACATTTGAGAAACGAAACCATGTAAATGTACATAGCTATTTTATCCTCAACCATTATGCCTTTCTTGATGTAGGAACGCTTGATAAATGGTGAGCCATAAATGTGGCCATGTTTCATCATAAGCAATTGAGAGAAAACAAGAACATAGTAAAATTAAACAAAACGGCTAGTGGTAAGAACTTGAAGATATATCATAAGATGGATTCATCTTGTACTAGATGGCATTACTTATCCCTGATGACGAGTGACGAGGGTCATAAAGATTGATTGTGTTCGGTTTGGATGCAACATGGGATGAGACAGTTGTGTCCCTGGTTTGTGGGATGGGATGGTCTAGTTTTTGTTTACCTAGAGGAATGCGATAATTCCTATTTTTTGTTTAGTTCTGAGGGATGACAAGAGATTGAATGCCCTTGTGTTCTGTTTGGATGAAACATTATAATAGAGATGAGATAGCTAGATGAGGTTTACTTCCTTACAAAATTGGTAAGGTAATCCTATTAAATATGTCGCTAAACGACATAATAGCAGTTTATACTTAAAAATTAAAATTTTAATTAGTCACATTGACCATGACTAGAATAAACCATATTTGAACTAACTTTTTTATAAAAAAAATACTAAAGTAAATTAGCTTTTGGTCCAATGCCTATCCGGCCTGGTGGCCCCCCCTTCTCTCTCTCTCTCTCTCTCTCTCTCTCTCATCACACATGGGCCCAAAGCCCTTAAGGATTGCCACAATATGGGGAAAAAGTGGTCCATATAGCTTTATAAAAGCCAACTTAACGCTATAGACGGAGTCAATATAGCAAGTGAAATAACTAAAGCGGTCTATACCGCTATAGGCTAGCCATATGAAATAAAAAAATATTTTTTCTTTTCATCTTATCCCACCCGAGTACTTATGAGTGGAAGAAGTCAATAGCAAGATCTATGGAGTATATTTTTAGGGCCTGGCATGGACCATACTGTATAGCCCACTTGGTCTTCATGCATTGTGACTTGTGAGACAATTTTTAGCTAGTCTTGTGAGACAATTTTTATAGCTAAAGACTACTGTTTTTGGGCCCACTTATATAGACCACTTTGCAATATGCATTGTTCGTTGCCTAACATTATCTCTTCGACTCTTTTGCTCTAACCCTTCTAGTTCTAGACCGCATGCTCGTAGTCATAGTCTAGCACAGCCTCTTACGGTGCTTGTGCCGCCTCTCGCCCACGTCATGCCCATGTATGTGTTGCCGCCCATCTACTTCTCTCGTAGGACCGAGAGTGGGGGATGACACCACCAGTGAAGGAATTGTGCGACTTGGGCGGGTCGTGATTCCTGCCATAGGTGAAGGAGGTGTGCTAGCCAAGCAGGATGGTGACGGGCGTTGCAAGTGCAATGCGCGCATGATGTGTGAGGACGAACAGGGATCCCCCTTCGCTCGTTTCTAGGGGATTGTTCACCCTAAATCTAATGAGTATATTCCTTGGAATGAACTCATCCTTCTAGGATCCCCAACCAAACATTGATCGTTCCATCTCATGAACCAAACACACTCTTATAATATAAGATTCATCCAAGGTATCCATGAAACTAAGGCCCCACTTGGATCTCATTCTATCTTATTCTTATAGTGATTCTAGATAGTGATTTAGAATCTAGATAAAGAAAATGATAGGTCTTTGGATCTTATTATATATTACCTTTGCATTTTTTTTTTGAAAAATCCGGTTGATCAGCTTATAATATTAATAAGGAGGAAAAGGTACATCATACAAGCGCGAGTACCGCTGCTTACCTTTCTATAGAAAAATTCTCCAAATAGTAGGTTTTTGGTAGATAGTTGGATTCTAGAATTTTATCTAAAATCCAAGTGTTTTGGATCTTATTCTCATTTCCCCACTTTATTCTCATTTTTATTATAAGATCCAAACAAATCCTAAGTAAAAGTGAAAATGTTGAAACGTGCACACAAGATATTGCAGAGCAGGGAGAATTGGGCATTCCAACGTACCCTGTATGGACATCTGCTGTGTCTTGTAAAAAGCTTTGGATGAAACCTGAATTCCTTAATAATTCTAAAAGAAAATCCGAATTCAAGTCAAAATAAGGTGACTTTGGACTCATAGCTTGCCATGACAGAAAAATCCATGCTTCTTGAAAACAGGACACCGACGACCAAAACTGACCGGATCCAACTAGAACATCTGCAACCTTTTTTTAGAGAAAATAACTCCAAAACCGAGCATGGGGCCACACTTCATAAACTAGTGGGCCTTGGAAGCAGCCGTGTTGTGCCTTCTTCTTCTTTTTCTTTTTTTTTTTGTTGAGAGGAGAAAAAGACATAATGCTCAAAATGATTCAGGTAACACAAACATGAACTAGTCTTGTGTCCTCTCATCTGTTGCAACATTTGCAAGAAAATGGTTTCGGTCCAGTTTGTTGGTGGACGATGGGTCATGATGAACATGTGAATAAGGCCACTAGTCTTGTTTCTCTTCATTTCTAGCTCAACAGCTTTCAACTTCTCCTTGAGGGCAGAGAACGTAGCTTTCCAGTGTTGTTCCTAGCAAATTCCTCCCCTGCAGGCTGCAGCCATGATCTCCGTCGTGCTGTATACTAGTTGGAAAAGTCCAGTGATTGCAGCTGCACTGGGCGGCCAAATTGGACCCCGGCTGACGCTGACTTCAAACCTGAGTGGCTGAGTGGCTGGCTGGGTCTAAAACGACAAGGAATCGGTCCAGTAACACAAGGCAGGGGAAAAAAAAAAGTAAACAAAGGAGGCACACAACACAGGCTTTCCTTTTCTCTGTCTTCTTATATAAACGACAAGGACAGGCTCTGTATCCCCGATAGAGCAAGGGCAACATCGATTCAGAGTTCGGAAAAATTCAGACTTGATCCAGAAGAAGAACCAGAGGAACACAACACAGGCGCCACGGAATCGGAGAGGTTAGCGTTAGCGCTCCGCAACCAGGAAGAACTAGCCCTGCAGAGAAAGATGGCCGGCGAGATGAGCTGGGTGGGCAAGAAGATCCACCTCTACAACGTCACCATGGGCCTCTACATGCTCGATTGGTGGGAGCGCTGCCTATTCAGTATCCTTCCGCTGCGTCTCCATCCGATTCAGTTCTTTCGTTACTCTCACTTTGCAAATTCCGACCTTGCTTATGTTGGATCCGCGTTTGATTTTGGGTATCTGTATCTCGACAAGACTTAGGTTTGGGTAGGCACTTATTTCGATTCGTTCTTGGCGGAAACGTTTTATCGGCCAGGCAGTCCGTTGATTTCGGAGGGGGTACCATCATTTCTTCGAATTTGTTGGGCAAGGTTTCTCATTCGGTGGTCCTTTCCAAGTAAACTGGATTTTATGTTCCTGTTATTACAATGTTCTCCCTTTAACTAAGAGTAGACATATTGGTGCTGATCCTGCTCTGGTTCATCTGCTTCAATGGCTCCCGCTTCGCTACCGACGTCTTCGAAAGGTATCTGAACAGACAGAGTTTACCACTACATTTATGTTAAACTCTAGATCCTTAAGTTCCCAATTCGAGAAATGGGGAACACAAACTTGTTCATGTTTCCTAGCAAGTCTGAAAATTGCAATGTGATGTCTGATATTTTTCTTGTTTTTGTTATCTGTGCAGTGGGCACCTAGCTATGTGCATGTCTCACATGCGAGTATTTCTTATTGCGAAATAGGTTCCTAGTTTTGTTAAATCGGTTTTAAGTAGAAAAACAGTATGAATGCAGGGGAGTATTCTACTTTCAGTTTTATTGGCAAAAGTTCAGTGCGCTGAAAACAAAGAGAATAATAGGAAAATAATCACTATTTAGAAGTTAGAACTGGGAAGTTGGAATGAGCAAGCTCTTAGGCTCTAACTCAGCCAACCATTTAAGAACATTTGGACAGTGTTAGTGTAATTCAGCAGTGAAGCTAGATAGATATTTTCTTATATTGATAGCAAATATTCCAACACACCCTGCCGCAATGAAGGTTTTACTGAAACAAAAAACGTTATGATCTACGAATGTATTGTTGCCAGTCAATCAAGCACTGATTTTCGACATTAAGTGTGGGTTTGATTGTTGTTACAGTAATGTTAGCTGAACTCATTTCATAAGGAATGTTTGCTGAAAAGTGTGTTACTTTGTCAAATGTAGTCTATCCCTTAGTGTTCTTTTTAAGCACTAGATGGTGTGGGCTCATTGTTTACAACTTTGGCATGACTTAGGATTGTCCATCTTTGCTAACAACCGGGGGGTGTTTAGTTGACTACAAATACTAAATCTGCTGCTGTTCTCATCCATGAGCATCTTTGAGCTAAGCTTCGGTTGGATAGTAAAAAATGTAAATTATCATCTACTTTGCTATATGTTTGTCAAAGTTTCAATTTTATGTGCACTTTAAGTAGCTGGTTGATATTTTGTTTCGAACGCGCATGAGAGCACGTATCTTATATTAAAGAGAAGACAGACATGGTTCCTTAATGGCCTTTACAATCAAACCACTCTAACTCCACTAGTCGATCAGAGGGGTTGTAAGTTGTAACAGTGAAAAAAAGATCTCCCAAGCAATCTAGGATAATGACCTGATAAAGAAGTAGCTGCTTAATATTTACAAACCCACTTCTCACATCATTGTGGATCTTTTTTTTATATAAAAAACAGATTTGTGGGTCATTTGTTGCTTTTCAGTCTGCAGTCACTTCACTTTTTTTTTCAGTAGTCATATTAGGAACTCCTAAACCTTTCATTATGTGGTCATGCTAATGAATTCTTTTGTTTCTAACTGCTTTCTAATGAACCTCTTTCAGCCACCTGAAGGCACAGATTTTCCAAGGCGCAAATTACGGCCCGGCAATTGGCATGCCCTCCTCGTAAGCCTTCAGCGTGAATCACAGAAGCAGCAAAATCTGCCGGTTCTGGAACCTGAACAAGGTTCCCACAAACTTAGCGCTGTAGTGATGTGTATGATGTAGTTCCAATATGTAACATTCTTACCGTTATTATCTTTTCTATGTATTTTTCTTGTATTATGTGTAATCAAAGTTTTGAGTACACGATATCACACCCTGAATTCTACTGTAACTAAAATCATTTTCTTGGTATCTCGTACTGTATCTAGCCACAGTTTAACTGCATGGTGTCACATTCATAGTATTATTAGCTTGTTACTCGAGTTGATTACATGAAAAATATTTGTTGCAAACCAACCTTACGGCCTTGTTTGGATGCATGTGTATCTACTTCAATCCACATGTGTTGGAGTGGATTGAAATATAACTTAGTTTAATTCCATTCCAATCCACTTCAACACATGAGGATTGAGATGAATACATGCGTATCCAAACAAGCCCTACGGTGGAAACAATTTTCCCTGTAATCAACTGGAGCATGGATGTGACTGTTGGACTGGTAATTAAGAACACAAGTAGAATTTGATCTGCCAAAGGGCAGCTTGGCCATATGCCGCTTCATTGTATTAAATAGAAGTAGCAAACTTAGGATACAAGGTCTCAACCACTACAACATATTCTAACTGCATAAAGCAGCCACTACCTTGGATGCTAAGGCATCTGATAATTGCTAGACAATGAATAGTAACTAGCCTAGACAGTGAATAATAAATAGCTTAAATAGATAAAACTAGATACATTGAGGTATTAGCACTAGGCTTAACCCTCATTTCTCCCCCTTAGCCTTGTGCTCAACCTTGGAGGTGATCTGCTTCAAGACAATCCTCTCCCTCATCTCCTCAAAATTGGCCTTGCCCAGAGACTTGGTGAGGATGTCTGTAAGCTGATCAGTGGTTGGAATATGTTTGGCCTTGATGCTTCCATCTTCCCGGCAGCTTCGGATGAAATGGTATTTTGATCCTGATATGCTTGCTCCTCTCATGGGAGACTGGATTCTTGGCCAGAGCGAGGGCTGACTTGCTATCCACCTTCAGCCCAACCACCTCGACATGCTCACCGAGAAGCTCGCTAGCAGTCTTGACAGCCACAGAGCTTGTGTTGCAGCAATAGTGGTGGCAATGTACTCGGCTTCACAGCTTGAAAGTGCCACCACCTTTTGCTTGATGGATTGCAAGCTGACCAAGCAGCTTGCCAAGGAAGAACAATGTTCCACCTGTGTTCGCTTGGTCAATGTCGCCGGCGAGGTCGCTGGCCAGCAGTAGTCGACGGCTGCGGCGGTGCGGGGTGCCTTGGTGAAGTGCGCATCAAGTCGAGGGTGCCACCACATATCGTAGAATGCGCTTTTTAGCCGCTTGATGCTCCACCGTAGGCCGCTTCCATGAACCAACCGGACGAACCCGACGGTGAACGCCAAGTTTGGGCGAGTGTGCACCAAATAGCGCAGACTACCGATGAGATGCTTCGGAAGCGTGGGCTCGACCTCTTTCGTCAGGCCGTGTTCCGCTAAGCCTCAGCCGCTTCCTCCATTGGAGCATGGGCGTGGTTGTAGCCAACCATACCACCAAGCTCCGTAATGCACTTGGCGAGTGTGTCTCGACGGGGTGATGTCACCGGCATCTTGGCGCACTCGACGCCGAGGTAGAAGCCGAGGAGGCCGAGGTCACTCATGTTGAAGATCTTCTTCATTTGTACCTTGAACGCCCACTTCACGCTCCTCCGCGTCGGTGATGATGAGATCATTGACGAGACGCCGACGAGCGTGACAGAGCGCCCATCGCCGCCGTACATCGCCGCCTCATGAGCGCTCCCGCAAGCCCCATGTCCTTGACGTGGTGTCCAAATTTTATGCTCTGTGCATCGCAGAGCTCGCCACAGTCTGCAGAGGGCCTTTGCGAGGTCAGAGACCTTTCTTCTTCTTCGGCGACGGTGAAGCCAAAGGTCGCTGCAGACATACACCTCTTCCTTGAGGTCGCCATGAGAAAGGCGGATTTCACATCCATGTGGTGGACGCGCTTAGCCTTCTTGAGCCACCAACGCGAGGAGGACTCTAACGGATTCCATGCGCGCCATGAGAGCGTAACGCGCCGTCGTAGTCGATCCTCTCCTGCCGGACGAAACCGCCACTACCACCAATCGGGCCTTGTGTTTGATCACCGCGCCACCATCTTTCTTGAGCTTAAACACCCATTTCGAGGTGATGGGCGGTGACCATTGGGCAGTGGCACCAGCTCCCAGGTGCGATTCTGCTCCACGACATTGATCTCTTTCTCCATCGCCGCCCGCCATGCCGGATCATCTTTTGCCTCGACGAAATTGGCAAAGCTCGCCGACGTATGTTAGGTGCAGCTGGCAAGAGACGGCAAATGATGGCGGCGTGGAGGGTGATCACCGGCGATGTTGGTCATCGTGGCGGTAGCGTAGGGCCTCATTGTCATAGTAGGCATTGAGTCGCTTTCATCATCATCCTCCAGCCGGAGTGGCGAACTCCACTTGATCACCGGGCCACCGCCGCTATCGCTTGGTGAGGTAGGTGAAGTGGTAGGGGCAGCAGGGGATGCAGGTGGTGGTGTTGGTCAGGCCGGCTAGGTTGCTGGAGGAGTGGGCGCAGCTACCGATGTCCCTTTGGGCTCCCCTGGACTTGGTGACGGTGAGCGCGGCGCAGACGGTGGTGGCGCTGGTGATGTAGTTCTAGCCGCCGTCGAAGCACTCTGGCTCCCCGCCTCCTCTAGGCCACCAAGATTTCGACAAAGGAAGTCGCCATCACGAGGCCGAGCTCCGGGGCCCTAGTCGCCCCTCGTCAAGACGACGTTGCAGGCGACCTTCACGCTACCAAGGCCACCAGTGTCCAGATGTGATACGCCGCCACACTTCTGCGACCTGATGAAAACGCCGGGCTTGCCGCGGCCATCGAGCTTGTGGAGCTGGTTCAACTCCTTGGTATAGGCGACGAGCCAAAGGTCTTCGTGTAGCTCACCACCGGCGTCCGCCCATGCCAGTGCCTCGTAGGGGTCTTGCCTCGCAAGTTCGATTCGGCGAAGCGCCGCCTCCCCAATACTTGGCCGCATCCTCATCTACTTCAGCGAAGGATAGGCCCATGGCGACCACGGTCTCGATTCCGCGCCCACCACGCCGCTCATGCGCGTGGGCGGTGAGGCGTCGAGAAGTGGCGCGGATGCCCTCTCCGGTGCAGAGACGGTGAACTCCACGATGGTGAACTCGCCGCCGTTGTTTGCGGCGCAAAGACTGGAGCTTGCGGTCGCTTCTCCTTCTCGCTACGGCCCGAACTCGCTTGATGGCGCCCGCAGAAAGATCCTTGGATGGCAAAGCAAGACATCCCACATGAAGCGATATGCATCGCCCACCATCATCAAGAAGTAGCGCCGCCCTCCCAGTCGCCGGTGTCATGAGTCCACAAAGGTCGCCGTGGTACCAGGCTCGATCGCTTCCCGCGCTACACGCTGCGCTGTTTGAGGAATAGGCGCCGCGCCGCTTTGTCGTGACACAGGTGTCGTAGAGCTGCTCGATGTGCTTGATCACCGGCATCCCACACACCATGGCCTCCTTACCAAGCTTGTGAAGCGCCTCAAAATGGAGGTGGCCGAACCGCTCGTGCCAGCGCCAGGCTTCATCGTCCTTCCTTGCGGCGAGGCAGAGGGGTTATGCCATCTCGAGGTGGAGGACATAGAGGCGGTTGGGTTTGTGGCAAACCTTGATGAGGAGTCACCCACGCCGATCCTAGATCTAGAGCATGCCCTTGTCGATCTCCACCTTGGACCTGCCATCATCGAGCTGGCCAAGGCTCATGATGGAGTTGCGCAGCGTCGGGATGTAGTAGACGCCATGGAGGATGCAATGCTCGCCGGTCTTGCCTTGGAACACGATCGAGCCCACACCATGGATCTCCACCCTTGACACGTAGCCGAACCGCACCGAGCCACGAATAGATGTGTCAAGGCTAGAGAAGAGCTCGCGACGGCCGGTAATGTGGTGGGTGGCGCCGCTGTCGAGGTACCAACCATCCAGCTTTGTCCTCGCTTGGAGCCGATGTTGAGGAATGCACGGCTCGAGGCTCCTCGATGTCAAGGCTAGCGGCCGGCTTTGGAGCAAGACGCCTCCTCGCATCCAAATTTCTAGGAAGCCATGGGCGAGGAAGAGCGTTGCCTCACCATCATCTCGCCTCATGACGCAGGCCAAGGCCGCCACGCTTGCATCGAGGCCGAGGGTAGTCCTTCGCCTAATGGTCGGGCGCGATGGTAGTTGAGGCAGTGTCATCGCGATTCGCCTTTGCATTTGCCGCCAAAGGACTCTAGCCTTCTCTCCTTGCCGCCGCCGCCACGGTCGCCATGGCCACCCTTTGGCTTCGCTTGCCACCGTGGGGACATCGGTGGTGCTCTTGGATGAACCGGATGAGCCGAGCCATCTCCACCCTTTTTTCTTCCTTCGCCGAGTGAGCCATTGCTCCTCGGTGTACATCACCTTCCCACCAATGGAGATCGGCTCGGTGGGGGTTCTTCCTCGAGATCATCCACCGCCTTCAATCTCCCCACGACTTCGTCGATGGTGAGGTCCCGGAAGTCAAGGAGGGTCTTGATCACGATCCTCACCGGGCGCATTTCTTCGGCATGGCTCGGCAGCTTCTCCACCGCCCGCCCTCTATCAGTCCGTGTCACCGTGATGAGCCATCTGCACGCTTTAAGGCGGAGAGACGAAGAGCAAAATCCTCAATCCGCTTCACGTGTGCGTATAGGTTCTCCCAATCCTTGCGCAGCCGCTGCAACGTGACGCGGCGGACGCGGTCGACGCCGATGCGCGTCGCGGCGATGGAGTCCCACACCTCCTTGGCAAAGGCCTTGTCTACGAGCGTCACACCCATCTTCGGCGATACTCCAGCAATGATGGCGTCGAGCGCACGCCGATCGTCGTGGTACGAGAGGTCGCCAGACTGGCGATGGCGTCCCAGTCGGGCGCGCCTACATCTTGACCTTCATGAGCAGACTCCACTTGTCGGTGTTTCGTACAAGCACCGGCAAGTGAATTTATAGTAATGCGCGTTAGGCTCGGATGGTGCGCTAAAGGACACAGGATTTATACCGTTCGAGCTAAACGCCCCTACGCCCGGCTTTGTTGTCGCTAGTGCATTAGCACCGTAACGATCTCGTAGTAAGGATACAAACTACCGAGAGAGGACCGTCCCAAGTCTCGATCGAGGATTGAAAGGTGGTCAAGAGCTTCGTCACGCTTGAATGTGTGAGTGCGTTCTATTGTTTTGTCCTCCTTTTCTTCCGGCCCCTTTGATGGAAGAAGCGCATCCCCTTTATAGACGGGCCGCTTTACAAGGGTAAGGGCCCAGACGCCGTGACTCTACTTAGTCTTGTGGCTCACGCTCACTGGTCGTGTCCTCCACTGACGAGTGCGAAGGAAGATAAGTGTTTACAATGTTGTCGATGTCTCCGTAGGGATGTCAAAGTTAGTCACGTAATGCCGCCTGCGCAGGTATGGGCTGCAAAGATGTTGGTTTTGACTTATGAGCCTCCCCACCCTTGCTTCGCACGCCTTCAGTTCTCATGAGTCCTCGCTGGGAGAATGCGGGTCGGGGTCCGGGTAACGCCGTGGTTAAGGCCTTCTCCGACCGGGAGGACTCGAGGGTCGGAAGCGGCGCCGCCCCTCGTCCACCGTGTGGTGACGAATACCCATCGCTCGTGGAGATAGCAAATCCTTTCCTCGAGCGTAGCGGTTGTCGATATCTTCGTCGTTCTTCCGTCCCAGAGCTGGGCGGCGCCTACAACTCTACAGGTGAGGTGCACGCACCTGTAATACCTTTTGGGCTCATGCGCCTGTATGGGTCTAAAGCTTCAGCCCCGCTCGCCCTCGGCAGTCCTTTTCCTACAGTATGCGCAGGTATGGTCGTTGGAGCCATGGTTGACCCGAACGCCTTGTCTCGTCTGCACTCCATTATTATGAGGGATAGATATCGATCGTATGCAGGCTCGCTCGGCCGTCCGGGTGAGGTCGACCCATTCCTCCGGGCTCAAGGCGAGACGGAATCCATCCTCACCCCTAAGTGAGGCCGAGCCCGCCTCAAGGCGCCCAAGAGGCGGAGTTTATCCTCGGCCTCTGGGTGAGACCGAGCCCACCCTATAGGCGCCAAGCGAGACTATGAGATTAGCCTTGAGCTTTTGGGGGCGCAGGCAGGTTATCCTACAAAGGTGTCGGGTAAGGTCACCTGCCCTCCCGGGTCGGGCGAGACGGAATTATCCTCACTTTCTATGAGACCGAGCCCGCCTCAAGGCGTGCCGCAAGTGAGGCGAACCAACTCCACATTACGAACAAGGGATGACATGGAGCCCTTATGCATCTAGAAGTTTTTCACGTTCGGTGGTCATCGGGTTCCACCTTCCGGGTACCTCGGTATTAGATCCCCGATAGTAGCCCCCGAGACTCTGTGATTCGGGTAGAACCGCCTGAGGGTGTTTTTCCCGAGTGGGTCGTGGCGCCCCTGCTTATCGGGACTGATTCTGGGCCACCCTCACCGGTGCTTCGCGCCCTTGGTGGCGGATTGTTCGTGGATTCTTCTTAGTTGGGCCGGCCATGAGTTGTCGGGCCCTAGGTGGGCCAAAGAGAAAAGAAACGGGCTTTTGTGGCTTGTGCTTCCCTGGGTGGAGAGTCCGGATTGGCTTGGGGAAGGCTAACCGTCCGCCGAGATTTTTGGGATGAGAGGATAGGGATCGGCGGCGCTGTCCCGCGACGTGACGCTGTGGCGGCGTGGCGACCCGAGATCGAGGCGACGGTTGCCCTTCTCGCGTCTGTCAGCCTCCTATAAAACCATGGGTTCGCCCCTGTGGTCCCGTGTTTCACTCCCTTTCTTTGCGCTCAAACATCCGCCGCCAATCTTCCCAGCCTCTTATACCTGCAGACGCCACCGCCGACCGGGCTCGCTGCGTTTGTGTTTCGCCGCCGTTAAGCTTTCATACCGCCTTTCCCCCTCTGCTTTCAATGGAGTTGTGGGCGATCAAGCATCACTTCCCGGCGTTTAGAGGGCCTCGTCCGTGGCCTTTCTCCGCCTTCACTATCCGCCCGTCCCAGAGTGGTTACTCCCGCGACGAGGGTGAGCCGGTGTCACCAAGGGTATGTCGCCTCCTTTGCCATCTTCCATGAGCGGGATTCGGGTACCCACAAGATAGATTTCTTCTTGGGGCTATTAGATTACTATGAGGTAGAGCTGCAGATCTCACTCCCAATGGGATTCAAAGATATGGCGGCTGCTTCAAGGTTCTGCAGGCGAGGGTTTCCTCGGGATCGATCCCATTTTGATCTGTGGGCGGTATTTCTTTAGAATTAGTCTCGTCAAGAGGAAGATTGGGGGAAAGAAGTGGATGCGCCGATGGGGTGTGCCAAAGATTCACCGCTTCCATACCCGGTCGGCAGGTTACCCAGACATGCGCCTGCTACATCCAACAAGGATGGCATTCGCAAAGTGGTTTTATGTTAGGGATGATGTGAGTGCCATCCTCACCAAGTACACCGGACGCCTTATTGTGGGTGCCCCGCGTCGCCGTAAGTGGGGCGCCCGCACTAAAGACAAGAAGCATATCTCCGACCTTCTCTCCGCCTCCACACCTCAAAGGTCGGGTGTAAAGGGGTCGGGATTATCGGTGCCTACCACGCGAGGAGGGTGGCGCCACCGATGGCGCCAGGGTGCTTCCCCGCACCGGATGACGCCAGGGATATCGCTCGAGGGGACGGTGCTCATGATTCCAGGCGCCCCTTTATTCGGAAGTGGCGCAGCTGCGTCAAGGAGGCGACGGAGCCGACGGCGATTCCGCCGGCAGGTCCTCGACATCGTGTATCCGGTGCCCGGCATCCTCCAATGCGCCGAGCTCGGGTTCTTCAATTCGTAAGCCCTCTTCTCCCGCATTCTTTTCTTTCTCCCGAATCTCCTCTTTAACACTTGCTTCAGAATGTTGGGGCTAGCCGAGGGGGCTAGTCTTCAAGGATAGCCCACCCCGCCGGCGACAAGGCTATGGCGGGCGAATTCCACTTCATGCGCCCGAAAGCGGACAAGGAGGCAAAGGAGGAGATGAAGAAGGCGAAACGATCAAGCAGAGGCACGGGATCGGGAGAGGACGTGGAGCAAGGAGGATGACGATGATGATGATGATGACGATGGCGACGACGCAGGTAGCCGCCGACGTGATTGGGGCGCCCCGAGGATGAGGAGATGCCGACAAGTGGCCACCCACCAGGTAGGGGCCCTTCGCCTTTCATGCGGAGGGAAGTGAATCGATGAGGTCATGGAGGCCGGGCGAGTCCGCCAAGACGGCGCGGCCGCCGAGGACCGGTGGATGGGGAAGGGCGAACCTATCGCCACCATCCCCGAGGCGACGATGAAGGGGAGCAGCCCGTGCCGCACTCTCGTGAGACGATGGAGGGGACGGCTCGTGCCGCGCCCGACGAGACGATGGAAAGGAGCGACCCGGCCGCGCCCGACGAGATGGACCCCCTGCCCGGAAAGGGGGGTAGGCATGAAACGGTCCCGCCCAGATGAGCTGTGGTGGGTCCGGGGATCCATCCCCAAAACGCTTCACCGCCGAGGACGCCAACGTAAGCTGTTGATTCCTCTGCTTTTCATCCTTTTCCTTTTTTATTTTGACTTAATGGTTATTACCTTTGCGCAGTTCTTGCGAACGGGTCACCCCTCGGGCCGGCGCCCAAGAAGTCTCTCGCCTTCTGCGGGACAGACGGCGTCACCGGAGCCACCCTTGCTTTGGCAGGAGTGGTGCTGATGTCGGGCCGCTATGGCCGAACCGGGACGGGCGTCCAAGGTGGCTCCTACATCTGCTGGAGGTTATCGAGCGAAGCGGTCTCTTCCTTCCGCTGGCGGGCGTGGAACAGCCGGGCCGAGGACCGACCACCACGGTGACGGTGGTCGTGATCGCGCTTGCCAGATCACCGGACGCGGTCGTGGTGGCACCCGAGGGCGCAGGTGCAGTCCAAGGCCGCCAGCGCCCATGTGGATCCACCCGTGGCGCCAAGCGCCCAGACGGAGGAGGGTCCAGCCGAGGGTCCTCGAGGCGGCGGTGGTGCCAAGACAGGTCGAGGAGCCGCCACCGCCCCTTTGTCGGAGGAAACCGCCTCAAGGGGAGAGCCGCTGCCCAGTGGATGGATGCTCAGACCCGACGCCGGCTCTTTTTTCGCTCGATGATCATTCCGAGAGCATGGAGCGGGAGGGTCTTGACATCGGGATCTCGACTCATGCCGAACGCCTGACCAGCGAGGAGCCTCCGTGAGATCAAGTATCCCTACCACTCGTGTATTTTCTCGACTTTCTTCTTTCTTCATGTGTTTTTGTGTTCTCGTGATTCTCGATATCACGCCTTTCTTCCTCCTCGCACTCTTGTTGTCAGAGTCGGATAAATCCCACCCTCCGCCAAAGTATGCGGAGAGGGATCACCTTTTCGAGGAGGCCCTACCACGGAAGGCATTCTGGCCGCCCAGCCTTGCTACCGCTCGAGAGCGGGAGGCCCAGCGCGTCAGATGCGAGGAGGCGACGGAATGTTCGAGGACCTGGCGGCGAGGTCTAAGCCGGATGGAGAGGAGATTGCCGACTCAAAAAGAGCGAGACGAGCTGCCGCAGAGAGGAATGCCGCGCCAATGAGAAGGCCAACAAGTCCTCAAGGAGCCGGAGATGGAGCGGACCTTCACGAAGGCCGAGAGTAGGGCCACAGCCCTCCAAAGGGAAGGTGGACGAGGACGCCGAGGTGGTCCGCCTTTCCCAAGCGAGCTTGACGACGCCGTGAAAGGAAAGTCGAAGTGCCGAGAACGCCGCCACCAAGCCGAGAAAGAGGCTGCCTATATACGCCAGCAGAGCCCTTCAGGCCGAGAGTGATGAGCACGATCTTCATAAGCCGCGGTCAGGTTGTTCTTAGCACCCTCGAATGTGACGGAGCTCGGTGGAGACCAGCCCGCGCCATGGCTCGTGGTCGGAGGTATCACGGCTCTGGGTGGGCCAGCTTGAGGAGAGTGCCTTTCACGCCGGGATTACCCAGGCCTTCACCACGCCCACGCCCACTATGAGAAGGAAATAAACCGAAAGTGATGAGCGAAGGCTTTCCGTCCCACCTTTACGAGGATGAAGAGTCGGAGGAAATGGAGCGGATGGTCGCCTCCCTTGCGAAGAACCCGGCGCATAATCTGAAAGAGATGGTTCTCCTCCAGGAAGTAATTAGTCGAACAATTTTGAGAATAACTTATATGTAATATGTGAACAAGTGTCGGTATTTTTTCGAGTCTGGACGCCATTCGTGCTTTGCGCCTTAATTTCGCTTTTGTTTGATTTTTGCGATTTCATTTTTTACGGTCTTACCAATATGTTCCCCTAATTATGCCACCGATTATAATGCGAGGAGATTGTTCCGAAAGAAGGAGAGGAGGTAGCCGCATTCTTAACAGCCCCCCGAGTGGGTTCACCTCGCACTGCTGGGGTCGGTGTTATTCGGAGACCGGAATCGTGGGTTCGTGATAATGGATGCCATCGCAATAATCCCCGCCTGCCTTCCAAATGTAAATCCCAATCGGGAACTCTATGGGCTCGGCAAGGTGGGGCCTTTGTCCTCGTGATTGTTTGGCCCGAGCCCCAGAGCTTTGTCGTGGTCTCGATAGGGGTCGGTCGTTATTTGCGTGTTACCCCGCCCTCGGTTTTCGCAATCGGAGGGGCCGAGTGAACGACACTTGCCTCGACGGCTTGAGTACCGCAGGGCCAACGAGCTTCGCTAATGGGTACGTACTTCGCGCGAATCCGAGTCCATCATTTGGCCGATGGGGGCTCAGAGCCTCCGGTGGCACTCCACAACTTCTTAACCCGCCTCCCTCGCAGATGCCCGAGTCGCTCGATAAGCTCTGGGGCCCGATGGCCTCTCCTCGATGGAGATTCTGTGGGTTTGGCTCGAGGTTAGAATTGAACGAGAAGGTCGAGACGCCCCGCTTCGCTTCGAAGCGGGCGGGGCAGGCGCTGGGCTCGCCTCGTTATCTCTCCTCGGCTCGCTCGGTGAGGCGGCCTCGAGCCCTCATGCGGGCCGACCTTCGAACCTCAGCTGTGGTTGCCTATATCGGATATATGACAGTCGTTTGCAGCGACACGAATCATTGGGATGCAATTTTTTGCATATGAAATGTTTTGAATGCGAGATTTAATTGAAAATAAAGGTGGGGACGCTACCTTGGTGGTATGAGTGGCGGAAAAGCTCCTACCAGATGGGCTCGGGTCCCGACGCTTGTGACGAGGTTGAAAAAACCTGCATAAGAATTGCCATTCTTTGTTTTGTGTCTCGGTGAAGATCCGAGCTGTTCAATTAACTTGGGCAACCTGGTTGCTTGAGGCGGACCCCTTCGATCCCTTCTTTGAGAAAGGCGACGCCGAAACCGAGACGCCGAGAGGCGTTTGAGCATGATTTTTCCGTGAATAGAAACATTGTAGCTGCTATCGGGCGTAGGGTTTGCTAGTTCGTCCAGCTTTACTCAAAGCTTTGTGCCTCGTGATGTCGCGCTCTTTAGTTTTCAAGCGACGGAGGGGTCGGGTGAAGAGGATGTCCGGATTGGTAGTCATCCTCGATGACCCCGAGTGATGCTCGCCGCCCTCGCCAAGGGGCCGGAATCTTAACAAATTCTAACGCATAAAAGTGAAAGATGAGAGGCTTATCTTTCTTTTTGGTCGCTTCGCTCGTCGTGGTTCTAGGGCTTCAACGGTCAACCAGTGAGAACTGAAGGGTCCCGCCATCGGTCGTCTGTGGTCCCGCATGGGAAGGCGAAAATTTGTTCGCCTATGCGGGTGTTTTAATCGGGCCAAGGTCTCGAGCGGGTCAATGCGGCCATACCTAGGCGAAGGTTCGCTTTGACCAAAGAGGGACGCTCAGAGACCGGGTTCGTCCTGCCACTTCGTGCGGCCCCTCGGATATCAATCAAAGATTGATTGCGATGGTAAAAAGGGAAGGAGAGGGTTTTTCGTCCGACCTTCGCTTTCCTTAGTTAATCACGCTTCCTCTTTAAATAGGAGGGGAGAGGAGTTTCACACCACCTCCCCTTCTTCCTCCGAGCCGCTTATCTCCTTCTTCTTCCTTTCCGCCAAACGCGTCCGCGCAAGGCCGTGTAGGTTCCCGAAAGAGGCGTAGTAATGCCGAGAGAGATAGAGAACTTACAAACTTGCTCGTGATTCTCGTGCGTGATGTCGAGCCGAGGTTATCCAACGAGACGAGATGGTGCGCGCGGCCCTGCCGAGGAGTCGCCGCCGGGCGGCGAAAGGAGGCGCTGGTATGCCGTGACGCCGTTGATCGCGCTGCCGTTTGCGCGCCTCCCTTGGCGGGAGGCGCTTCACGCCCATATGCCGTTATCGGGTTATGGCTTGGGATGATGGCGAAGTTCTTCGAAGACGCCATGGCGGGTATGCTGCCGCCGTCGCGCGGCCGACGACGACGATGGCGAAGTCCCCGGACGTTCCCGGAGGCGGCGCGTTGCTGTCGGGTCGCGCCGACGCACGATGGCGTAGTCCCCGGACGCCCGGGCGGAGGCGCTGCTGCCGTGGTCGCGGCCGACGATGATGGCGTGGTCCCCGGACGCCCGGCGGAGTCATCAGATGATGGTGCCGCCGAGGATCCGCGAAGATATGTCATGCGACGGAGAGCGTGGCACGGCGACCGTCAGAAGACGAGCTGCCTGTACACGCCCGGACGCCGCCGATGGAGAGCGTGGCACGGTGACCGCAGAGACGACCTCCGCCTGTACACGCCTGCACATCGCCGATGGAGGGCGGGCGCTGCGATCGTAAGTAACACTTTGTAGAGCCGAGCCGAGACCGTAATGAAATAACGCTAGGGGAAGCCCCGCAAACAGTATCCTCGGAGTATATTGTTCCTTTTTGTAATGACATCGCTTTGTAAGTGGTGAATTTGTGCAAAATGAACAAAATTGCATCCTTGGCTTATGGCAAGTCATTTTAACGCTTTCCAACCCTTTCTCATGGTCTAAGTCATAGGAAACTAGAACGTATGCAATCTAATTCCGATTGAACTGGTGAGCAAGGGGTTGCACTGGCAAATGGGCGTGGGTGCCTTGCAGCCCTACCAAGCTGTATTCGCAATTGGTTCTTAAGATCTTAGCCCCTCAAAACTGCTCACCGAGGCTAAATGGAAAACTTAGAAAATGTTTGCAAGTATAACGAGGGGATTTTTACAAGCGTAATAAGTAATACTTGTATTACACATGACATATATTACGATCATACGCGAAAGAAGTGAGGTCTCCACCCCTCGCGATTTGCATTTGGGCCGGTAGTCACTAAGGATCGGGGTTCTGTTAAGATAAAAACTCGATAAGGAAAAGTGTAAGCTTATTTTAAGGATAGAAACGATTGAGTCGCTCAATGTTCCAAAGGCGCTGGTGAAGACTCTCGCCTTTTGATGGTTTTCAACCGGTAGGCGCCATGGGCGAAGTATTTCCGCGACGATGGTAGGTATCTTCCTGTATGGGAGAGTTTGTGGCGATCCTTGTTGCTCGCACAAGGCGGCGGACGAGGTCTCCGACATTGAAGGCTCGACCGCACCGGCCGGGTTGTGGTACCGCCCGTAACGCTTTGCCGGTACTTGGCTGAACAGAGGAGGCGATGTCGCGGGCCTCATCCACCTGGTCCATGGTGTCTTGGTGAGATGCCTCGCCCTCTGCTCGTCATATGCTCGATTCTTGGCGCCCATAGTCGAGGTCCGTGCGGGAGAACGGCCTCGGAGCCGTAGATCATGAAAAGGGTGTGTAGCCGGTGGTCTTAGCTTAGAGTCGCCCTTAGGCTCCAGAGCACAGCCGAGAGCTCGTGAGCCAACGCGCGCCGTAACTTGTTCAACCGGTTGAAAATTCGGGTTTGAGGCCTTGAAGGAGCATGCCGCTTATGCTGGCGACCGTCCGCCGCTCCGGGTGTGCGACGGCCGCCCAATCGATTCGGATAAGAAGTTGTTCATCACGAAACGAACGAATTTCCTACCGGTGAACTGCGCAAGGCTTATCTGGTGATGATGGAGTTCAGGTACTCCAAAGCGATGGATGATGTCGAAAGAACAAAACAGCTTGCTCGGATTTGATTGTGGATATTGGCCGAGCTTCAATCCATTTTGTGAACTTGTCTATGGCGACAAGCAGGTGGGTAAAGCCTCCGGCGCTTTTTTAAGTGGCCCAACCAGGTCAAGCCCCCTGCATCGCCGAAGGGCCATGTGATGGGGATCATCTCGGAGAGCCCTCGGCTGGAGGTGCGCTTGCCGAAGCGTAGTATTGGCACTTGGCGTGTGCGCATAATTTGGTTCTCGTGCATCGGCCATCGCGGTGGGCCAATAGAAACCCCCGCCGGAATGCCTTCCCAACCAAGGTTCTTGTGCAAGATGGTGTCCGCATGCCCTCCGTGGATGTCGCCAAGAGGGGGAGTTTTCCCTGTTCGCCGCTGTGGATACAAAGTTGCAGAATCATGTGACTTCGCTTGTAGAGTTCGCCTCTACAAGAACGAAGGATTTGCGGCCGTCGCGGCGAGCCGCCGGGCTTCGCCTTGTTGGTTGGTAGTACGTCGTGAGGAGATAGTCGATGTAAAGCGCTTTCTAGTCATTGGGAGGATCTGACTCCATTGCCGGGTCTTCTTCAATCTCCATGACCGGGTCGGGAGGAAGCTTATGGATCGGCCTTGGGGGCCTGGACTAGAAGGGCCATCGCCGGGCTTGTTCCGACCTCAGCAGAAGCGCATCGAGGGTTTGTGTTGGTCATCACGCGAAGACGCTCGTTGAACCGGCTCTCTATCGGATGCTGCTTTTGCGAAGAGTGTATCGCCGCCTCGCTGAGGCGCTCGATATGATTGAGTTTGAGGTCATTCAATTTGTCCTCCGTGACGTCGACCTCTCGATGACGCCCATCTTGGTATTGTAAGCAGCCTCGACTTTCATCATGACCTAGTTGACGCATCACCGAGAGTCGCCTCGACGCCAAGGCGCTTGGATGCCCAAAATCGATGGCGATGCATTCGTGAGGCCGCTGATGAGCGCTCAGATTGGGTAAAGATTGTTTGATGAGGGAAAATGAAGTCGAACCATGTACTCTCATGTGGACCCCGAGGGGGATACAAAGATCAGTCCCGCCCCGCGCCTCTTCTTCATCGGGGCCGATCCGTCAAGCACATTATCCAAGATTTTGATCGACGGTCCGGTGGCATCTGGACCTCGGGTCCACTCCACGGCGAAGTCAGCCAAAATCACGAGATTTGATCGCGCCGTCGGGGACATAAGAAATGCCCCGATCCATCAGTTCGAGTGCCCACTTTATGTTCTTCCCGTAGCGCCATGGCTACGAAACGACTCGCCAAGGGGGGCAACGACGCCACTACCGCCACGGGTGTGACTCAAGTAGTGGTGTAGCTTCCTTTGGTGATGAGGACGTAGAGTTTCGGATCCGGAGAAGCGGGTTTTGGAGTCGGATAACACCACGCTGATGAAATATACAGGTATGCCGCACCTTGAAGGCGTGCCTCTTCTTCTCGTCGCTCTACTATTATATGAGCTAACCACTTGGGTGGTGGCCGATATATATAGTAAGAGAGATTCTCCATCGCATGGAGGGGACTAGGACCGGCGGCTTTAGTTAAAATCGCTTAACCATGTCGTGCTTCCTCGAGCCCTCGGGTGCCCACTGGGCGGTCCGCTTTTCAGTGAGTCGATAAAGGGGAGTCCTCGCTCACGAGGCGTGAAATGAATCGACCGAGAGCGGCACCGGTGATCCGCGCAACCCCCTTTGTGTTTTGGATCGGCCCATCTCGTGATGGCTGATATCTTCTCCGGTTGGCTTCGGCGCCACGTTCGAGATTTATAAAGCCGAGCAAAGATGCTTCGGGACCCCAAAACACATTTTCGGGATTGAGCTTGATGCCGCTCGCCTGAAGTTTTGCAGAAAGGTACGCTCAAGGTCGGCGACAAGGTGTATCAGCCCGCTTGATTTGACTATGATGCCGATGCCACATAGGCCTCAACGGTTCGCCTGATGAGGTCTCAAGCACCAGCAGTTAAGCCACGGTATCGCGGCTCCCGCCGTTTCTTCAAACCAAACGACATTGAAACGTAGCAAAATGATCTCAAGGCGTGATAAAGATGTCGCGAGCTGGTCGGACTCTTTCATCGCGACCGATGGTAGCCCGAGTATGCGCCCGTGAAATGAGGGTTTCGCACTTTGAGGTGGAATCGACTATTTGGTCTATTCATGGCAAAGAAATGGATCCTTGGACACGCTTTGTTGAGTGCTCAAAGTGATAACTCAACACACATTCTTCCTTATTTCCCCGCTTTTTCTTCCTAACAAGAATGAGACGCCAACCACCGGGTGGTACACTTCTTAATGAATCTCCGCGCCAAGAGGTTTGGCTATCTCTCGGCTGGCGGCCCCGCTTCTCCTCGTCGAAGCGGGCGCAGCGTTGTTTCACCGCTTGAGCCAGGAAGGATTTGAGAGTATGTTGGGCGACCTCCTCGATGTCTTGGCATATCCCGAGGGTTTCCACGCAAAGATGTCCCAGCGTTGGCGCTGGAGGAAGTCGACGAAATGCCGCTTCCTATGCGCGGAGGGAGACGCGGCCTGGCCTGACTTTTTACCTCGGAGCCATCGATCCAAGAGGACGTCCCTGGAACCCTCCGCCGATCTGAACGATCCCATTAATTTTCAAGGCCGCGGGTGTCCCTCACCGACCTTCCTCCCGAGGCAGACGAGCTCGGATGCGATGACCGCGGATGCGGTCCGCAAAGATTCGACCTCGCGACTGCAAGCGCTGAAGGAGGTGCCGATGG